>JBBGZY010001129.1:600000-975000 GCA_037952925.1 Lithobates clamitans | reverse complement strand
CATGATGGCTCCCCTCAGATGCTGAGCTGCTGACCATTTTGTCATGGAACGTCAGGGGGCTCAACTCCAAACATAAAAGAAGTTATTCCAATATTTAAAACTGCATAACACCCACATAGTGCTGCTGCAGAAGACGCACTTAACTGGTAGCAAGGTTCTGGCTCTGAAAAAGCCCTGGGTGCAAAGGGCGCTTCATGCGTCCTATTCCTCGTATTCTCGAGGGGTGTCTATACTGATCAGCAAATGTGTACCATGTGTAATTCATGATGTTCATTTAGATCCCCAGGGGAAATTTGTTATGGTAGTGTTGAGCATTTATAACAAGAAATATGTCATTGTGAATGTCTATCTGCCTCCTCCGAGCCAGATACAGATTCTGTACGCACTCTATGGGAGGCTGGCTCCGCATTGCCCAGCGCATGTTCTGTTCACGGGAGACTTCAATGCTACACTGTCCCGTGACCTGGATAGGCCTTTCCCTTAATCTACTTTTAATTCTGATCTTGGAACGTGGGCTCAGGCATCAGAGTTCCAAGAGGCATGGCGATGGCTTCACCCCCACAATAGAATGTACTCTTGCTTCTCGACCACATTTAAAACCTCCTCCTGAATTGATCTGTCTTTTGCCAATGCTGCCCTGCTGGCCAGCATTCAGGAGGCAAGTTACCTTCCCTCTGGCCTCTCTAACCACCACCCACTTAAACTGACCATTAGGACCGCCCATGTCGTTCTCATTCCAAAGCCTAATAAAGAGCCTAAGCTGTGCGCCTCCTACAGACCAATCGCACTTCTCAATTGTGATCTAAAAATACTAACTAAGTTACTGGCCACTAGACCTAATAGAGTAATAAAATCCCTGATTGACTCTGGTCAAACGGGCTTTATGCCCAGTAGGTCCACAGACATTAATATACGTAGACTATTTTCTAATATACATGCCCCCCATACTAACCAGGGCACTAGGACCATTGCCATCCTTGATATGGAAAAAGCATTTGACACAGTGGAGTGGGTATATCTGAGAAGAATGGGTTTCCCACTGAAATTTTTGCTTGGATACGCACACTGTATACCAGTCCCATGGCATGCATTAAACTAAATGGCTCCCTGTCTCCTCCGTTCCCCCTGCAGAGGGGCACCAGACAGGGATGCCCTCTCTCCCCGGCTCCGTTCGCCCTGGCCATGGAGCCTATTGCTCAGGCCCTCAGGAGCTCGGCCGAGGTTCGTGGTCTTAGGGTGGGCTGGCTGGAAGAGAGAGTGGCTCTCTACGCGGATGATCTGCTGCTTTTTTTGAACGACGCTGGTGACTCTCTGCGGGGTGCACTCGGTATCATGGATGCCTTCTCCGCCTTTACGGGGTTGAGAGTGAACTGGCACAAGTCTCAGCTGTTCCCTGTGGATGAGGGGGCCAGGTCCTCCTCACCCTCCTCTCTCCCACTCCAGTGGGTTGATCAGTTTACCTATTTAGGTATTATCATCTCAAGAGAGTAGGGACTTTGTGCGGCTCAATCTTGACCCTGTCTTGGTAGCAATTAAAACCAAACTGAAGGCTTGGAGCAATCTTCCCCTTTCCCTCATTGGGCGCATCAATCTTCTCAAAATGAAAGTCCTCCCTAAATTTACTTACATTTTTTGTAACTCCCCACAATGGCTGACCAAAACTTTCTTTAATTCTCTTAAGCAACTCTTCCTCTCCTTTATTTGGGGGCCTAAACCGCCTAGATTCAAATACACCACTCTGACCAGGCCTGTGGACAGTGGGGGCTTGGCTTCCCCCTGATTGCCACAAGTATTTCTTGGCCACTCAGCTTGTGACTGCCCATTGGTGGTTGCAGCCAGACCTGACCAACTCTGCGGTCGTGCTGGAGGCGGCTATAGTGGGGTCTCTGGAGGCCTTGAAAGGGTTGCTATTCAGGGGGCCTAAAAACACCTCACCATCTCACCCTTTCTATGCGTACCACTATGCGGGCATGGAAGGTGGGTGAGGCGCTGAGGGCACCCCAGCCGAACTACTGGTCTCCTCACACCCCCCTGTGGCTGAACCCTAACCTATCACAGTTCAATACCATCCCGGTGTCTTGTCGAATACAGTCCCCTATCCAAAAGTGTCCGCCCTGTACTGCGCAGGCGCAGTACGGAGGAAAAACGAGACGCCGAAAGTCTCCGAAGTTCAACAGCTGATCGTCAGCTGTACACGGCGCCTGCGCTTTTATTCTTACCCTATGTCCAGGTTCATTCCCTGCTATCCAAGTGGACATAGAGTAAGAATAAATAGTTGCCGAGCGCAGCGAGGCCGTGCCCGAAGCGTGGCGAGCGAAGCGTGGCGAGCGAAGCGTGGCGAGCGAAGCGAGCCCGCGAGGGGCCCTCTTGCAAAGCTATCACTAACAAGTGCCCGAGCGCCGTGTACAGCTGATGGTCAGCTGATCAACTTCGGGCATTTTCGGCATCTCCTTCTCCTCCGTACTGCGCAGGCGCTGCGCCTGCGCAGTACGGGGCGGACACTATATGATAGGAGGACAGTTCTTGGCAGAACACCGGATCCACAGGCCTGGGCCAAATTCAAAATACTGACCCTTGAGCATGTTATCACCAACAGGGAGCCCACCCCCTTTGACGTTTTACACACCACATTTAATGTGCCTGCACAGGCCCATTTTAGGTATCTTCAAATCGCTCATGCCTACAGGTGTCAATGCTTAGGCCAACCACCAGTTGAATTGGCATACTCGGAGCTCGAATTCACTTTTCGGGTGAAGGACTTGGAGAAACCCACGTATCAGCTCTATGGGTCCCTGCTGGTTGTTGCCGACCCCCGAGTTGTCTCCCCTCCGCAGGAGATGGGTGGGGGACATACTGAAGCTGGACGAGGACGACGAGGGAGATTTGGGACTTTCCCTTCTCCCCTCTGGTCTCAGCTAGAGACAAACTGGTCCAATACAAAATTGTGCATAGAGCTCACTACATGCCTCACAGGCTGCACCAGATGCCGCCGGCGCATTCTCCGGCGTGCTGGCTTTGCTCCTACCAACCGGGTGACTTTTTCTACATTTTTTGGGTTTGCCCAGCAATCGAACATTATTGGAAAGAAGTACTCCAGGTGATTGCTAAGGTCACTAAGACTCGTGTTCCTTATGATCCTAAATATTGTCTGCTGGGGCTGGTGGAACAACTGTCAATGCTCAGAGCCAGGAAAATACTCATATCCCTGCTATTGTACTATGCTCGTAAGGCCATTACGATGAACTGGAAACAATCGTCTCCCCTCTCTCTCAGATTCTGGAAAAGCCTAGGTGAATGCCAGGTTTACCCCTGTATAAAGCCACCTACTGGGGCAGAGGTTGTCCACAAAAGTTTGAAAAGGTATGGACCTGTTGGCTAGATGATAATACCACGGCAACTGATGCAGTAACCAATTCCTAGATTAACACTATATCTCTAGTCTGTTAGTATATTGACCCAGCTACTCTCATGTTGCATTATCCTGTTGGTACCAATTTGAGCACAGATTCTCCCGAACTGAACCTCTCCCCACATTGGGGTTATAGTATAAGTTAGTTTGTTTTAGATTGTATGTTGTGCCCTGTTGCGGTATGTTGCCGCATCAGAAGAACTGCCCCTGCGTGGGCAAGGTTTGGCCCCTGCGTCGGCTAATTTTGTATGCTAATGAAAAATTTAATAAAAAAAGATTTTGCAAAACAAAAAAAACAAAAAACAAAAAAAAAAAAAAAGCCTACACCCCTGTTAAAAATGTCAGGTTTCTATGATGTAAAAAAGTGAGACAAAGATAAATCATTTCAGAGCTTTTTCCACCTTTAGGCTTCATGTACATGGGACGTTTTTACAACCTCTCCCGAAAATATTTAACTTGACAGATAGTAACCCACGTTTAAAACGTCCGTTTTGCCGCGTTTACATGCCACGTTTTTATTTAGAAGCGTTTTTTTTCCCCAAAATAGCCAAAAATGAAAAACGCCTGTAAACGAAACGCGGCTAAATGCAAGTTACCGCATTTAGAAGCATTTGGCGCTTGAAATGCCTCTAAACCCAGCTTCTGAACCCATTTTTTTTGCGTTCCAAAAAAAAGCCTCTAAACTCAACTGCCTAAAAACTGTACTCATGAGAGTTCAGGAACAGTTGAAAAAAATGCCTAACTGCTCCTAAACCTCTGTTTAGCAGCAGCAGTGTACATGAAACCCTAGGGTCCTTTCACACTGGGGCGGGGGCGTTGTTGGCGGTAAAGCGCTGCTATTGTAAGCGGCGCTTTACCGCCAGTATGAGGCCGCTAGCGGGGCGGTCTTACCCCCCTGCTAGCGGCCGAGAAAGGGTTAAAACCACCGCAAAGCTCCTCTATAGAGGCGCTTTGCCGGCGGTATAGCCGCGCTGTCCCATTGATTTCAATGGGCAGGAGCGGTGAAGGAGCGGTATACACTCCGCTCCTTCACCGCTCCAAAGATGCTGCTGGCAGGACTTTTTTTCCCGTCCTGCCAGCGCATCGCTCCAGTGTGAAAGCCCTCGGGGCTTTCACACTGGAATTAAAGCAGCGGCACTTTCGGGTCGGTTTGCAGGCGCTATTATTAGCGCAATAGCGCCTGCAAACTGCCCCAGTGTGAAAAGACCCTTAAAGTGACCTATAAACTGTACAACTCAGTTGAACAACAAACTGAAATCTTCTAGGTGGAGGGAAATGAAAAAAAAAAAAAAATAATATGGTTGCATAAGTATGCACACCCTTAAATACTTTGTTGAAACACCTTTTGATTTGAGTCTATCAGCATGACACATCTTGACTTGGTAATATTTGCCCACTCTTTGCAAAAACACTCAAAACAACAAATCTGTCAGATTGCAAGAGAATCTCCTGTGCACTAGGGGTGCTAAAATTAATCGTTGCATCGATGAATTGCGATTCGGGTGTCCCAGATGCGGCATCGATGCATAAAGACTGGAAAATCGATTGCGGGTGACGTCATGACGACTAGCTCCGCCCCGCCCCTCCCAGCAAAGCACTCGGAGCGTATTTGTAAAATTACTTTATTTTAATAAATGCCGTGTTACTATGAATAAAGTGCACCGCTGTATGTGATTTAAAAAAAAAAATATGTCACTTCATACCGAATTTCACAGTAGTACGATACATCCCGCTCATGTGACTCCCGACTGAGGCTTGGTTTTCCACCAAATCATTCTAGGATACCCTGTTTTTTTAACGATTCTAGCATTGATTTAGGAATGTGCTTAGGGTCAATCTTTTGTTTAACTACTTCAACCCCGGAAGGTTTTACTTCCTTAATGACCAAGCCATTTTTTGTGATACGGCACTGCGTTTATTTTAACTGACAATTGCGCGGTCATACGACACTGTACACAAGTAAAATGTATGTCCTTTTTTTCCCCACAAATAGAGCTTTCTTTTGGTGGTATTTGATTAACTCTGTAGTTTTTATCTTTTGTGCTATAAACAAAAATGACTAATTTTGAAAAAAAAAAAAAAACCCCACAATATTTTTTACTTTCTAGTATAATACATATCCAATAATAATTAAAAAGAATAAAAAAAATCAAATTTCTGCATCAGTTTAGGTCAATATGTATTCTGCTACATATCCCAATAAGCGTATATTGACAGGTTTGCGCAAAAGTTATAGCGTCCACAAAACAGGGAATACTTTTATGGCATTTTTATTTGTTTTTTACTTGTAATGGCAGTGATCAGTAATTTTTAGCTGGACTGTTGTCAGAAACCAGCAAAACAGACCGAGACAGAAGAACAGTTAAATCATACTGGTTTAATAAAAAAAGTAAATAGAACAAACGTAGTCAAAACATAGTCAGAGTTCAGTGAACCGATAGTCAGACAAGCTAAACGTCAGGGAGCCGGAGATGAGCGTAGTAAAACAGTAAGCAGGATCTGGAGCCAGAAGGAATGTCAGCCAAGCAAGTCTTTAAACAGGAATGCAGGAGAGCGTCTCTGTGATGTTGACAAAGGCAGAGCTCCTCTGGGCTGAACGGCTTAAGTAAGCAGGACTGACTAGCAGGATATCCTCAACAGCTGGGTACCTGTGGAGAGATAGGAGCTGGCAATTAGCCGACAGCTGAGCGGCCAGCTCAGAGAAGGAAGGGCTGAGCTTAGCCCTGACAACTGCGACATTGCAGTGGACAGATCGGACACCGATCGGACACCTAGCGGACACTTTTTGGGAACCAGTGACATTATTACAGTAATCAGTGCTAAAAATATACACTGACGGGGGCGTGGCTTGAATGGCTTCCGGATCGGACATCTCTCCCTGAAGCTCCCGGCCAGGCCTGCCTGCACACTGCTATTAATCGCAAAATAACGCCGGCAGCATGGGCAAACCGCGCAAGAACAAGTAGGTAGACCCCAGGGGACCCGCTACGAGGTCTTCCTCGGCTCCCCCACGCTCATTACGGAATATTTTGGGCATGGAGCTCTGGCGGGACATCACGAGGCCAAGATGGCGGCGGCGGCGGCTCCAGCCCCAGGCTCTGTTGTCCTCTCCTCTCCTCCACAGCGTGCTTCTCCTGGACACAGAACTGACAGGTATGCCTCCGAGGGGGACTTGCTAGCCGCTCATTCCCCAGACCCACCGGCTACCACCCTGATTGGTCCCCCCGCACCCTCTGGGGGATACATGCTGGGTAGCTTGTCGCAGCTGTTTCCCCCCTTGCCTTGTGGAACCCCCACCATCAGCGCTCACCGGCCAGACATCTCCCTCCTGGTACTCATCTGCCACTGATTGAGATCCCCGCTCCCTCCCACAGCGACCCCAGACTTCCAGGGAGAGGCTCCCCTCTTTCCCCACAGCACAGAGCTTCATACCAGGCTCCAGCAGCTCCCCAAGCTCCACAGCTGTCACAACTTCAGGGGGCTCATTCACATAATGACCGCCCACATGCAGCGACCACGACAATGAGGCTTAAAACCATTACTCTCCCACAAACATCTCAAGGAGGCTATCCCCCATTAACCGCCTATTCGGTCACAATGCGGGACTCTCAAGACCATATTGCAATGCACTCTGATCCTGAACCAGAGGCGTGCACATCCTGGCGAGATTATGTACACTGTATGCCCACAAAGCAGGATTCACGTAATGCTAGGCTCCGCTTAATGTTGGAGTTGAGGCCTTTCACATTTAGTGATATGTCAATCATGATGGTAGGGTTGGAAGGGGAGGTAGCAGCTTACCTAGCCGGCTCGGCGGAATCCTGATGTGTAGGGGGTTGATTGGTCGAGTCCCTGGGAGCGTTTCAAGTAGTCATCCAAGAAGTCCGCGAAACATGCAGGTCTGAGATCAACATGCTACGCACCAACCTCCACCAGCTATCTACCAAAGTCGCATCTCTAGAGGAGGACGCATGCGACACCAAGCTGGAACTCTCGCAAATACATGACCGCCTGATCTCGCAAGCCTCTACTCTCAGAGACTTTCAACGCCATCTTGAAGACCTCGAAAACAGAGGCAGGCTTAACAATATTGGGGTCCGCGGCCTCCCAGAGGCTACCCAGGATGAAGATTTGCACGTAACTCTGCAAGGTATATTCAATAATACCCTGGGCCGCCAGGAAAACCAGAGAATCAAACTGGACCATGCCCACCGCGCTCTCTGCCCCCGTGGACCGGGGCCCAGACCGCGTGATGTGATTTGCAGGGTCCACAACTACACCCTTAAAGAAGATATAATGAAAAAAGCACGCAATATGCACACCATTGACTTTGATGGCGCCTCCATACAGCTCTTTCCGGATCTGTCATGGATCACCCTCCAGCAACGGCGCTCATTACAACCTCTTCTCACCTCCCTGAGGGAACACGACTTCCGCTACCACTGAGGTTTTCCCTTTAGTCTAACCGCAAAGAATGATGGGAGGTCCACCACCCTACGGTATCCTGAAGACCTCCAATCTTTCTGTAGAGAGCTGGATATCCCGGTTCCACCCACCCCAGGATGGGACCCTCTTCCGACCCCTCCACCTCGCCCAGAACCCTGGATTCAAGTGAATGGAAGAAAACGCCCAAGGCAGCATCCTGCTGGTCCGCCTTCATCATCCCACCAGAGATGAAGATCTGCTTTTTGAAATTCTGTACTATAGTGATGTTCAGTTTACTGGTTCTTCCCACTCAACCCCTCTGTGGGGCTTCTGGACGGGTCTTTCTAGTTCCCTCACTTACTTGTCTGAATACGCTTAATAAGACTGTAGGTTTATACTGTACCTATACACTGTTTTGATTACTGCCATTAGATAGCATTTTTTTCAGACTGCTGAGGTATCTCCCTCCTTTCTCCCATCCATCTTTACCCCCTGCCCCCCCCCTCCCTCTCTCTCATCCCCCCCCCCTTTTTTTCCCTCCCCCCTTCCTCTCATCCAGGAGGGTATTGCACAAAGCTTGGGAGGACCCTTATACCCCTCAGGTGCCCCTTTACAGGACGCTAGGATGGGTGATATGCTTCTCTTATGATATGAGGCCTCTAGATTATTCTTCTATTCTGAGCAAATAGTTATACCAGTTTTTTCTTTTCTTCTTCACCGGGGTTAGAGTTATGGTTATTGATGTACCGGTTATCAGTTGATAAAAGCAAGTTCTTTGTTCTACTTTTTTATGTTTCACACTCATTTGCAAATGCAGGCAGGCCTGGGAAAGGGTTGTACCCATCCTGGGTCTATCCTATCATCCCCCGGGAGATCTTTGAATGATTCCCTACTCCATTTTCTATGGCAGTGGCCCCTCTACCTCCTCTGTAAGGGGGGGGGGCCTTCGAGGATCCCCAACCCACCACCTGTTTTAGGTGGGTCATACTGTGTATGGTTAATACCTGATTTTGTACTGAATGTTATGTTTTATTTCTACTTCTCTCTTCTACTGGTACCTTTCCTCCCCTCTTTTTTCCTCTTTTCAATTTCCTGGAGCCCGGACTTTGCCCATAATATCATGAATCTCCGACTTGAAACACTCCCGGGGACTCGACCAATCAACCCCCTACACATCAAGATTCCGCCAAGCCGGCTAGGTAAGCTACTACCTCCCCTTCCAACCCTACCACCATGATTGACATATTATCACTAAATGTGAAAGGCCTCAACTCCAACATTAAGCGGAGCCTAGCATTACGTGAATTTAAGCGGTCCAAAGCTGACATAATTTTTATCCAGGAGACACATCTCACTAAAACTGGCACTATGGCATTTGCATCCAAACACTTCCCCCAAATATACCTGGCCTCTAATCCGCATAAACGAGCAGGAGTAGCAATTCTTTTAAAACAGGGTTCTCCCTTCCAGTTACAATCCCTATACCCCGACCCCTTTGGACACTATCTCATTCTTAGAGGTTCATGGAAAGGTACCGATATTACTTTATCCAAGGTGTACAAACGATTATTTGCAACCCCCCACCAATATTTGGTCATCGGAAGGGACTTTAATCTGACATATTCCCTAAGCCTTGACAAACACTCCATGGGGCAGGGGAAAACTCACAATGCCCTTGATAGAAAATCCACTCTCTTTCGACAATTAACTAGGAAAGATTCCCTGTTTGATCCCTGGCGTACTACCTACCCATCGGCTAAACAATTCACCTTCTACTCTCATCCTCACGAATACCATGCACGTTTGGATTATTTTTTGTCACAGGCTCAGACATTCAGGCCATCTCATGGTCAGACCATGCCCTGATCAAACTTTCTATTGCACTTTCCCCAGGAACCTTTCGCACATGTCACTGGCGCTTAAATGAGTTTCTGCTCAAACATGACCCCTCCAGATTGGATCTGGAACAAACCCTTAAACTATATTTTGCAGAAAACAGTTCTCCTGAGGTCTCTCTTCCCTATGGGAGGGTAATAAGGCAGTGTTTAGAGGCCAGTGTATCTCACTCTCCACTGCTCTAAAAAGGAATGCTAATGCAACCCGCCGAGCCCTATTGGATAAGCTCCAGAACTTGGAAGCACTGTTACTCTCCTCCCTAACCACTCTTAGGGAACCAATAAGCGTTAGTCCTGAACTAAGGGACATAGATCTGGGTAGAATAGAGAAAGCGTTACTTAGGTTGAGACAGACCTATTACGACAAGGCCAATAAACCACATACGCTCTTAGCAAGACAATTTCGTGAACGAGCGACGACCGCCTCGCCGTCTCACCTTAAAGATGAGAGAGGTGTCCTTCAATCCCATCCCACCAAAATTGACCAAATCTTCCATGACTTCTATTCAACTTTGTATAATGACCCGACTTCACCCAATTTATCCCAAGCGATCCACTTCTATCTTGCGGATTGCGATCTACCTAAGCTCACCCCTTCTGCCTTAACGACCCTTAATTTCTCCATTACAGAGGAGGAAGTCACTGCTACGATTTACTCCCTGCCAAATAACAAAGCCCCGGGACCCGACGGACTCCTGTACCTCTACTATGAAACCTTTTTACCACATTTACTCCCCCACATGACCACTCTGTTTAATTAATTTCTATCCGACACACCTGTCCCGATGGATATGCAAAATTCCTTCCTCACGTTGATTTCCAAACCGGGTAAAGATCACACTCTACCATCCAACTATAGACCTATAGCACTCCTCAATACAGACTTGAAAATTTTTACGAAATTATTAGCAAATAGATTAAACAACTTCATGCCGTGCCACTGATCCATAAAGGACCAAGTGGGCTTTATTCCCTTCCGCCATGCCGGGGACAACACCTGGAGGGTCATTGATCTCGTGGAGGTTGCCAACAGGACCGAATTAGAGGCAATACTGCTCAGTCTTGATGCTGAAAAAGCCTTTGATAGGCTGAGCTGGCCATTCCAGTTTGCAAATCTCTGCCGGGCCGGGATTGAGAGCTCTTTCCTCAGAGCCATCTCCCACTTATATTCGTCCCCCTCGGCTCAGGTCCGTAACCAATTTGCCTCTTCCTCCACCTTCCCGATATCTAGCGGGACACGACAGGGATGCCCACTTTCCCCTCTTCTTTATGCCCTATGTATTGAACCCCTAGCAGCCCATATTAGAAAGAACCCAAATATTCACGGTATTCCAGTTCGTATCAGGGACTTTAAGATCTCCCTATACGCAGATGATGTTCTCCTTACCCTCACACAACCCCATGTCTCTCTCCCGAACCTACATGTAGAACTAGACCGGTATATCGCCCTTTCAGGGTATAAAATCAATAACTCAAAAAACGGAAGCCCTCCCCCTTAATATACCCAGCCAGACACTCACGGCACTCTCGCAAACATTTAACTACTCTTGGAAGACCTCCTCTTTAAAATACCTTGGAGTCCACCTTACTCCTACATACGATACTCTTTACAAGGCCAACTTTCCCCAGCTATACACTTCTATCAGGGCCTTCCTAGCCAAGTGGAAACCCCTAAAGCTGTCTCTCTTTGGCCGCCTTGCGGCCTTAAAGATGACAATTCTACCTCAACTTTTATATCTCTTTGAGACGCCACCCATTCCTATCCCACCCCCCGCACCTTAAGAGGCTCCAGGGTAATTTGATAAATTTCTTCTGGAATTATAAGAGACATCGGATCGCTAGATCGGTCCTCTACGCCCCCTGCAACCATGGCGGCCTGGCATTTCCTAACATAGATAAGTATTATCTGGCCGCCCAGTTACGCCCTGTAGCCTCTTGGTGCACTCTTTACGCCTTTAATCGATGGACGCAAATTGAGAAATTATGGATGACCCCGGCCCACCCGAACTCCATGTTATGGAGCTCAGATGTAACCTCTAATAGCTTACAATTACTAGGGCCAATTACCCTTCTGCGCTCGCTGTGGCGAAGAGCCAAATCAACATATCCACTAACCACCACCTCTTCCCCAGTCACCACTTTCTTATTCACACCCAACATTCCAGACAGCTTGACAGAGCCCTATTGCGATACAGCCAGTTAATAGACCCTAGAACAAGATCGCTAAGATCTTTTCAAGACCTGCAAAACACCTTTGATATCCCTAGACAGGCTTTCTTCAGCTACTTGCAAATACGACATGCTCAATCTCTAGTAACGAATCTTCAATTCTCCCCTCTAACTGAATTTGAAAAATTATGCTTGGAGAGCTCGTCCCCCAAGGGTATGATTTTGCGCACCTATCAGCTTTTGACCATGGATCTATCGCCGGTCGGACCACGACATGCCTACATGGATTTAATGGGAGCGTGCCCTGGGTGTAGACATACCTCTGAACACATGGCAGCTCATATGGTCCCAGGCCTCTAAGAGCTCCATATGTACGCTTTATAATAGGGGTGCAACGGATCAAAAATCTCACGGATCGGATCGATCCTCGGATCAGAGTCACGGATCGGATCATTTTCGGATCAGCAAAAAAAAAAAACAAAAAAAAAAAAACACACAAATCTTGTTACACCCACTGGAGTTTTAGATTTGAAAGCTATTTTCAACACAAAACCGAGCTTATATGCATAAATACAGTATTTGTGCATATAAGCTCAGTTTTGTGTTGAAAATGGCTTTTAAATCTAAAACTCCGGTGGGTGTAACAAGATGTCCGCTTGCCCCCTTCTCACTCTATCATTATTGTACTGTGCAGGAGTGTGGGGTGTAGCAAGATGGCGGCGACGAAACGTCACTTCCTGTCGAGACAGCGGCCGCTTCTGGGTGTACTAAGATGGCCGCCGGCTCCGGAGCTAGGCCGAAGCCGCGGCCTTTCCTATGGCTGAGGCCGAGAAGTGCTCCGCGGATCACGTGTGTGCCGATCCGCGGAGGGTGATCCGTACGGATCACGGATCGGCAACGATCCGTTGCACCCCTACTTTATAAAGAGAATCAATACAAGATTTTATTTCATTGGTATCAGACCCCGGACCTGCTCCACTCCATATACCCTTCGGCCTACCCCCGATGCTGGTGATGCTGTAAGGATAGGGGGACGCCATTTCATATTTATTGGACCTGCCCTCTAATTATTCCCTTTTGGCAAATGGTGCACTTCTTGCTCCAGTCCATCTTTGATACTGATTTGCCCTTAGACCCGGAGCTCTTTCTTTTAGGTCTCCCACCGATCTCTCTCTCTCTCTAAGATGTCAAAAAAACTCATGTCAAATATCTTAACAGCAGCACGATGTTTAGTGGCCCTAAAGTGGAAACAGAGAGAACCCCCCTCGATATCCGAGCTGCACTCCAGAATCAGAGATGTCAAGAGAATGGAGTACCTGACAGCCTCTCTAAATGACGCTCTTGAAAAGCATACTCAAATATGGGAACCCTGGGTCCTCTTGGAGAATCCCATATCCTAAAGATATGTCTCCCTTGACCTTTTCTAGTTGGTCCTTGTTAAGAAACTCCGGCTCTGGAGGCGGTTGTTTGTCCTTTCTTCCTCTCTACCTTCTATTACTCTCCTACTCTTCTCTATCTCTCTACTTTACCCTTCCCCTCTCCTATTCAATTTTGTTTCTTTATACGGAGTTAACAATGCTGTACTGTCTGAGTAACATTATGATTTTGTATACATTCTACGGTAATAAGTCAAACTAGTTATGCATTGATTCATATCACTATACATCTGTCCGCTGATGGTATACCAGAGGTACCTGTCCTACTACAAATTGTATTCTCCTGTATTCTATGTTGTCATTTTTTTTTTTTCTCTTAAAAATAAATAAAAATTGTCAGTTAACAAAAAAATAAATAAAAATACACTCACACTGTATAAATGACACAGGCAGGGAAGGGGTTTACACCAGGGGTGATCAAAGTGTTCCCTCAGTGTGTTTCTGACTGTGTGGGGGCTCCTTCTGGTAAGAGACTGGTAGCTCTAGTGGTGGATTCTCTATGTCACTCACAATTGATTTTGACGTTTGCTTCAGATTTCAGTGACTGTCACTTATTTGTATTGGATCACATATTTTGGGATTCATTAGGACCTTTTTTGGTCCCTCACTATTACATATGGACACTATTCTTCATTGAGTATATGTCACTACAATTTTTAATAATTATCTTTGTTATTAATAACATCTTCACATTTATTTTTTATTTATTGCAACTTTCAATATCATTGGCATTTTTTCATTTGTCATGGTTTGACATTTGTCCGTTTTGTAGCGCTGCACATTTTCTATCTTTTTTCTTGCTATATTTTTACACTGCTGTGTTGGCTGCTTGCATATGTTTTTGACAGCGCGGTATATTTGGTTCCACAGTTCCCGATTAGCAGAAACACTTGATCAGTGTCCATGCCTGACAGGACTCTGCGGTCTGCTTGTTTTCATCAGCAGAGCGCCATTCTGTCTCTGCAGGGAGCGCTTCCCCCCTGTGGCCAAACAGAGTGCGATTGCAGCTCCGGCGGTGCGCCCCCCCCAGTGGCTACTGACAAAATCACGTACAGGTACATGATTTTGCGCAATAGAGCCACCTTGCCAAAGTATATGTACGGCAGGCGGTCTTGAAGTGGTTAAGGCATTTTTTTTTTTTTTTTACAGTTCGGCCTAGTTTGTATTTGCAGTTCAGGAGCAATACAAATAGGAGGTTCAGCCATGTTTTTACCAATGCTAAGGCAGCTTGAAGGGGTTGTACAAATGTTGTGGTACTCTGTGCCAAAAAATATCCTCCCGTTACATTCCGTGGGCAGTGCCGCTGCCGAACATGAGCCATTCTAGTGACTAAGGGCGCATCACAACTACTAGCTAAACGGTAGGCTCGCAGTTGCAAGGCAGTATTTCCATTCAAAAACCCTGCTATAAAAAAAAAATTTCAAAGTCGTCCAGGAGGGAATAATATCGCCTCCTAAATGCCTAGCAGGTTTGTCTGTGCACAAGCAATCCACCATGCATCACTATTCAAAGGTCAACACAGGTGTTTAAAGCAGAACTACACTGCATCTGAGCACCACAAACAAAAAACGCTATATTTAATTCATTTTCACTATTCAAAGCAAACTCACCCATTCATCCATGTCTCCATGCTTTATTTTGTTGAGTAATCACTTTCAAAAACAACCCCCTAACATTTATGCCCATGGCAATCTTTAGGGTAGATGATTCATGTAGCATTTATTTCCTGGAATCCATCTGCCCTTAGCTCAGGCATGTAGGCAGGAGGGTGTGCTTAACTGAGAAAACCCCTCCTGAAGACTCCTGAGATGTATGACATCATTTGCCTAGGCATGGAAAGCAGGAAGTAACTGAAGAAATGTGAAAAAAAGTGATTTAAAACAAGCAAATATAATATACTTTCCTAACCATTTACTAATGCTAGCAGCATAAGGATTAAAAATAGTCATTGCTGATTAATAGAGAGACGTTCTGCTTTTGGAGCCCTTATTGTACCTTCTACTAGCCACAAGATGGCAGAATTGCAGCTATCGACCAAATGTCTAACTTCCTGGTATTTGTTGAGTCTACACACAACACTCATAACAAAACCGCCAGCATGACAGATTGCCTTCCTGCCCTATAGTGTAACTGAAAATACTTCCTGATGAGCTGGAAAACAAACAGCTCCCTATATGGCTTTGGGAAGCTAAAGAGAAAAGCACAGACACTGATGTAAATAGCACACTCAGAGGATACATGATGTCATATCAAACTTATTAGTGCTTATAGCTTTATAACCACTTCCTCTCTAGAGCAATTTTATTATCACACACACACAAACCAGCATTTTTAGGTATAAAATTACTTAAAAGGTTACATGTTTTCTGAACGCAGAAAGGGCTTGTAGGAAAAAAAACACACTAAAACATGGTGCAGCAGATGTGTTTTAAAACATTCCATTCATTTTGAAAAAAAGGAAGTTCCCCTCCCTGACCCTCCAGGGTGCAAGGATCCTGATGGGGGTAAGGAACACTCAGGTCCACCTAGACCAGTGGTTCTCAACCCTTCTAGTGCCGTGACCCCTTGATAAAATTTCCCAAGTTGTGGGGACCCCTAACAGTAAAATTATTTTCGTTGGTCATTACATTGCTGTAATTTTGCGACTGTTATGAATCGAAATATAAATATCCGATATGCAGGATGTATTTTCATTCGTACAAATTTAGCATCTTAAAGCGTAGTGATTAATCACAAAAACAATCTGTAATATACAGCGCAAAATATTTATTTAAAATTAACATACAAGTTACAAATTAATAAAATGGCCCACTGAGAGACAGGGTAAGTGCAGGGCAGACGGTGGGCACAGTGGGAGCATTTGATATGGCACGGGGGGCAGCATTTGATGGTACAGTGGGAGCATTTAATAGGGCACAGTGGCGGCGTTTGATGTACAAAAATGATTTTATTAATTAGTATCTCTGACTTACCAAAGTCACTGGTGTTCCGTCAGAATCAGCAACCTGTCTGTGTTAACCGGAAGAGACGTTTCATTGTCCCATCTTGGTAGACTCGTCCTCACCAAGCGGACTTCGTGGGTTTAAAAAGATGTCCGCTTGCCAACTTCTAAGTGTAGCCTTACTGCGAACGAGAGTACCAAGATGGCGGTGACGGAACGCCACTTCCGTGCGGTCTCTCCTCTCCCGGAAGTGACATCTCGCTGGACGAGACGGACAGACTCCGATGTAACACAGTAACTTCGGGTCCATCTCGGCCAGCATTCGCGACCCCCTGGCAAATCGGCAATCAACCCCCCCGGGGGTCGCGACCCCCAGGTTGAGAACCACTGACCTAGACAAAAGGCCTCGTGGATCCATCTCCTCATGATCAGCCAAGGTCAACCAACAAGTACTAGATGAGAGGGTCTACCGAAGAGCAAGTCTACCTAAAACAAGGGCGGAGGGAACCTAATGGCCACACATCCTCCCTCTAGACTTTAGGGTAGGCCCAGAGACCCAGACCTACACCCTCCACCCTGAGTGAAAAGGCAACATGTACATAAGCGCAGAGTAAAACACGTGGAGAGAAAAAGAAATAATATGCAAAATAACAGTGCAAGTGCATTGGCTGGGCCTTGCAGCCTGGAAATAAAAATTGCCAAAAGGCACAGCCCATGTGCAGGAAAAAGCAAAAAGGTGTTGAGGACTAGTGCAGTTTCTCTCAACGGGGTCCCAAACCTATAGTGCTACTCTGCCACCCCCAGGACGCCACTCCTGGGAACGCTTGATACCGTGGGCCCTCTAACTTCTCAGCCCCTGACCATACAAGGCAACAGTCAAATCAAGAGGCACTGGGCCTTTTCGAACACTCCACTCCAGGGAAATATTCCTGACCCACACCGTACTGAAGGATACCTCAGGACCTCCCGCCCATCATACCAGCAGAGACACTATATCCCAGCCATAAAGGCCAGAATGACAGTGGAGCATCCCTATT
The DNA here is from genome assembly GCA_037952925.1 of Lithobates clamitans. Taxonomy (NCBI): domain Eukaryota; kingdom Metazoa; phylum Chordata; class Amphibia; order Anura; family Ranidae; genus Lithobates; species Lithobates clamitans. Next base: position 957,688 of record JBBGZY010001129.1, on the reverse strand, counting down.
GGACAGTGATACGAACTAGGGCCGAAACTGATCGATTAATCGACAACTAAACGATTATGAAATTAATCGATTACTATTTTCATAATCAATTAATCAGCCAGTAACATAACGGGGTTAAAAAAACTAAAACTAGCCCTTTATAGTACAAAGAGCAAATAAACGCTACTGTAAATATTACTTTCACTGTTGCACAGTAAAAAAATTAACCCCTTACAGTAGCGATTATTTGCTCTTTTTGTACTATGAAGGACTAATTTTTTTTGTAACTCCATTATGTTACTAAATATCTTAAGCTTGGTTCCCACCCATGTGTTTTTTGGTGCTTTTTGCAGAAATGCACCACAGTTCAATCCTTCGCTTTTTTCAGCTGCTGCATATTTGGAAAGGGTCAAGGACATTTTTCAAAGCAAAACTGTGTTTTTTGGTTCAATAAACTTCAATGGAGAAGCTGCAGAAAAAGCATGTAGTGCGTTTTTGCAGTAATTTGTGTTTTTTTAATCTGCCCAACAACAAACTGGCCAAAAAAAAAAAAAAAAAAAGCAAAAAATGCAAATCGCAGCAAAATCCCGTGCGCAAAAATCAATATGCACAGAAAAAAGCACTGTATAAATTGATCAAAAGCAAACTGCATAGGTGTGTAGCGAGCCTTATGCTGGCCACACGGATCAATTTTAAGACGAGAATATTCAGGCAAAAAATCTTTTTACATTCGCTGAATGAAAGAATGTTTGAAGTTTTCACTTGCTTTTAACATTCTGTTTTAACCACTTGCCGACCCGCTGCACACCGATACACGTCGGCACAATGGCAGCGGTGGGCAAACCTGTACGTCCCCTTTAATTGGCAGGGCTAGCGGGCATGCGCCCGCCGCGTACAGCGTGACCGTGCCCGTGGGTTCCGCGGACTCGATGTCTGACGTTGTCCCGGCGAACGTGTCACAGAGCCCCAGAACGGGTAGATGCCTATGACATGACAGAGATCACTGCTCCCTGTCGGGAGCAGCGATAGCTGTCATGTGAGTGGAAGTCAATCCCTCCAGTTAGAATAACTTCCTAGGACACACTTAACCCCTTGATTGCCCCCCCCCTAGTGTTTAATTCCTTCCCTGCCAGTGTCATTTACACAGTAATCAGTGCATTTTTATAGCACTGATCACAGTATAAATGACAATGGTCCCAAAATAGTGTCAAAAGTGTCCGATGTGTCCGCCATAATGTCGCAGTCACGCTAAAAATCGCAGATCGCCACCATTACTAATAAAAAAAAAAAATTTATAATAAAAATGCCATAAAACTATCCCCTATTTTGCGCAAACCAATCAATATATGCTTATTGCAATTTTTTTTACCAAAAATATGTAGAAGAATACATATCAGCCTAAACTGAGGAAAAACATTTTTTTTTTTAATATATTTTTGGGGGATATTTATTATAGCAAAAAGTAAAAAAAAATAGCTTTTTTTCAAAATTGTTGCTCTCTTTTTGTTTATAGCGCAAAAAATAGAAAACGCAGAGGTGATCAAATACCACCAAAAGAAAGCTCTATTTGTGGGAAAAAAAAGGACGTCAATTTTGTTTGGGTACAACGTCGCACAACTGTCAGTTAAAGCGACGAAGTGCCGAATCGCAAAAGGTGCTCTGGTCAGGAAGGGGGTAAAATCTTCCGGGGCTGAAGCGGTTAAAATGAATGTAATTTCTGAACGTAAACCACATACACTGTCTGAAAATTCCTTTGACCAAGAAGTTTTCTATTGTTTCTAATTTATACACCACACTATTTTTTTTAAGGTTATTAACCAATTAATCGAAACAGTAAATCGGCCAACTAATCGATTATGAAAATAATCATTAGTTGCAGCCCTAATAAGAACAGATACAACACTTGGTATGTACTGCCAAACTTTTTTCTCAGTTGTGGATAGAGTAAGGAAGAGTTAAAAGCCTGGCAAGTTTATTTTTTACATTTTTTTTAGATGTCCTAGTGGAGAGATTCCATTCCACTTCCTCCTCTGGAGACAACAGAAAGCTAGGTTTCTGCAAAACAGTTGTCTGCATTGGAAGAAAATGGATTTTTAATACAGCTTACCTGTAAAATCCTTTTCTTGGAGTACATCACGGGAACACAGAGCACCATAATAATGACTATTTGGGTTATACGCTACCTTTAGGTGATTGGACACTGGCAACCAATAGTAAGACGGTTCCTCCCATATAACCCCTCCTATACAGGAAGTACCTCAGTTTTGTAGCAAGCAATGACGATCCAAGAAAAGAGGGGAGGGACCTCTGTGTCCCATGATGTACTCCAAGAAAAGGATTTTACAGGTAAGCTGTATTAAAAATCCATTTTTCTTTATCGTACATCACGGGACACAAAAGCACCATAATAATGACTATTTGGGATGTCCTAAAGCAATGCACCTGTGGGGGAGGGGGGGGGGCACAATATCCCTAAGCCCCAACGGGGCCTGAGATTATAAAGCTGCCTGCAACTCGCTGTGACCAAAAACAGTCTCTTTTTGAGATCTAACATCCACCTGGTAAAACCTAGTGAACGTATGAACTGAAGAACAAGCGGCCGCTTTGCAAACCTGAGCCATAGACACCTGTTGGCGTACTGCCCATGATGCACTAACCCCTCTAGTGGAGTGTGCTTTTAAATCCCAAGGTGGAACTTTGTGCCTTAATCCATACGCCTGGATAATAGTCTGGCGAATCCACCTAGATATAGTTGAACTTGTTGCCGGCTGTCCTTTTGCTAGGACCTTCCAGCAGGACAAAAAGGCAGTCAGTCTTCCGAAAAGGAGCGGACATCTTTAAGTAAACTTTGATCGCCCTCACTACATCAAGCGAGTGAAGTTTTAGGGTTTGGAAAAAAGGAAGGTAAAATGATATCCTGATTCAAATGAAAATTGGAAATCACCTTTGGTAAAAAAATCCGGACGAGGGCGCAAGACCACTCTGTCCTGATGAAGAATCAAAAAAGGTTCTTTGCAAGAAAGGGTTGCCAATTCTGACACCCTTCTAGCCGATGTTATAGCCACCAAAAAAACTATTTCCTGGCCAATAGGACAAAAGGAATATGCCTAATAGGTTCAAACGGTTGATTCTGTAGGGCTGACAGCACCAAATTTAGGGCCCAGGGGCATAAAGGCGGTTTAACCGGCAGCCTCAGGTGTGTTACTCTTTTGACAAAGGTTCGTAACCAAAGAATGGGATGCAATTGGTCATTGGAAAAAAAACGATAAGACCGAAATCTATCCTTTTATTGACCCCAAAACCAGCTTCAAGTCTACTCCCGCTTGAAGAAAGGCAAGAACTCTTCCAATCGTATACTTACGAGGGTTCCACTTCCTTCTCTCACACCAGGAAATGTATGACTTCCAGACTCTATAGTAAATAGTTCTAGAAACTGACTTTCTAGCATTTATCAGAGTAGACAAGACTGAACCCGTAATGCCACGGTCTTTCAATACTCGGTCTCAATAGCCATGTCATCAAATTCAGCAACCGTAAAGAAGAAGGATGGAATATGGGTCTATGAGAAAACAGGTCTGGACGGCACGGAAGGACCAATGGGTCCCCCACTGCCAACTTCACAACCTCCGTGTACCAGCATCTCCGGGGCCACGCTGGGGCTACCAGGATCACTGGCTTTCTTTCCTCCTGTATTCTGCGTAGTAAGTGCGGCAGAATTTGGATCGGAGGGAAAGCGTATATCAGAGAATACTGATCCCAAGGAACTACTATTGCATCTGTCCCAACAGCAAGCGGATTCTTGGTTCTGGATACAAACCTGTCCAGTTTGGTATTGAAACTGGATGCCAGCAGATCCACATCTGGAGTCCCCCAGTGTTGGCAGATCTGTAGAAAAGCTTCGGGATGCAGGAGTCATTACCCTGGCAGCAATTTTTGGCGACTTAGGAAGTCTGCCTGCCAATTGTCCACCCCCGGTATAAACACTGCTGAAAGAAACGGCACATGCTTTTCTGCCCAAGTCAATATGTGATTTACTTCTTTTTGGGCTGCCCGTCTCCTAGTACGACCCTCGTGGTTGATATATGCCACTACCGTGGAGTTGTCAGACTGGACTCGGACAGGAAGACCCCACAACCTAGATGTCCAGAAGCGCAGAGCCAGATGAGCTGTCCGAATCTCCAATAGATTGATGGGCAAGGTCCTTTCTGCCTGGGACCATACTCCCTGGACAGATGCCTCCTCCAGGACTGCTCCCCAGCAGAGACGACTGGCGTCTGTAGTTACCACTCTCCAGGCTGCTGGTGGAAAAGATTTTCCCTTTCTCAAATTGCTGGTTCTTAACCACCAAGAGAGGTTCCGTTGTACCTGCGGAGATATTCGAGCAGACCTGTCCCAGGCTTCCAGAATACTGTTCTGGAACACCCTGGAGTGGAACTGTGCATATGGAATTGCGTTGAACGATGACACCATCTTGCCCAGCAACCTCATGCACAGCCGAATGGTTCTTTTTTCACCCTCTAGACGAGTTCCACTATGGAAACAATCTTTAAGGGGGGTAAAAACACCCTTTCTTGGGCGGTGTCCAAGACCAGACCCAGATACACCAAGACTTGAGTCGGACAAAAGGGCTGATTTGTCCACATTTAGAATCCAACCTAGGCGTTGTAAAACCCGCACTGTTCTTGACACGTTTTGGATCAGGATGGGGCAAGAGCGATCCCTCAGGAGAATGTCGTCCAGATATCCTACCACGGAGATTTTCTGGGACCTTAGGGATGCCAACACCGGGGCCAGAATCTTTGTGAAAACCCTGGGGGCCGTGGCTAGACCGAATGGCAGTGCCACAAATTGAAAATGATGGCTCTCTACTGCGAAACGCAGAAACCTTTGATGTGGACCGAAGATTGGTACATGAAGGTACGCATCCTTGATATCTATGGATGCTAAATAATCTCCTTTTCTCAGAGATTTTATTATTGAACGAGCCGACTCCATACGGAAGGACCAGACGTTTACAAAGAGAGTGAGAGACTTGAGATCCAAAACGGGCCTCACTTCCCCATTTGGTTTCGGCACAGTGAAAAGGTTTGCGTAAAACCTCTTGAATCTTTCTTCGTGCGGAACTTTGAGAATTACCCCCTGCTTCTGCAGATGCTGCAAAGCTAGGAACAGGCATTTCTTTTTCTCTGGATCCGACGAGACCCTTGAGTACAGAAAACGGTTTGGAGGAATTTCCCAGGAACTCTATTCTGTAACCCTGTGTTACAGTGGAAATGACCCATCTGTCTTGGACCAGTTCTTAACAGGCATCCAAAAACAGCCGAAGCCTGCCCCCCACCCGTGAGAGCGGGGGCTCCCCTTCACAAGGTTGACTTGGAGTTGGACTTGGCTGGCTTTTGGGTCCAGGGATTCCTCTGACCCAGAGGTCTTTTAAACCCAGACGACTGAGGCCGTCGATACCGCTTGGGGGAAGAAGCACTAGGCCTTGGAGCATTGGGAATTTTAAAAGAGGGTTGCTTACTTCTCCTTTTAGTAGGTAGTAGGGCACTCTTTCCTCCTGAGATCTTTTTAATATATTTATCCAGATCCTTGCCAAACAAGCGTTCTCCATGGAATGGATAAGCTGCGAGTAGCCTTTTGCATGGCGTCTCAGCAGACCAGTTCCTTAGCCATAAGACCCTGCACATATGTATTGACAGCAACGCAAAACGAGACATCTGCTGGATTGAGCCTTTCAATGCGTCCACTGCAAAACAAAGCATGAGGAAGCTCCGACAATTTCTCGGTAGGTTCCTCCTGGCAAGGTAGGATTTTTATCAACCTTTTAAAGCGGTCTTTTAGGGATTGACAAATCCCAATAGCTGCAACTGATGGCTGAACTGCTGCACCAGCCAACGCAAAAGAGGCTTTTAATAAGGACTCTAGCTTTTTATCAGCCGGATCCTTAAATACCTGGGCATTATCCACTGGACAGGTTAAACTCTTATTAACTGAAGAAACCAAAGGTGTATCCCATTTCCTCCTGAACTTTTCCTCCATAGGATATAAGATAGAAAACCTTTTTGGAGGCAAGTATATCCTGTCAGGATGATCCCAGTCTGCGTAAACCACCTGCTCCAATAATGGATGCAAAGGGAACGGTTGGGAACCTTGCTGAGGTCGCAAGGATCCCAAAGTAGAACAGGAGAGTCCAGACTCCTGAACCGTGGGTAGCCTAAACCCAACTCGTACCATCTCAGTCAGAGATTGGATAAACAATTTTTGGGAATGGGAGGCTGAAATTGGCTCCTCTGAACCGGAGTCCTCAGCTGAGGATTCTTCCACTCTGGTTCCAGATCTGGCTATAAGAGTCCTGGTGCTCTAGTGATTCTCCACTTGGCCGCAGCACAGCGGAGGGAGATCTATTACGCTTCTTCCCTCCCTGTGTTACAGAGGCAATCATGCCAGCTATTTTGCCTTCAAGGCCCGCTAAGGCAGATGCCAAATCATACTTTGTAACATAAGCCGAGGCAGGAATATTGGTAGTGGCCACTATGCCTGACAAATGCAATGGCTCAGCCAGGCCAGATGCCGCAGGTCTTTCAGGGAAGACTGAGGCTGCATCAGCATGGGATTGGTCTCCTGCAGTTAAGGGAGGTACTCTTACCCCTGTGCTCGCCTTGCTCCCTGTACCTCGTTTTCTGGAAGACATTGCTCACATACGAGCGCGCACACCAGGGGCGCGCATGTGCACACGCCCCGCCATAAGTGCACGCCATACCGGCCAATCTGTAACATCCAAGACACAAGTTACTAAGGTTTTTTCAGCGGAAAACAGAGGGAAATATATAAAAAATTCCCAAAGGGAGTACTCACCGTCCCAAGCAGCAGGGCCTGTTTTACCAGGCCCAATTTTACTCCATCACGGCAGGTAGCGCCTCTGAGGACTTTCAAAGACCGGGTCCCCCATTCTTTGGGGTCCACACCCTTGGACCTGTAAGGCACCCTTCTGGTTTACCTTGGGCAAGTTTGACCAGGAATACCAACTTAACAAGGGTCCAGCGCCATATAGGACACGTTACAGGCAAAACCTCCCTCTTGAACCGAGGCTCGGTACCATCCACTTTAGCTTTCTTATGCCATCCGAATGGATCCGATTATAAAGTCCTTACTGGGACATCATTTGAAGAATTTTGAAGAGCTTCAACAGCCATGACCATCACCTTCAAGACACTGGCGAAAAAACTGAGGTACTTCCTGTATAGGAGGGGTTATATGGGAGGAACCGTCTTACTATTGGTTGCCAGTGTCCAATCACCTAAAGGTAGCGTATAAACCAAATAGTCATTATTATGGTGCTCTGTGTCTCGTGCCGTACAGTAAAGAAATTACCTTTAACTGGTTTTGATGACAGACTGGATTTTCCACCATATTCTAGCTTAAAGCGGAGTTCCAGTCCTCCAAACACTTTTTTTTTTTTTTAAGACTGCTCTGCATTTGTCCAAACATGTACAACATGTCATCTGTGTTGCACTTTTACTCTCTTTAAAAATAGTTTTTTACTTACAGCTCTCGGAAGCAGGCAGGTTCCATTTTAGCTGTGGGCATCTGAAGCCCTCAAGTATTCATTTTCGGGATTTCCGTGCAGCTGGCTACCCAGCATGCACCTCCCGATCTCGCGCATGCGCACTAATGCCGCTGCGCGGCTCTCCTTCCTGACAGGTTGCCAGGAAACTGTGCCCGCATTCCACATTTTTATTTTTTTAAGACCACACACGCCACATACTCACTGGTCCAAACAGACCTCCTGCACTTCCTCCCGGCGCCTAACTCCTTTCGTTTGCGTCATTTCCTGTCATCAAATAACACGAGATTTCGGCAGTAGGTGATTCGCAAGGACATGACGCCGCTATCCCAGGAACCCTTGTGAAATTGCCTAGTGATGTAATCGCCTAGGCAGAGACTGCCAGAAGTGCATGGGATAAAGAAGAGAATAAAAAAGGTATTTCTATTTAGAAAAACTAATTTGCATTGGAAAAAAGGACAAGATAAGGGGATACCGTTCAGAGAAAGTGCATAAAATGGGTGGAACTCGGCTTTAAAGAGTAACTCCACTTTTGTAGAGAAAACAAAAAACAAAAACTCAGAAATCACTGTGTGTTTGTTTCAATGTGGGAGTGAGTTTAATGGGAGTGGGTTCTAAATTATCAAATGAGTCTAATGGGAGTTTCATAATTATCAATCAGCTGCAGCACCTGCAAGGCACTAATGAAAAAAGCTGCTGGACCTTCATCACTTTAGACGCGATTTCCTATTTGGGAGTATCTCACCAAAAATGACTTTGTTGCAGGGGATGCCTGAAATCTGAATTCATCTTAGTGCAGACATCTGGGAAAATTGGTGAGCCATTCACACAAGTAGGAAATTGTGTTTCTGGGGGGCGTTCTGTATACCATCTGAGTAAAAACACCTCCAGGTAGCCATATTGCATCACATTTTTAGAAAATTACAGCAGCTGCAGACTGAAAAGGAAAGGTAATTTTTAAAAACATTTAAATACAATATGACTTGTGTCACAATTGTATACGCTATATCAGGGCTCAAAATTTCAAGTCCTGAGCCACTAGCCAGGCCTTAGAGTTACTCGCCACCAGTTAATCCACCCAACCCCTAACCCTACCCCGCTCCTAATTCCGCCCATACACTCAAATTTAATTACTCCCAGCATACATGTCAGCGACCGTAATTATAACCCCCAGCAGTGGTGTCAGTGGACGCCACGGTAGCTCTCAGCATTGGTGCCAGCGGATGCTATAATAACCTCCAAAACAGGTATCAGAGGATGTGGTAATAACCACCAGCATTGATGTCAGTGGATGCATTAACAACCCCCAGATGCCATAACCCCTAACACAGGTATCAGAGGACGCATAAATAACCCCCAGCATTGATGTCAGTGGACGCAGTGGGCTGACAGTATATCTCTAAACACTGCAGAATTCATCCGGCTGCTTCTGTCTTCTGTCACATCATCAATAAACACCAATGACTCAGTGCCACTGTAAGCCATGCATGCCCAATGCCATCACACTGCCTCCACCATGTTTTACAGATGATGTTGTGTGCTTTGGATCATGAGCTGTTCCAAGCCTTCTCCACACTTTTTCTTCCCGTCCTTCTGGAACAGATTCATTTTAGTTTCATCTGTCCAAAGAATTCTTTTCCAGAACTGGTCTGGCTTTTCTATTCTTCGGGCTTATGAATGGTTTGCACCTTGTGGTGAACCCTCTGTATTTGCTCTTGTGAAATCTTCTCGTTTGTAGACTTTGACAATGATATGCCCACCTCCTGGAGAGTGTGTTTCACTTTTCTGGGTGTTGTGAATGGATTTTTTTTTTTACCATAGAGAGGATCCTGCGATCATCCAACACTGTTGTCTTCCGTGGACGTCCAGGCCTTTTTATGTTGTTGAGCTCACCAGTGCGTTCTTCTTTCCTCAGAACGTACCAAACTGTTGATTTGGCCACTCCTAATATGGCTGCTATCTCTCGGATTAATTTGATACATTTTTGAAGCCTTACAATGGCCCGTTTAACTTGCATGGACAGCTCCTTTGAATGCATGATTCCAAATGCAAATACCACACTTATGCCCCATACACACGATCTGACATTCCGACACCAAAATCCATTGATTTTTTCCGTCGGATGTTGGCTCAAACTTGTCTTGCATACACACGGTCACACAAATCTTGTCGGAAATTCCGAACGCCAAGAACGCGGTGACGTACAACACGTATGACGAGCCGAGAAAAAGTTCGATAGCCAGTGCGGCTCTTCTGCTTGATTCCGAGCATGCGTGGAACTTTGTGCGTCAGAATTGTGTACACACGATCGGAATTTACAACAACAGATTTTGTTGTTGGAAAATTTGAGATCCAGATCTCAGATTTTGTGTGATGGAGATTCCGATAGAAAATGTCCGATGGAGCCTACACACGGTCGGAATTTACAACAACAAGCTCCCATCGAACATTTTCTGTCAGAAAATCCGACGTGTACCGGGCATTAGAATCAACTCAAGACATTTTACCTGCTTAATTGATGAAGAAATAACAAAAGGAGTAGCTCACACCTGGCCATAAACAGCTTTTGATTCAATTGTCAAATTACTTTTGGTCCCTTGAAAAAGGGGGATGGCTATTCTTAAGAGCTGTGATTCCTAAACCCTTATTTCGATTTGGATCTACATACCCTCAAATTAATTAATTGTGCACTTTCAGCCCATATCCATTATATAACTATAGTTTGAATATGTTTTAGTAAATACCTGAAATATCTAAAATTGTTCTGTGTCCAAATATATATGGACCTAACCAGGGGCGGACTGACCATTCGGTCACTCGGTCGCCGACCGAGGGCCCGACGTCAGGGGGGGCCCCATGAGCTGCTCAGTCAGCAGCAGAAAAAAGCCGCCTGCCGCACCGCACGAAAACCCCATCCTCCCAGACGTCGCGGCCAGCCCGCTGCCCGAGCAGACCTCGGTTTAGGATGAGAGAGGCTCTGTCAGCAGGGAGGGGCGGGGCAGGGAGCTCCACTGACGCTCTGACCCTGCCCAGCCCCGCCCCTCCTCATGTAGTCTGAGTCTCTATAGAGCGTCTCTCCTGAACTTCTGAGAGCTCCGCTCTGGACTACAAAAGCTCCGCCCCCTACCGGAGAAAGCTCCGCCCCCTACCGGAGAAAGCTCCGCCCCCTACCGGAGAAAGCTCTGCCCCCGGACCTCTGAAAGCGGGAGGTGAGCCCGACTGGTCAGGTAGGTCCTTCTGCCTACCATATATACCCGGCCTGTAGACCCCTTTTTTTTTGCTAAACCATCCCTGGAAATGTTGTTTATCCCCCTGTATAGCTGTGCATTGCTGAAAGTTTACATTTTAAAACTGGCTACCTGGTCATCTCCTGTAGTCGCATCCCCAGTCTGGTTACTTCCTGTAGTCGCATCCCCAGTCTGGTTACTTCCTGTAGTCGCATTCACAGTCTGGTTATTTTCTGTAGTCGCATTCGCAGTCTGGTTATTTTCTGTAGTCGCATTCGCGGTCTGGGTATCTCCTGTAGTCGCATTCGCAGTCTCTGGTCATCTCCTGTAGTCGCATTCGCAGTCTCTGGTTATCTCCTGTAGTTGCATTCGCAGTCTGGTCATCTCCTGTAGTCGCATTCGCAGTCTGGACATCTCCTGTAGTCGCATTCGCAGTCTGGTCATCTCCTGTAGTCGCATTCGCAGTCTGGTCATCTCCTGTAGTCGCATTCGCAGTCTGGTCATCTCCTGTAGTCGCATTCGCAGTCTGGTCATCTCCTGTAGTCGCATTCGCAGTCTGGTTATTTTCTGTAGTCGCATTCGCAGTCTGGTTATTTTCTGTAGTCGCATTCGCAGTCTGGTTATCTCCTGTAGTCGCATTCGCAGTCTGGTTACTTCCTGAAGTCGCATTCGCAGTCTCTGGTTATTTCCTGTAGTCGCATTCGCAGTCTGGTCATCTCCTGTAGTCGCATCCCCAGTCTGGTTACTTCCTGTAGTCGCATCCCCAGTCTGGTTACTTCCTGTAGTCGCATTCACAGTCTGGTTATTTTCTGTAGTCGCATTCACAGTCTGGTTATTTTCTGTAGTCGCATTCGCGGTCTGGGTATCTCCTGTAGTCGCATTCGCAGTCTCTGGTCATCTCCTGTAGTCGCATTCGCAGTCTCTGGTTATCTCCTGTAGTTGCATTCGCAGTCTGGTCATCTCCTGTAGTCGCATTCGCAGTCTGGACATCTCCTGTAGTCGCATTCGCAGTCTGGTCATCTCCTGTAGTCGCATTCGCAGTCTGGTCATCTCCTGTAGTCGCATTCGCAGTCTGGTCATCTCCTGTAGTCGCATTCGCAGTCTGGTTATTTTCTGTAGTCGCATTCGCAGTCTGGTTATTTTCTGTAGTCGCATTCGCAGTCTGGTTATTTTCTGTAGTCGCATTCGCAGTCTGGTTATCTCCTGTAGTCGCATTCGCAGTCTGGTTACTTCCTGAAGTCGCATTCGCAGTCTCTGGTTATTTCCTGTAGTCGCATTCGCAGTCTGGTCATCTCCTATAGTCGCATTCGCAGTCTGGTTATCTCCTGTAGTCGCATTCGCAGTCTGGTCATATCCTGTAGTCGCATTCGCAGTCTGGTTATCTCCTGTAGTCGCATTCGCAGTCTCTGGTCATCTCCTGTAGTCGCATTCGCAGTCTCTGGTCATCTCCTGTAGTCGCATTCGCAGTCTGGTTATCTCCTGTAGTCGCATTCGCAGTCTCTGGTCATCTCGCAGTCTGGTTATTTTCTGTAGTCGCATTCGCGGTCTGGGTATCTCCTGTAGTCGCATTCGCAGTCTCTGGTTATCTCCTGTAGTCGCATTCGCAGTCTCTGGTTATCTCCTGTAGTTGCATTCGCAGTCTGGTCATCTCCTGTAGTCACATTGGCAGTCTGGTCATCTCCTGTAGTCGCATTCGCAGTCTGGTCATCTCCTGTAGTCGCATTCGCAGTCTGGTCATCTCCTGTAGTCGCATTCGCAGTCTGGTCATCTCCTGTAGTCGCATTCGCAGTCTGGTTATTTTCTGTAGTCGCATTCGCAGTCTGGTTATCTCCTGTAGTCGCATTCGCAGTCTGGTTACTTCCTGTAGTCGCATTCGCAGTCTGGTTATTTCCTGTAGTCGCATTCACAGTCTGGTTATCTCCTGTAGTCGCATCCCCAGTCTCTGGTTATCTCCTGTTGTCGCATTCGCAGTCTCTGGTTATCTCCTATAGTCGCATTCGCAGTCTCTGGTTATCTCCTATAGTCGCATTCGCAGTCTCTGGTTATCTCCTGTAGTCGCATTCGCAGTCTCTGGTTATCTCCTGTAGTCGCCTTCGCAGTCTCTGGTTATTTCCTGTAGTTGCATTCGCAGTCTGGTTATCTCCTGTAGTCGCATCCCCAGTCTCTGGTTATCTCCTGTAGTCGCATCCCCAGTCTCTGGTTATCTCCTGTAGTCGCATTCGCAGTCTCTGGTTATCTCCTGTAGTCGCATTCGCAGTCTCTGGTTATCTCCTGTAGTCGCATTCGCAGTCTCTGGTTATCTCCTGTAGTCGCATTCGCAGTCTGGTCATCTCCTGTAGTCGCATTCGCAGTCTGGTCATCTCCTGTAGTCGCATTCGCAGTCTGGTCATCTCCTGTAGTCGCATTCGCAGTCTGGTCATCTCCTGTAGTCGCATTCGCAGTCTGGTTATTTCCCGTAGTCGCATTCGCAGTCTGGTTATTTCCTGTAGTCGCATTCGCAGTCTGGTCATCTCCTGTAGTCGCATTCGCAGTCTGGTCATCTCCTGTAGTCGCATTCGCAGTCTGGTCATCTCCTGTAGTCTCATTCGCAGTCTGGTCATCTCCTGTAGTCGCATTCGCAGTCTGGTTATCTCCTGTAGTCGCATTTGCAGTCTGGTTACTTCCTGTAGTCGCATTCGCAGTCTGGTTATCTCCTGTAGTCGCATTCACAGTCTGGTTATTTCCTATAGTCGCATTCGCAGTCTGGTTATTTCCTGTAGTCGCATTCGCAGTCTGGTTATCTCCTGTAGTCGCATTCGCAGTCTGGTTATTTCCTGTAGTCGCATTCGCAGTCTGGTTATTTCCTGTAGTCGCATTCGCAGTCTGGTTATCTCCTGTAGTCGCATTCGCAGTCTGGTTACTTCCTGTAGTCACATTCGCAGTCTGGTCATCTCCTGTAGTCGCATTCACAGTCTCTGGTTATCTCCTGTTGTCGCATTCGCAGTCTCTGGTTATCTCCTGTAGTCGTATTCGCAGTCTCTGGTTATCTCCTGTAGTCGCCTTCGCAGTCTCTGGTTATTTCCTGTAGTTGCATTCGCAGTCTGGTTATCTCCTGTAGTCGCATCCCCAGTCTCTGGTTATCTCCTGTAGTCGCATCCCCAGTCTCTGGTTATCTCCTGTAGTCGCATTCGCAGTCTCTGGTTATCTCCTGTAGTCGCATTCGCAGTCTCTGGTTGTCTCCTGTAGTCGCATTCGCAGTCTGGTCATCTCCTGTAGTCGCATTCGCAGTCTGGTCATCTCCTGTAGTCGCATTCGCAGTCTGGTCATCTCCTGTAGTCGCATTCGCAGTCTGGTCATCTCCTGTAGTCGCATTCGCAGTCTGGTTATTTCCCGTAGTCGCATTCGCAGTCTGGTTATTTCCTGTAGTCGCATTCGCAGTCTGGTCATCTCCTGTAGTCGCATTCGCAGTCTGGTCATCTCCTGTAGTCGCATTCGCAGTCTGGTCATCTCCTGTAGTCTCATTCGCAGTCTGGTCATCTCCTGTAGTCGCATTCGCAGTCTGGTTACTTCCTGTAGTCGCATTCGCAGTCTGGTTATCTCCTGTAGTCGCATTCACAGTCTGGTTATCTCCTGTAGTCGCATTCGCAGTCTGGTTATTTCCTGTAGTCGCATTCGCAGTCTGGTTATTTCCTGTAGTCGCATTCGCAGTCTGGTTATTTCCTGTAGTCGCATTCGCAGTCTGGTTATCTCCTGTAGTCGCATTCGCAGTCTGGTTATTTCCTGTAGTCGCATTCGCAGTCTGGTTATTTCCTGTAGTCGCATTCGCAGTCTGGTTATTTCCTGTAGTCGCATTCGCAGTCTGGTTATCTCCTGTAGTCGCATTCGCAGTCTGGTTATCTCCTGTAGTCGCATTCGCAGTCTGGTTACTTCCTGTAGTCACATTCGCAGTCTGGTCATCTCCTGTAGTCGCATTCACAGTCTCTGGTTATCTCCTGTTGTCGCATTCGCAGTCTCTGGTTATCTCCTGTAGTCGTATTCGCAGTCTCTGGTTATCTCCTGTAGTCGCCTTCACAGTCTCTGGTTATTTCCTGTAGTTGCATTCGCAGTCTGGTTATCTCCTGTAGTCGCATCCCCAGTCTCTGGTTATCTCCTGTAGTCGCATTCGCAGTCTCTGGTTATCTCCTGTAGTCGCATTCGCAGTCTCTGGTTATCTCCTGTAGTCGCATTCGCAGTCTCTGGTTATCTCCTGTAGTCGCATTCGCAGTCTCTGGTTATCTCCTGTAGTCGCATTCGCAGTCTGGTCATCTCCTGTAGTCGCATTCGCAGTCTGGTTATTTCCCGTAGACGCATTTGCAGTCTGGTTATTTCCTGTAGTCGCATTCGCAGTCTAGTTATTTCCTGTAGTCGCATTCGCAGTCTGGTCATCTCCTGTAGTCGCATTCGCAGTCTGGTCATCTCCTGTAGTCGCATTCGCAGTCTCTGGTTATTTCCTGTAGTTGCATTCGCAGTCTGGTTATATCCTGTAGTTGCATTCGCAGTCTGGTCATCACCTATAGTCGCATTCGCAGTCTGGTTATCTCCTGTAGTCGCATTCACAGTCTATGGTTATCTCCTGTAGTCGCATTCGCAGTCTCTGGTTATTTAATGTAGTCTCATTCGCAGTCTCTGGTTATCTCCTGTAGTCGCATTCGCAGTCTCTGGTTATCTCCTGTAGTCGCATTCGCAGTCTCTGGTTATCTCCTGTAGTCATTTATGATATCTATGGCTATGCATATTTATTAAATCCATATTGAGCACTATATTTGATTGGCTGTTTGCTTCTGCTTAGGCCTTGCAAACACGCACAATCGTACATGATGATGACTTCATCATCATGTGCGTGATTGTGATTGTGCGTGTGTGCCAAGCAGAAGCAGCCAATCAAATATAGTGCTCAATATGGATTAAATAAATCATTGGAAGAATGTTCCTTACATTGGTGATCAGTGAGAAGAATGTTCCTTACATTGGTGATCAGTGGGAAGAATGCTCCTTACATTGGTGATCAGTGAGAAGAATGTTCCTTACATTGGTGATCAGTGAGAAGAATGTTCCTTACATTGGTGATCAGTGAGAAGAATGTTCCTTACATTGGTGATCAGTGAGAAGAATGTTCCTTACATTGGTGATCAGTGGGAAGAATGTTCCTTACATTGGTGGTCAGTGGGAAGAATGTTCCTTACATTGGTGATCAGTGAGAAGAATGTTCCTTACATTGGTGATCAGTGGGAAGAATGTTCCTTACATTGGTGATCAGTGAGAAGAATGCTCCTTACATTGGTGATCAGTGAGAAGAATGTTCCTTACATTGGTGATCAGTGGGCAGAATGTTCCTTACATTGTTGATCAGTAAGAAGAATGTTCCTTACATTGGTGATCAGTGGGAAGAATGTTCCTTACATTGGTGATCAGTGAGAAGAATGTTCCTTACATTGGTGATCAGTGAGAAGAATGTTCCTTACATTGGTGATCAGTGGGAAGAATGTTCCTTACATTGGTGGTCAGTGGGAAGAATTCCCCTTACATTGGTGATCAGTGGGAAGAATGCTCCTTACATTGGTGATCAGTGAGAAGAATGCTCCTTACATTGGTGATCAGTGGGAAGAATGTTCCTTACATTGGTGATCAGTGGGAAGAATGTTCCTTACATTGGTGGTCAGTGGGAAGAATGTTCCTTACATTGGTGATCAGTGGGAAGAATGTTCCTTACATTGGTGATCAGTGGGAAGAATGTTCCTTACATTGGTGGTCAGTGGGAAGAATGTTCCTTACATTGGTGATTAGTGGGAAGAATGTTCCTTACATTGGTGATCAGTGGGAAGAATGTTCCTTACATTGGTGATCAGTGAGAAGAATGCTCCTTACATTGGTGGTCAGTGGGAAGAATGCCCCTTACATTGGTGATCAGTGGGAAGAATGTTCCTTACATTGGTGATCAGTGGGAAGAATGTTCCTTACATTGGTGATCAGTGAGAAGAATGCTCCTTACATTGGTGGTCAGTGGGAAGAATGCCCCTTACATTGGTGATCAGTGGGAAGAATGTTCCTTACATTGGTGGTCAGTGGAAAGAATGTTCCTTACATTGGTGATCAGTGAAAATTATATAAAGTTAATAAAAATAATTTTAAAAAAATGTAAAGCACCCCCATGATCCCCACACATGCTCTATATGAAAAGTTTTATGTAGGATGAGCACATGTATGTAAACATGTGTCTATAGACGCAAATGCTGGACACGGGAGCGCACCTGCAAGGTAACCCCCCCCACAGGAGAGCGCTTCTCCTAGGGAGTTATCTGATGTGGGGAGGAGCCGCGAGAGCCACCCCCAGATGTCGAGGTTCGGGGCCACTCTGTGCGAAACGAGCTGCACAGTGGAGGTAAGTATGATATGTTTGTTATTTAAATAAAAAACAAAAAAAACGAGCCTTTACAATCACTTTGATTTTGGAAAGTTACCGTTGTTGCACTTTCTTTAATGTAATTCTGTGAAGAACGCATGTAGTGTGGGCAGTGCAAAATGTAGGTGGGGATTTGTGTGGGTGTGGCTTGAGTGTGGGTGGGAACACATGAGCGGGGACAGGGGGCCCCAGGATCTCCTATTGCCCGGGGGCCCCATGAGTTGTCAGTCCGCCCCTGGACCTAACTGTATGTTTGAGGCTGTGTATTCACATTTTTGTTACTAGCCATGCTGACATTGTACAGTATCTCACAAAAGTGAGTACACCTCTCACATTTTTGTAAATATTTTATCTTTTCATGTGACAACACTGAAGAAATTACACTTTGCTACAATGTAAAGTAGTGAGTGTACAGCTTGTATAACAATGTAAATTTGCTGTCCCCTCAAAATAACAACACACAGCCATTAATGTCTAAACCACTGGAAACAAAAATTAGTACACCCCAAGTGAAAATGTCCAAATTGGGCCCAATTAGCCATTTTCCCTCCCCGGTGTAATGCGACTCACTAGTGTTACAAGGTCTCAGGTGTGAATGGGGAGCAGGTGTGTTAAATTTGGTGTTATCGCTCTCACTTTCTCATACTGGTCACTGGTAGTTCAACATGGCACCTCATGGCAAAGAACTCTCTGAGGATCTAAAAAAAAGAATTGTTTTTCTACACAAAGATGGCCTCCGCCAGGGATATGCAATTAGCGGACCTCCAGCTGTTGCAGAACTACAAGTCCCATGAGGCATAGCAAGACTCTGACAGCCACAAACATGACACCCAGAGGCATGATGGGACTTGTAGTTAGTTTTGCAACAGCTGGAGGTCCGCTAATTGCATATCCCTGGCCTAGGCTAAGAAGACTGCCAAGACCCTGAAACTGAGCTGCAGCCCGGTGGCCAAGACCATACAGCGGATTAACAGGACAGGTTCCACTCAGAACAGGCCTCGCCATGGTCGACCAAAGAAGTTGAGTGCACGTGCTCAGCGTCATATCCAGAGGTTGTCTTTGGGAAATAGACTTATGAGTGCTGCCAGCATTGCTGCAGAGGTTGAACAGGTGGTGTGGTCAGCCTGTCAGTGCTCAGACCATATGCCGCACATTGCATCAAATTGGTCTGCATGGCTGTCATCCCAGAAGAAAGCCTCTTCTAAAGATGATGCACAAGAAAGCCTGCAGTTTGCTCAATACAAGCAGACTAAGGACATGGATTACTGGAACCATGTCCTATGGTCTGAAGAGACCAAGAAAAACTAATTTGGTTCAGATGGTGTCTAGCGTGTGCGGCGGCAACCGGGTGAGGAGTACAAAGACAAGTGTGTCTTTCCTACAGTCAAGCATGGTGATGGGAGTGTCATGGTCTGGGGCTGCATGAGTGCTGCCGGCACTGGGGAGCTACAGTTTGATGAGGGATCCATGAATGCCAACATGTACTGTAACATACTAAAATAGAGCAGGATCCCCTCCCTTTGGAGACTGCGCCGCAGGGCAGTATTCCAACATAACAACGATCCCAAACACACCTCCAAGACGACCACTGCCTTGCTAAAGAAGCTGAGGGTAAAGGTCATTGACTGGCCAAGCATGTCTCCAGACTTAAACCCTATTGAGCAACTGCGGGGCATCCTCAAATGGAAGGTGGAGGAACGCAAGGTCTCTAACATCCACCAGCTCCGTGATTTCATCATGGAGGAATGGAAGAGGACACCAGTGGCAACCTGTGAAGCTCTAATGAACTCCATGCCCAAGAGGATTAAGGCAATGCTGGAAAATAATGGTGGCCAAAATATTGACACTTTGGGCCCAATTTGTACATTTTCACTTAGGGGTGTACTCACTTTTGTTGCCAGCGGTTTAGACATTAACGGCTGTGTGTTGAACTATTTTGAGGGGACAGCAAATTCACACTGTTATACAAGCTGTACAATCACTACTTTACATTGTAGCAAAGTGTCATTTCTTCAGTGTTGTGACATGAAAAGATATAATAAAATATTTATAAAAATGTGAGGGGTATACTATACATTGACCACCATTAGGGTGGACCACTCTACCTGAAAGGCCACTGTTTGTACCCATCTCAGAATAATCTGTATGGCTCCCTTTTCCTGTACAGCCGATGTTCTTTGCAATACATCATTGCATTGATGATTATATCGCTGTTATGCACAATAAAAAATCCTCTGTGCTTGAGTTTCCTGTAGTAGCAGCAGCCTATCTCTCATGTTATCATGCTGAAGGAGGCCAATTATTCATGATTAACTCTAAACTGATGACTTGCATGGGCTTTTAAAATGTCACCTTTTGAAGTTTAGGGTACTGACATTTGTCGCTATTTCACAGGCACGCTCAATTTACCGGCACAAGCTCGTCTTATATATTTTACCGAAAAATTGAAAATTGCGCTCGTGTGCCATAAAATCAACTTTCGTGCATTTTCTACTGAAATTTTGAGCTTGCTGAACCACTGTGCCAATATCATGTGATCCAAAAATTGGAACTACCACCATTTCTTTATTCAGGGTCTCTGCTTTCAGAAAATATATAATGCTTTGAGGGTTTTATGTAATTTTCAAGCCTAAATAGATTTTTTTAAACCTGCGTGCAAAGTGGGGTCAGAGTGCAACAGATCACAACCAATTCTTTTGGGTTTATCCACAACATCTAGCCATTACACACAATGTAAAATAAGTGCAATGCAATTCTCCAGGGATCTTTCTTCTACTTATATTTATAACTTGCACTTGGCTGCTTTGGGCAACTTTGAAAGTCTAAGCGCACCCTAATCACCTCAATACCAGCAAGTTTCTAACTTTCCAAATAATTGTGGCAAACTATTAGATTGCCTTGGGGGAGGGGGTGTCTATTTTCCAAAAAAGGGTAATTTTGGGGGTGTTGTTTTTTTTGCTATATAAAAAAGGAAGAAAGAAACCAAGACAGCGGTTAAAAAAAACCCACCAAAATATTTTTATTTATTTTTTTGAGATAGAATAAGGTATGAAAAACTAATTTGGGTACAGTGTTGCATGTCCAAGTAATTGTCAAACTATCAGAGCCCTGAAAACTAAACAATATACTCTTAACTCTAAAGGGAAATATTACAGGGCCTATTTAATATGGTGAGAAGTAAAGAGGTCTATTTCTTTATCGTCTCGCTTTTGTTTTATGACTTTTGAACTTTTTTATTCTTTGCGTGATTACTTCAAACTTATTTTATTTTTATCTATACCAGTGGTCTCCAAACTTTCCAAAAAAAATGGCAAGTTTACCCTCCTTTAGACTTTAGGGGGGCCAGATTGTGACCATTGGGAGTAGAAAAGGTCCCTACAACAGTGGGAAAAAACAACCAATGCCCCATCTTTGTTCCCCATCGTTGGTGTCACTGGAGGAATTGTGCCCCATCATTGGTGTCATTCATCCCAATTGTTGGTGTCATTGGGAGGAATTGTGCCTTTTTATTGGTGTCAGCGGGGGTGGAATTATGCCCCATTGTTAGTATCAGTGGATTAAATAGTGCACCAAGGGCCAGATAAAAGCCAGCAGAGGGCCACATCTGGCCCCCGGGCCGCAGTTTGGGCACCACTGAACTATACCACTAAAAATCTAAATTACTTAACTGCCGTTGTCACTACACAGCGGACCAAACATGCTACCTGCAAGTTGACTTTGTCAAGTTACCTAGAGATCCTGGCTGCTCCAGACACCAGGAACACGTGATGTAAACCAGTCACCCTGATCAAGATTTTAGCTCATCTCCTCTACAGCATTATTGGTACCCATCATAACGACATGAAGGAAGAGGGGCTCTCTACCAGAAATTTTGGCCGATATTGGCATATCGGGAGTCCTAGAAATTCAGGGCACCTAGGCACTCAACAGTCAAGCTGAGCTGATGTGCATGCACTATAGTTTTATTTTAAAACTGTTGTAACATGAGCAGTTTTGAAACTTTGTTACGATTTCAGGATCATTGTAGACTCAGCTTAGGGACTATCTGCTATAAAGAGACCAGTGGAAAATTACAGCATATTGCAGGAGGGCAGGTATTTGACACCATCAGGAATGTCAGATACCTGCAGCAGCCTTAGGTCCACACAAGGAGTTTTAAAACATGGGCCTCAATAGGTAAAGGTAGATTAACATAATTTTCTTTTAGCAAACTTTAGCACTTTTTAAATGTCAGGGTTGCTTTAAACCTAAAGGTACAAGTAGAAATACATTTTTAGCTTCATCTAGCTACTAAGAGTATTCCAACAAATAACATTTGGTAAACCTCTACAATTAGCAGGAAACAATATTACATTATCTGACCTTTCTTTTTCTTTACAGCCATATCACCACTGCTGCCTCCTGAACTGTTCTGTGATCCAGATCTGTAACACAGATGAGTTGAAGTTATAGCAGAGCATTCAAAGTGAAAGTGACCGCCAAAGATTAGGAACAAAACAGTGAATATCAACTGAAACCTCTTTGCTGAGATTCAGGAACTGTATACATTTTTTGACAATGTTACAACTAACATACTTAAGCAAGCCAAGATTTTGGCTAGGAGGTTGAATAAGCTAATAGCTTCCATAAGCTAATAGCTTCCATTATTAACTCAGAGCAAACTGGTTTCATACAGGGCATGTAACGGCTATTAAAGCGGGATTCCGGGCGGGAAAAAATTTTTTTACAAATACTGTAGCTGCTGACTTTAAATAAGTAGACTTACCTGTCCTGGGTGCCCGCGATGTCGGCCGCCCCGCCACTCGGCTCTCGGGTCCCAGCACCGACCATCCTAACTAAGGGAAACAGGCAGTGGAGCCTTACGGCGAGCATGCGCGAGTCGCGCAGCGCTTTGTGAATGGGACGCGATGTGTTGTGGGACACACACAGTTTCCCCAGAAGACAACGCGGGGAGGAGAAGACTGAAGATCACCGCGGCGTAGGAAGAGGCAGATTAGGAAGACTGCCTAGCAACAGCCATTTCACGTAAGTTTAAAAAAAAAAATTTATCCTCCATTTTTTTTTTTAGGTATTTTTGTTATGCAATTTTTTTTTTCAGGGTGGACCTCCACTTTAACCTCTTCAGTGTATTCTATTTTACAGACCATTAGCTCTACCCCTGATACACGAGTTGTAGTGTTATTAGACACACATAAGGCTTTTGATTGTAATCTAATGGCCATATTGCGGTCCTTGGGCGATGGGTTTCAGACCCAAATTCATTGCTTGGGATAGGTTGTTATACTGTAGACCTGTGGCCTGTATACGAGTCAATGCTTTGATTACTGATCCATTTGGTACTGGCTGGGGTACGTGACAGGAGGTGCCCTTTGTCGCCTCTGTTTGCCATCGCTATACAGCAAATAGCGGCCTTGTGAGGTCAGATCCTGCTGTTCGGGGTTGTTGGATTTACACCTTGGAGGGAAAAAACCTCCCTCTATGGCAGGGATATGCAATTAGGGGACCTCCAGCTGTTGCAAAACTACAAGTCCCATCACGCCTTTGGGTGTCATGCTTGTGGCTGTCAGAGTCTTGCTATGCCTCATGGGATTTGTAGTTCTGCAACAGCTGGAGGTCCGCTAAATGCATATCCCTGCTCTATGGCGATAATATGCTTCTATATCTAGCAGATTGCGGCTGTGTCCTTGGATACAGCCCTAGCAGTTATTTCTAGGTTTGGTGGTTTTTCTGGGATTGGAGTAAATTGATTGCTTTGCCCTTTGATTCCACATATGCTCCTGCTTTTTCCCCCAATGTTCCTTTGCAGGTGGTCTCTAAGTTTAGTTATTTAGGAGTTGAAGTTCAATTACCTTTAGAAACCTACATTGTCAATAACCTATCCCCACTTATTTGCCGTCTGAAAGAATTTTCATGCCTGGTCCAAACTACCCTTGAATCTTTTGAGTAGAAAAATGCTGACTATGACCCTAAGAACACGATCCCTACAGTCAAGCACAGAGGTGGAAATATTATGCTTTGGGGCCGTTTCTCTGCTAAAGGTACAGGCCATTTTGCCGCATTGAGGGGTCAAAGGACGTGGCCATGTATTGTAAAATCTTGGAAGAGAACCTTCTTCCCTCAGCCAGAACACTGAAGATGGATATTCCCGCAAGACAAGGACTCAAAACTTACCACCAAGGCAACAAATGAGTGGCGCAAGAAGCACATTAAGGTCATGGAGTGGAGGTAAGGAAAACACTGCGCTGACTGATGTAAAATGTTGTAAAAAGCAGCTACATAAAGTGCGACTAATACATTAGGCAAAATGGTGACAAAACAAATGTAGCACGTGACAAAAGAACATAAGATTAGTGATGGGAATCAATATGCAGATCCATCCATGGCAGAGAACATAAGAAGGCAACGAACATCAACAACTAGATGGTAAGTATATGCTCTTACCAGATCTGGTGGACTCTAGTGTCAGCGACAGAGTCGTCAAAGCAGTGTGCCACATCTGGCAGGTGTATAGATGTCCCAATTGATGGAACCTCAACACGAAGTCCAAGGGCACTCCTCTGGGCTTTGGGATCCAACACGACTTCAGAAACCACAGAATGGAGAAACGGAAGGTGGATGAAGCCAGGTTTGGTATCAACTCACGCCGGGAGGTAATTTCCAAGGATGCTTGTGAAGATCTCCAAACCCAATGCCACTTCAGGGACTCAGGAACATGAATCTAGAGGTGTGGGTATGGCCAAGTTGTGATGTCCACTCATAGCAGGAAATCTAAGACTGGAGCAGTCAGAATCTGGAGCAGCTGTGTAGGATCTGCATATTGATTCCCATCATTTCAGGAGTTATACCATCCAGTTGCTGTTTAGTCTGTTTAGACATAGTGGGACTTCCTATTGTTTTTGTTCGGATACGGACACTTTTACTGTTTGTTTTTCATTCCTCTGGTGTATTGATTTTCACCCCCTTTATATCATATTTTTTGTCATTTCATATGATTAGCACTAATCTTATGTTCTTTTGTCACGCGCTACATTTTTTTGTCACCAAGGTCATGGAGTGGCCTAGTCCATCTCTAGACCTTAATCCTATAGAAAATTTATGGGGGGTAGCTGAAACTTCGGAGTTGCCAAGAGACAGCCAAGAAACCTTGGGGATTTAGAGAAGCTCTGTAAAAAAAAAAAAAAAAAAAAAAAAAAGAGTGAACCAAAATCACTCCTGAGATGTGTGCAAACCTGGTCACCAACTATAAAAAAAAGTCTTACATTTGTGCTTGCCAACAAGGGTTTCTCCAAAGTACTAAGTCATGTTTTGCTTGGAAATCAAATATTTTACTCACTGAACTGCAACTTAATTTATAGCATTTGTTTTATGTGTTTTATTTTGTTAATGTTCTTTCTCTATCAATACACCTATGACCCTTCATTTCTTTGTAGGTGGGAAAATTTAGAAAATCTGGATCAAATAATTATTTTCCCCACTGTATGATGTACTATGGGATGCTCCTGTGGCTGCAGATTGCAGGTCTTTACCTTTATTTCCAGCAGTGTGGTTTAGATTAGTTTTCTTTTGGTTCATGTTTTTTATTATTTTGGGTTTCCCTTTTTATGTAATAGATGACTACATCATTTTAAATGTCTCTTATTCCTTTTTATTACATGTTTATGCTGTGATTGCATATGCTGTCAAGATCCTTTTGTTGTAAGACAATGCTGTATTGGCTTTTTTGATATACAATGCTGTATTGTGTTTGGTTTGTTATTTTTTTCTAAGGGCGGGTTCATACTGCTGCGATGCAGGTACCCTGTGAATCCACTGCGGGTTCCTGCATCGTATATGTAGACAAAAAAAAAAAATCAAGCTCTACCGCATGATTGTAGAATGATGAGCTGAATAATGGTGCTCAGGCTTGTTGTGTACCATAAACATCAAAATAGCAAGAAATGGCGGCAACTTGATTGCTTCTTCTTAAATCTTTATTGAGCACTAACAGCAGTGCAACATCTAAAGTGCTAACATGTTTCAGCCGGAGCCTTCCTCATAGCATACAGGTTTACAATAAAATTAAGTTTAGAAGAAGCAAATCGAGTTGACGGCATTTTTTGCTATTTCCCGCATTGCATGTCTCCCGGCGGCAGTTCACACTGCCCTATGTGAACTGCTGGGAGTGTCAATTAAACGTTAATGATACCCCTAAATCAGTTTGCATATCACAGTGCGATCTGCAAATTCGGATAGGAATTGGATCACATGTGTGTGAACACCCATGCGATCTGATTCTGCTACGGTCCAAAAAAAAAAAAAAAAAAAAAAAAAAAAAAAAAAAAGGTCCTGTGCGAGTTTGGTCAGAATGTTTTGCGATTTCAACCATACTATCTGTATGGCTGAAATAGCATCGCACAGAGATGGCATGTGATTTGCACTGCGAATCACATCCGATCTCGAACAACGCTGCAGTGTGAACCGGCACTGAAACTCAATAAAACCTACTCTTTAACCACTTGTCTACTGGGCACTTAAACCCCCCTCCTGCCCAGACCAATTTTCAGCTTTCACACTTTGAATGACAATTACTCAGTCATGTAATACTGTACCCAAATGAATTGTTTGTCCTTTTTTTTCATACAAATAAAGCTTTCTTTTGGTGGTATTTGACCACCTCTGTTTTTTTAATTTTTTGCGCTATCAATTAAAAAAAAAAGACTAAAATGTTGAAAAAAAATGCATTTTTCTTTGTTTCTGTGATAAAATTTTGCAAATTATTAATTTTTCTTCATAAATTTTGGCCACAATTTATACTGAAAGTAGACATTCCAAGGTATTTAGTAAGGTGCATGGTGAGGTCTTTGATGTTGTCATTTTTTCCCACAATTCTTTGCAAAATTAAGATTTTTTTTCCCCCCCCCACAAAATTGTAATTGTAATAGGTTATTTCTCTCACATGGCATGTATATACCACAAATAACACCCCAAAATACATTCTGCTACTCCTCCTGACTATTACGATACCACATGTGTGGGACTTTTTCACAGTCTAGCCACTTACAGAGGCCCAACATGTAGGGAGCACCATCACGTGTTCTAGGAGCATAAATTACACATCTAACTTGTTGACTACCTATTACACTTTTGAAGGCCCTAGAGCACCAGGGCAATGACATGTGGCACTAATGACAGGTGGCACTGATGACACATGACACTAATATTTGGCACTGATGACACGTGACACTGATGTCAGATGGTGCTAATACATGGCACTGATGACAGATGGCACTAATACGTGGCACTGATGACACTGATAACAGATGGCACTGGGGACAGATGGGCATGTGTGTTTGTGTGTGTGGCACTGTGCTAGTGTTCAAACACCCACGCTGCAGCTGCAGGTCGCTCTCCCTCCTCACACACAGTCTCTGTGTGAGGAGGGAGAGCCAGCAATGAGAGATGTTCTCATATGTTTACATATGAGATCATCTCTCATTGGACACTCCGATCCAGTGCTAAATGGCCGCTGTGATTGGCCATTTAGCACGATCTGTGATTGGCGGTGTCCAAGGGACACGGCCAACACAGATTCTTCCCGATGCGCGCCCGCGACGGTGCACAGGGAGGAAGTAAACAAGAGGACGTCCAGGCATGCCCTCCCGGCAATTGAGCGCTGTAGCCGGCTTTCGGCTATAGCGCGGGAGCGTAGTGGTTAAAAAAAAAAAAATACCTAAAACAAAATCAACTTGATACATTCTGCTAATTCATAAAGACATTTTTTTTATGTCCATAATTTACCTAAAAAAGGATAATTCCACCTTTCTGAACATGTTACACCCATATTTAGGGTGTAACATATTCAGCATCTGCCTTCTCTCCCCTCCTTGTGACAGCGGGTTGGGGATATTCTCCAAGCACCTGCTGTCACATTTAATAAAAAATAAAAAAACGTGGCAGTGCTCCGCCCACACGACAACATCATTCATTCACAAATCCCTGTGAATCAATGAACTACAAGTACATAAGAAAGGGGATTTGGGACTTTAAATGAGGTAAAAAAAAATATATAGTTGGATCATAAAATTGCACATGCAGATACACAAATAGCATGAACACCAAGGACACATGATAATATGGAACAAATTAATGAGTAATTCCTGTGAATTCAGTATATTACACACACACACACACACTCACTCACTATGTGTATATTAGGGGTGCTGAAATTAATCGCTGCATCGCGATTCGCATGTCCCTGATGCGGCATCGATGCATGCGACCGTAGAAATCGATTGCCGGTGATGTCATTGCCCCGCCCCTCCCGGGAGAGCGCTCCGATCGTATCCCATTGTGTACAATGCCCGCCTCTCTCCTCTCATTTCCAGCTCTTCTCACATCAGCAGAGAATTCTCAGCCCCTGCCCGCTGACTGTCACTATCAAATCAGAAGAGAGGCGGGCGGGGCTGAGAATTCCCTGCTGACGTCAGGAGAGAAGTGAGACTTGAGAGCAGAGAGGCGGGCCGGGCACGGGCAGTCACATCAGAGGTGCCTATGCTCAGGGCCGCTGATAAAGGGGTACAGGCAGCCCCGTCCTCCAAGCCCACCCACATAGTTTACTAGGCTAGCAGGCCGGGACTCCGGAGCGATGTCAGGACTCAGTAGGGAGGGACTAATGAGGGAACTTGAGATACCCATTGGCAGAAGAGGCAGCAGGAGGCGGTGCCGCCTATAGGCGGCACCACCTCCTGCTGCCTCCTTAGCCAATGGGTGCACAGGGAGGCCTGCCCATCACATTCTTCGTCCCTCAGTCTTCCTGACTTGGTGCAGGCACTGGATGGAGTGGCTTTCAATGGAGCTTCTGAGCAAACTTAATTTGCTGACTGAGGTGAGGAAGAGTTTAGTCCAAGTAGTCATAAAGGCAAACTGAGGAGCTGCTAGAAGTGACGGCATGTTTGGATGGATGCTGGGGAAAGCCCATGCAGTGATAGCTCAGCCTGGCAGAGAAGTGAGCAGAGGAAGTTTTCTTTTGTGAGATCGTCTGAGCTATCACTGCACTGGCATCCCTTCAGATGAGAACAATCAGCAGACAAGAAAAGTCAGAGGGGGATGATTCTTCTACAGGATTCCACATGGATTAAGGAGCACCAGTGCCCCCCCCCTCCCCCACTGACTGGCAGTGCCCTCAAACTGCCCCCATTAGGCACCAGGACCCCTATCTCCCCTCACTAATCACTTGAGCCTCCTATCTCTCCCCAATAGGCCCCAGGAACCCTCCCATCTCTCCCCACTAAGCGCCAGGACCCCCCATCTCTCTCCACTAATCACCCCCCATCTCCCCCCACTAAGCGCCAGGACCCCCCATTTCCCCTAATTGAGCACCAGTGATCCCTTTTGTCCTCCTTGAAAAAAATGGAGATATTTATTATAACAAAAAGTTAAAAAATAAAAAAACGCAGAGATGATCAAATACCACCAAAAGAAAGCTCTATTTGTGGCGAAAAAAGGACGTTAATTTTGTTTGGGTACAACGTCACACGACCGCGCAATTGTCAGTTAAAGTAACGCAGTGCCGAATTCCAAAAAAATGGCCTAGTCATTTAGCAGGCAAATCTTCCAGGGCTGAAGTGGTTAAGGGAGTGAGGTTATTTTTAAATTCAAAGTTCCAATACATTTTTTTGTTTATTAAAAGTCAGCAGCTACAAAAAAAAGTGTATCTTCTTTTAATAAAAAGACACTCACCTGTCCCACAATCCAGCGACGTGGCCACCCGAACCCTCCCTTCTCTCCCTCGCCTGTCCACGGCGCTGGCAATACTACTGTGGGCATCCGGCTGTGACAGCTTGCAGCTTCACAGCCGGGTGCGCCTGTCTCACTACGCTGTCCTGAATGGCTGGGCAATCTTTTGGGACCTGTGATGTGTCCCAGAAGATTGCAGGGAGTAAGGGCCGCCTAGGCGGAAGTGGGAGTTCGTTGGTAATCGTGATGCATCGTGGAATCGAATCGTTGACCAGATAATCGTAATCGAATCGTGAGACCAGTAAAGATGCGCACCGCTAGTGTGAGAGATTATTATATATATATATATATATATATACACACATACATACATACATACATATACACACACACACACACACACACACACATACATACATACATATATACATACACACACACATCATTGGGGCGGCACATTGCAATATAAAAAACATGATGTAAGGTGATACGATACACATGATGGCTTGGTAGACAGTAGACTGGATTGATTGCTAATACAGGCTACTGTCTACCAAGTAATCATGTGTATCACCTTACATCATGTTTTTTTTATATTGTAATGTGTCGCCCCCCAATGACGCGTGTTTTAGGGCTGGGGAAAAAAAAAAAAAAAATCGATTTAAATCTTGAATCGAGTTGAGAGGTCAAATCGATTTTTTTAGGTTTTTTTTCACCGCGCCAGTTCTGAGGAGCTGTAGGCAGGAGTTTTTAGGCGAGGACTCGGCTTCGGCCTAGTCCGCGGTGTCCGGCCTCGCTGACTAGGTCGAAGCCGTGTCCTCGCCTAAAAACTTCTGCCTGCAGCTCCTCAGGACTGGCGCAGTATCAAAAAAAATAAAAATAAATTAAATTATATATATATATATATATATATATATACAAAACATATTACAGCGCACACATTTAAGAATGACATTTCCTGCAAGGCTAGTTAAAAACACCTGAACATATTCAAAAAATACAGGGGTTTGGTCACACTATATGGTCATATAGTGCTAAGCCCACTTACTGCGACAAAGTACCCGAATTAGTGGGTCCTACCCTAGTAATAGAATGGAAGATCCTGCATCTCAACCATGAGAGCTGAACTCCTCTATGTGGGAAAACTGAAGGGGATTCATCCTATGCACTAGTGGCCACTAAATAAGAAGTAATGAAGAGGGGAGGGGGCGTGGGTGAGACGCAGGATCTTCCATTCTATTGCTAGGGTAGGACCCACTAATTCGGGGTACTTTGTCGCAGTAAGTGGGTTTAGCACTATATGACCATATAGTGTGACCAAACACCCGTATTTTTTTGAATATGTTCAGGTGTTTTTAACTAGCCTTGCAGGAAATATCATTCTTGAATGTGTGCGCTGCAATATGTTTTGTACTGTTTGTTGGTCTTATAGCAGCACCATCTTGAATTTAAATGCATTTTAGGGTTATATATATATATATATATATATATATATATTCACAGGAATTACTCATTTTTTTTCCATATTATCATGTATCCTTGATGTTCATGCTATTTGTATATCTGCATGTGCAATTTTATGATCCAACTATATATTTTTTACCTGTTCTATACTATTGATATGTATTGTATACATCCTCTATGCTATTAAACATGTTTTTCTATTAATATATCCCCTACAATGTCGAGAGCCTCATTTAAAGTCCCAAATCCCCTTTCTTATTTACTTGAACAAGGGATGGAGGCACACTACATATGTGTCTCATTTAAAGTCCCAACCCCCCCCCCCCCCTTTTGAACTACAAGTACCGTCAGTCTATGTGGCTGAAGGCTTGTAGTTCTCAATGAACTTCCTGGGCGCTGATGACCGCTTTAGGTAGTTCATTGAGCTTTCTGTCATAATATAATTGACTGCCCGTATCAGAGTTACGAGCTGACAGCTACACAGACAGTCTACAGGAGCGTGGAATTACAACCATGTTCTGCTGATCATGGGTGCAATTGCTTTATAGGCTCCTAAATAATAATAAAAATAATAATAATAATAATAATAATAATAATAATAATAATAATAATAAATGCATGCTTATTTACCTGCAAAATAAAAAATGAGTATTATTTTTTTTTTGTAAAGGTGAACTTATCCTTTATCCTTATTTGCAATACGTGGGTAAATGTATTTACAAGCCCAACAAAAATCCTATGCGTGCCAAATCTGTGTGTTTTTCCTTCAGTTTTATGTATGTATGTATGGTGTAAAAAGCATTCACTGATTGGAAGAGACAGACCATTTATTTATCAACCCATCCTCCAATCATGCATTTGCATTGTGGGAACCTGTAATAAAGGTGCTATGAATGGAGGGTGCCAACGGAAAGGTCAGGCATAGATGGTACTGTTGACGAGTGTCTCTCACAAGAGCAGCTGCTGCTTAACCCCTGCAGCAGAGGAAGATCACCGCTGAACTAGGGACAAAGGACTAGGGATACACCAAAATTTCGGCTGCCGAAACATATCAGCCGAAAAATGGTGTTTGACACATTGCCAAAAGAAGAAAATTGCCGATAATTGTGCATGTGCAGTAGCGGTGCACGCGTCGACGTGTGACGTCACGCACGTTCCTCGTGGTTAAAACGCTGGACTCGTGAGCGCGTTCCTTGCGGTGGAGATGCTGGAGTTGGGAGCACTTTCCCTGCGGACATTCCTTGTGGTTGAGACGAGACTTGAGACGCAGCTGGGACTCGGGAGATGGCTGCATTGGAGAGTGGGCACCGTCCCTCCTGGATGGCTACTATTACCACTATTCGCCGGTGAGCATTCTCTTTAACTACTGACAAACAATCTATCTAGTAGGATATACAATACAAACTTTGCTATTGAAATAGAGATATTCAGTTGTATGTACTTTTAGTATTATAGTTAGTTCTACTGTACTAGTTCCTCTACTAATACTAAACTAACAAGCCAGGTAATAATTATTATTATTTTTAAAAGGTACTTACTACTTATATAGCTCCGTCAATTTAGCATTCAGTTAGTATGTTATACTAATACTACACTGACAAGCGCATGAATTTTTTAAACATGACAGTATGCATTATGCAGCAATATACTACTGAATATTATATCTCAAAAATAGCATGGTACAAGTCAGATCTACTGCAGTGCATGACAAGAGAGGTGCACTGTTAAAAAAAAAAAAAAAAGAAAAAAAAAGAAGGATTAGTGGTTAGGTTAGGGGTTAAGTTTTTTTTTTTGTTTTTTTTATAGCTGCCTGGGGTTTAGTTTTTAGATTGATTTTAGTCCCCCCCCCCCCCTCAGATTTCACTCCCACTATAGATTATTCTATGCTATTCTTCTACGCTACCAGCAAAGGTGGACCATGTCTGCAGTGTGGAAATATTTTAACCACTTGCCGCCCGCCATATAGCATAATGACGGCGGCAAAGTGGTTTCATTATCCTGACCGGACATCATATGATGTGATCAGGATAATGAGCCACTGCGCGCCCCCAGGGGGCGCGCATCGTGGTGATCGTCGTTGCGGGGTGTCAGTCTGACACCCCGCAACAACAATCTAGGTAAAAAGTCTCTGACAGAGCCCTGTCCAATCACAGCTGATCACGATGTAAATAGGAAGAGCCGGTGATCGGCTTTTCCTCACTCGCGTCTGACAGACACGAGTAGAGGAGAGCCGATCGGCTGCTCTCCTGACAGGGGGGGGGTCTGTGCTGATTGTTTATCAGCACAGCCCCCCCTTGGATCCCACCCAGGACCACCAGAAAAGCTGCCCAGGACCACCAGGATGGCCACCACACTGGACCACCAGGTATGCCCCCTAGACCCCCAAGGAAATACCAATATGTGCCCAGGCAGCTGCCAATCAGTGCCCAGGCAGCTGCCAATCAGTGCCCACTCCAATGCCTACCACTGCCACCAGGGATGCCTATCAGTGCCGCGTGTCAGTGCCACCCTATCAATGCCCAGCAGTGCCACTTTTCAGTGCCCAGTGTCACCTATCAGTGCCCACCAGTGCCACTGATGAGTGCCCATCAGTGCCGCCTACCAATGCCCATCAGTGCTGCATATCAGTGCCCATCGTCAGTGCCACCGTATCAGTGCCTTACTTACTTATTTGCAATTTTTTTTAACAGAAACCATAGCAAGACTTATTTTTTTCAACATTTTCGTTTTTTTTATTTGTTTAGCAAAAAACCACAGAGGTGATCAAATACCACCAAAAGAAAGCTCTTTTTGTGGGAACAAAATGATACAAATTTAGTTTGGGTACAGTGTAGCATGACCGCGCAATTGTCATTCAAACTGCGACAACACTGAAAGCTGAAAATTGGTCTGGGCAGTAAGGTGTATAAGTGCCCTGTATTGAAGTGGTTAAAGTTTCTGATAAAAAGACCACAGAATTTGCAATCTGTAGTCTTTGCTCAGCAGAAATTTCAAGAGGGGGTACAGTGCGAAGACATTTTTCAACAATAGGTTTGATACACCACCTGAAAACACGTCATCCAGTTCAGCATACAGAATACAAGAAAACAGTACCGTTTCCAAAAAGTGCCTCAGGGCCAGGCTCAACACCATCTGTGACCACAGTCTTTGAAAAAGGTTAAAAAATTTACAAGTGACAGTCCCAAAGCTCGCGACATTACAGATAAAATTATGGAATTTATTGCATTAGATGACCAGCCATTCTCTTTTGTGGAGGATATTGGATTCCGTAGGCTCACGCAACATATTGAGCATATTACACACGACCAAGCAGACGCTACTTTTCAGATACCTGTCTACCTGAATTGTTTTGCAGTGTTAGAAAACACCTTCATGAGCTCATGACTACCGACATTTTTACTACCGACATTTGGAGTTCAGGCGTCAGTCCAATGAGCATGCTTAGCCTGACAGCGCAGTGGATAGATGCCAAATTTCAATTGCAAAAAACCCTTCTTAACGCAAGTGAGTTTGTTGTATCACATATTGCAGCAGCAATATCTGACGCTTTAAAAACCATGCATGACACTTGGCACATTGAGAAGTCTAAAGTGCATTTGATTGTCCGAGATAATGAGCGGAACATGGCAAAGGCAATGGAGGACAGTGAACTTAAAAGCATACCGTGTATGGCACACATGCTGAAATTGGCTGTGAATAAAGGATTGCTGAGTCAGCGCGCCATATCTGATATCGTATCAAAAGGAAGAAAAATTGTGGGTCACTTTAACCACTTAAGGACCGCCTCACGCCTATGTACGTCCAAACTTTGAACGGGGATATCGTTGTTATGGCAGCATCTAGCTGCCATAACCCCGGTATCCCCGTTTTCGTGCGGCGGTCGGCTTTCAGATAAAAAGTGGTCCCGGCGCGAGATTACTTTTATCGGTGGCGGGAGAGGGGGCCCCCCCCCTCCCGCCATGATCCGGTGCCCTCCGCCGCTTACCGGAGCCGTCGGTAGCGGCGGAGGCGATCGCGTCCTTCCCTGTGGTGTGTCTGGAGACGAGTGAGGCTAAGATGGCGCCCACTCGTCTCCATGACACTGCTGGGCGGAAGCGACGTCAAAACGCCACTTCCGCCCACACCTCTTAAAGGCACATTTTTTCAAATGTCATTTTTCTAAATGACTTCCTTTTTTTTTTATTGCATTTTAGTGTAAATATGAGATCTGAGGTCTTTGCGACCCCAGATCTCATATTTAAGAGGTCCTGTCATGCTTTTTTCTATTACAAGGGATGTTTACATTCCTTGTAATAGGAATAAAAGTGACACCATTTTTTTTTTTTTTTTAAACCGTGTAAAAATAAAATATTGTAAAATAGATAATAAAAATTAAAAAAAAAAAAATTTTTAACCCCCCCGTCCCGATGAGCTCACGCACAGAAGCATACGCAAGTAGCGCCCGCATATGAAACCGGTGGTCAAACCACACATGTATTGCAGCGACCGGTAGAGCGAGAGCAATAATTCTAGCCCTAGACCTCCTCTATACCGCAAAATATGCAACCTGTAGAATTTCTTAAACGTCGCCTATGGAGATTTTTGAGGGTAAAAGTTTGACGCCATTCCACGAGTGTGCGCAATTTTCAAGCCTGACATGTTGGGTATCAATTTACTTGGCGTAACATTACATTTCACAATATAAAAAAAAAAATTGGGCTAACTTTACTGTTGTCTTATTTTTTTATTCAAAAAAGTGAATTTTTTCCAAAAAATGCGCTTTTAAGACCGCTGCGCAAATACGATGCAAAAAAAAAAAGTATTGCAACGACCGCCATTTTATTCTCTAGGGTGTTAGAAGAAAAACCATATATAAATGTTTGGGGGTTCTAAGTAATTTTCTAGCAGAAAAACCTGCTTTAAACATGTAAACACCTAAAATCCAAAACGAGGCTAGTCCTTAGGTGGTTAAGCATTCTCCGCTTGCTTATTCCAGATTACAAGCTTTGCAGATGCAGTTTGGAATGGCACCGAAACGACTGCAGCAAGATGTAGCCACTCGTTGGAACAGCACCTGCTGCAAAGTCATTTTCGAACAAGCGTGTTTTAGCTGCATACAATGCAGATTACGAGCTGTAGTGGATGTTAGTTGAAAATAGTTTATCTCTTCTATCTCCATTTGAAAAGTTAACAAGAGAAGTAAGCTCAGCGAATGCTTCCATTGCTGAAGTTATTCCCTCGATTGCTGCACTGAAGCGTCTGCTAGGAAAAGAGGCAGAAACAGACCATGGCGTAAAAACAGTTAAAACCACTCTACTGGAGGTCGTTACCAACCGGTTTCAAGACACCGCATCCAACCCTGTTGTACTGCATTGCAACAGTTCTAGATCCTCGATTTAAAGAGCATTATTTTTTTAATGTGGAGAAAAAGCAGCGTACATGGGAAATGATACAGGCACAAATGGAAGTGATGGAAGCATCTGGGGAAGGAGTTTCGAGGTGTAGCACAGAGGAAAGCATACCAGAGAAAAGGGACACACTCAATATCTGATATGTTTGAAGAAATTTTACATGAACGCACCCCAGGCCATAGCAGTGCCACAACAACTGTAGCTACCCAACAGCTGGACATTTATTATAGCTGAACAGCTTATCGCCAGAAGCGCCATTCCCGTGGAGTACTGGCGCATCAACAAACAACGTTTTCCTTTGCACAGATTGGATGCAGATATTTATCTGCCCCAAGCATCAGTACAGAGCGTGAGAGACTATTCAGTATAGCATCTCATATTCTTGATGAGAAGAGGAACTGTCTCTCCTGTGAGAAACCTGAACAACTTACGTTCTTAAAGCGAAATCTGCCACTTTTACTCTGAAATGTATATATAAATCAGTAGCATAGTCCAATTCATTTACTATGTTGAACATAGTAAATGAATTGGTATATTTTTCAGACTGTGCTATTGGACACAATTGGAACATAGTGTGTTCCAATTGTCTAGTTGTGCCATTGGTGGTTCTTCTACAGTTTTTTTTTGTACTTCTTTAAGAGAACTCCAGCTTTTGAACTACTGTACACATAGTTTGTTGTTGGGCCAAACCATGTCTCTCCCTAAGCTGTCAGCCCGCTGCATTTGCAAAACTGTATGTATATCTGTTCTGTATCTGTGGCTAGCTACATACATACAGTATACCGCACTGTGTTCCGGGTATGGGCGGAGACTTCCAGAAATACAGACTAGTCTACATGGCTTGCTGTGATTGGCTGAGCGCCGCTATTGTAGACCAGACTGTAGACTAGTCCGTGTTCTGGGAAGTCTCTGCCCATACCCTGAACACAGTGTGTTATACTGTATGACTATGTATGTAACCCGCAGTTACATATTACATATACATACAGTTTTATCGCACATGCAGTCGCTGACACCTTAGGGAGAGAACTTAAAGCGGAGTTCCAGTCCCCTAAACATTTTTTTTTTTTTTTAAGGACAGCTCTGGAATTGTCATAAAATGTAGATAAACATTTCTAATATGTCATATTTTTTGCACTTTTACTTTCTTTAAAAAAGTTAATTACTCACTGATCTTGGAACCGAGCAGGTTCCATTTTAGCTGTGGGCATCTGAAGCCCTCCTGTGTTAAACTTCCTGGATTTCTGTGCAGCTGATTACCCAGCATGCACCTCTAAATCCCACACCTATTCTTCCCGATAGGTTGCTATAGCAACACCAGCGTCGGCGCAAGTTTCCGCCCCATTGCTATAGCAATCTGTCAATCAAAGGACAGGAGAGGAGAGGAAGTCTCTCCAGCTGCCGCCGAGTGTACTGTGTACCGCTGGCTGTAAGAACGTTAACCCCGATCGCCCCCTCCTCCTCCCATTCCCCTATCAGCAGAGAAGAGAGCGCGGTTCATTAAGTTCGCCGCTCTGGTTTTCTGCAGGATATTTTTTTCCCTCCCCATTGCCTACAACTCCCAGCATTGCACTCAGCTGGGCTAACTCCGGTTCGCGTCATTTCCTACTTCCAAATATCGCGAGATTTCGGCAGTAGGCGATTTGCAAGGACTCCTGGGATACATGAGGCTGCTATCCCAGGAACCCTTGCGAATTGCCTAGTGACGTAATCGCCTAGGCGATTGGAAAGGAGGAAGTAATAGGGAAAGACTAAAATAAGGTATTTACGAGCAAAAAAAAAAAAGTCCATTTTGAAAAGTGCTGCATGACCTTAGCTCATACAAAGTAAAAAAAATGGGTGGAACTCCGCTTTAAATAATTAGTTCTCATGCGCTAAATTGTTCAATCTCTCCAATTTTAGTAAATCAACTCCACATTCTCTGGTGCTTGGAAGTAGGCCCCAGACTGTTGCCTACATTTTTACCTGCTGGATTCACTGGATATGCTTTGCCTTGATGCCCTCTTATGACTAGGGTAGTCAGTGGATACACTGTCTGAAATAAAACAAGACAGAGAGCGCCCCGGCCTAGTGCATTAAGGAAGACCTCTCTTTGTTAATATGGTAACTTAAGTTATATACAATAACAAACCAACAGGTGTACTCTATCAACCTTGTCGTCAAAGTAAGCTTCCAGTCCACAATACATCATATCACATCACCTATAGCCTAAAACAACTGGAAAACCCAATAGGCTAATGTGTTTTGAGGACTTGCCTCTCCTCGGAGCTCTGGCTCTAAGGAAGAGGCATGTCCTTGAAACACCTTAGCTTGTTGATGGGTTTTCCAGCTGTCCCACTCCCATTACGTGATGTGAATGATGATGTATCATGGACTGGAAGCTGATGTTTTACTTTGACAACAAGCTTCGATACAGAACTGACCTGACGGCTTGATGTGTATAATAGCCCATGCACCCGGTCTTGTTTTATGGTTCTTCTATTTTTGAACAATAAAGCAAACAGTGCTAATACCGTACGTCTACTCAAACATAGAGGCTCTTAGTCTTTGGCATTTTTATGTTATGCCTGTTTTTATAATATTTTAATTTAGTTTTTTATTATTAATTATTGTGCAATGTGCAGCAGTGGATGTACTGTTACTGTAAGTTAAAGTGGATGTAAACCTGAAATTTTTTTTTATATCATACTGTAGAGTATAAGATTTCCTATCATTTGAGCCCAGGCTTGCCACACAAAGTTAATCCATCTCTGAGCAATCCTCTTTTATTGTTAAGTGAGATTAATCTTGACAAACGGAGAAAAACTTTGTCAAATCCTCCCCCTTGCTGTGAGTGACAGGCAATTTACATCTCGTGCACTAGCCTAAGACACAGGCATTATTTTTTAATTCCCTCCCCCACTCCTTTCTTCAGCAGCTCTGCAAGGCTTGGCTGTTCCACACCTCAGCATGATTTGGCATGCTGAAGTCATGTGGTTACTTTCCTGTCTTTTCACTGGATGTTAGAGATCATAGCAGAAGTTCAATGTTCATTGTTAGAAATACACAGGAGAAAATGCATATTGACAAGGGGAGTGTAGAGGTGGGCGGAGAGTCTACTAACATCATGGCTCCACCCACTGAGGTCCAGACAACAGACCCACCCACAGAATCTGCAGTTTTTCGGGTCTAATAACAGACAGAGGGGAGACATTTGACAGGTAAAGATACATGCAGGAGGCATGTATATCCTCATAGATAACCACTACGGCAGTAGTTTAGAAAGGATGACATTGATTTACATCCACTTTAGGTTACTTTCTTTAATTTTGTATTTTATTTTCTGCGTCCAATTTATGTGGGTTACTTTTATTAAAAGTACTTATTTTACATTACTGGATTGCACTTTTTTTTTATTCATAAAATTCATGATAATTAAAAGTCGAATATGAAAAATAACAAATATAAACACGCTTTTGAATTTTATATATCAAATAAATTTTATTAATTTAAAAAAAAAAAAAAAAAAAAAACTGTCATTTTCGGCCAAGTGTATCCTTCATTTTCGGTTTTGGCACCAAAATTTCCATTCGGTGCACCCCTACAAAGGACTGTGAATTTCAACTGTAAACAGCAGCCACCAGCGCACACTTCATTGCTGGTATGTAGTGTTTCACTAAATTTCAGCTTTAATCCTTAAAGCGGAGGTCCGCCCACCCCTGCAAAAATTAAAAGCCAGCACCTACACATACTGCAGCTGCTGACTTTTAATAGTAGGACTTTTACCTGTCCTAGAGCCCAGCAATGTCGGCAACACAGCCGATGTTTCCATCAGCTGTCGGGTGCTGCTACCACCATTGCGGGTAAGAGAACCCAGTAGTGAAGCATTACGGCCACATGCCGGGTCCCTACTGCCCAAGCGCAAAGACAGCTGTCCGCTCTCCCCCCCGAAAAGTGCTAAATGTGGCACTGGGGGGGGGGACAGGGACAGATGAGCGGAAGTTCCACTTTTTGGTGGAACTCTGCTTTAAAGTGAGACTAAACACACTGTTTTAATTTACATTGTCCCTCCTATTTCTGTATGTTGATGATGGCACTGTATTTATTTTAATTAAAAAAAAAAAAAAAAAAAAACACAACTAAGTACCTTTTTCCTAATCAATATACAGCAGTCACATGATCCAGATCTTTCCCAGCCTGTCTGCAGGGAAATATAAGCAGGAGGAGCTTCTAGTTCTCTGCTGCTGGTCACATGTTCCAAAAAACAAAACAAAACAAAAAAAAAAAAACAGCCTTTAGAATAAAAATAAATAAATAAAAT
Organism: Lithobates clamitans; assembly: GCA_037952925.1. NCBI lineage: Eukaryota > Metazoa > Chordata > Amphibia > Anura > Ranidae > Lithobates > Lithobates clamitans. The sequence continues at coordinate 917,631 of JBBGZY010001129.1, read as the reverse complement.
CAATAAACAGTTTTAAATTATTACATGGTGTGGGCAGATTTTTGCCAGTCACAGGTTGTGTCACGCCCCTCCAGCCTGTGTCTTTGAATAGGAGAGAGGTGAATCAAGATGTAATGACCATTGTGTTTAGCTGGTTAGTGGGCATGATGGAGGACGGAGGGAGTGGGCTGTCATTTACCACTGTGTATATGCCCACATATGTGACGCTATAGTTACATGCGCTGCTCAGATGTGATAGGGAGAAAATGTTCAGCGTAGAAACTCACTGTGTGCATGTGCAGAGTTGCCACCACAGCTGCAAATCCTTAGCTGAATTTGGGACATGAACAGAAGGTGGGGATAGAGAACAGCAGAATCAACCAGGTTTTATTTTTTTTTTTTGCAGAATACAGAAAACACATCTCGCAGTGACTATGAACAGCATGTAATACACCATTTATTGATAGTTTTTTTTTTTTTTAAATGTGGGTTTAGTGACACTTTAAAGATCTCTGGGATAACCTGGATACGAGGCAAACGAATCTGTGTATAATAACTTTTTTTTAAAATTCAATACATTCTTTATTAGTCTTTTCTTGTTACAAAAAACAGAAATAAGAAAAAGTTAACAAACATTATAGATAACACACCTAGTTACAATAATTAACAGGTCCAATTGTACAAAAATACATTACTCTCATTCATAAGAAAGAGAAACAATAAGACCTGTATCCTATCTGAAACTCGTATACCCCTTCCCGACCCCCCCACCCCCAACCCTCCCCCCCTATTACTAAACTATTAAAAAGTTGCATAACCAGCATTTTATGCTAACATCACTTCGGCTATTACTCCTCTTATCACTGGGTCTCCTTTGCCACTATACTTTACTAACGGGTATTCAGGTATCTTAGGGTCCTTTCAGATTGAGTCCGGGTCAGGGGGCTATGCCTGACCATTGCAACCAGGGACTCCAAATTGTATGTATAATACCTTGACATAATATCATGAGGTAGGTAGTTCCTGTTAACATGGTCACAGTGTAGACATTATGCTGTTGAGACATTTCTGAACTTCACTGCCATGTGTGTTTACTCTTCTGACCAGGAATGAGTTCAGGCATGTTCAGATCCTAGTAGGTCTCCACCTGAGTGAGCCCATTAGGAAGCTGTCACTGCACACGGAGAATCATCAGCAGTATTCCCTGCCCACAGCCACACGTATACTAGGGGCATGTGTATACATGCAGCCGCTTATAATTAGTGGTGTGCAGTGACCGCTTTCTGATTGGCTCACTCAGGTAGGTTTGGACTAGGATCCAAAACACTCCTCAGCTTATCCTTGCTTTTGAGAATTGCATGCAATTGGTGTGGAGATGTAACTGATTTATTCTGAGCAAACGTTAAAGAATAAGTTACCCCATTTTATATTCTTGATATGTGGCTGCTGTACCATGTACTTGTATGAAAAAGTACCCTGTTCTCTTTGTATTGATTCCTTTGTGTAAAATTCCTGTTCCTGCCAGCTCCTCTGCTTTCCTATTAAAGAGCCATCATGGTCAGTTCTTCAGTTGTGTTGGGAACTCAGTGTACTCTGATCCAATGAGGTGCACCCCCGCACAGCCATTCACTGGAAAGACCAGTGTACTGCTGTTTCTTCTACCCAAGCTCCTATGCAGCTGAGAAAAGAAGGTATGTGATCATTCATAAATAATAGGGGGGGGGGGTGACGTTTATAATTTTTCCTGTGGACACTGCCGATCACAGATTGAGGTAAAGAGCCAATCAGTTCCTCTTTACTATGTATCAGCTGTGTCCAATCATAGCTGATCACGGATGTAAACAGAAGCCGGTTATCGGCGATCCTTTCCTCATGCCGACAGTATGATAATCAAGTCACAGATTATCAGAACGGTTCCAACAGTTCTGCCAATCAGTGCCCACTATCAGTGTAGCCTCATCAGCGCACATCAGTGAAGGAGAAAAATGACCTGTTTGCAAAATTGTAGAACAAACTACGAAAATGCTTTATTTTTTTCTTAAAATCTTCATGCTTTGTTTATTTAGTAAAAAATAAAAAACCCAGTGATGATTAACCACTTCAGCACCGGAAGTATTTACCCTCTTAATGACCAGGCCATTTTTTTGTGATACAGCACTGCGTTACTTTAGCTAACAAATGCGCGGTCCAGTGTACCCAAACAAAATTGATGTCCTTTTTTTTCCCTACAAATAGACCTTTCTTTTGGTGGTATTTTTTCACCTCTGCGGTTTTTAATCTTTGCATCATAAACAACAAAAAAAAGAAGAGCAAAAAATTTGAAAAAAAAAAACAAAACAAAACAATATTTTTTACTTTCTGCTATAAAGCATCCAATAAAAAAAAAAAAATGTAAAAAAATCTAATTTCCTCATAAATTTAGATCAATATGTATTCTGCTATATATTTTTGGTAAAAAAAAAATCCCAGTTAGCGTATATATTGATTTGCGCAAAAGTTATCACGTCTACAAACTATGGGATAAATGTTGGGACTTTTTTTATTTACTAGTAAATATCAGCGATTTTTAGCGAGACTGCGACATTGCAGTGGACAAATTGGACACTAAGGCCCCTTTCACACTTATACGACTTGTCCCACGATTTTGTACTGCAAAATCGCATGACAAGTCATTCTCCATGATTTTCAATGACTACCATTCATATTGGCACGACTTTAAGTCGTGCCGACTTCAAAGTAGTCCCTGCACTACTTTGGTCCAACTTCCATGCGAGTTGATGTCCATAGACCTCAATGTTAAACCCTCAAGTAGCATGCAAATCGTACCTGAATAATATAGACACGATTTCAGTACGACTTTGTAAGCACAAGCTGAGAATTGTTAATGCCAAAGTTGTGGCAAAGTCGCACAAAGTATTACTGCTCCCAAATCGCGGCAAAATCGCTGTGAATTCACACAAGTGTGAAAAGGGCCTTAGTGACACTCTTTGGGGGCCAGTGACACACACAAAAAAAAAAATCACTGACACTGTATAAATAACACTGGCAAGGAAGGGGTTAACTTCAGGGGCAATCAAAGGGTTAATCGTGTTCCCCATGTGTGCTTTCTAACTGTGTGGGGGATGCTGACGAGAGAGAGAGAGAGAGAGAGAGAGAGAGAGAGAGAGAGATTCCTGATTAGTGGGAATCACAGATCTCTATCTTTCTCTGTCATTCCCCGGGACGATCGTTGGTGGCTGGCGGACAGTGGCCCCACTGATTGGCTCCCGCTGTGTCCTATCACAGCGGGAGCGGGTATCCAGCGGCGTGCATCCCAGACCAGGAAGGGCGAAAGTACAGTTACGTTTTTTCGCGCCACAGTAAATGTGCAGTGGGTGCTCCGGAAGTAGTTAAATACCACCAAAAGAAAGCTCTATTTGTGTAAAAAAAGTGATAAACATTTCATATGGGTACAGTGTTGCATGACCACACATTTGTCAAAGTGTGACAGCGCTGAAAGATGAAAATTGGCACGGGCAGGAAGGGGGGTAAAAGTGCCCAGTAGGCAAGCGGTTACTAAAAAAATAAAATAAAAAAAAAAATGCAAATTTTGTACATTATCATGACATAAAACACTATTAGAAATGTGGGTGAAAGACTTGTAATGGCATCAGCACTTATAAAAGGAGAGAATAAAATATATATATATGTATTAAAATAAAAAATGATGATTGCTAAACACTAAAGAGAGATGACCCTAAGCTCACATCAAACTGTTTGTGTAACTAAAGGCAAAACTCCATTCTGGATAAAGCCCTGTCAGTTTTGCCATCTGTGTGCTATTGGGGAGATTTCCCTTTATTTCTTGTCCCATAGTCAAAACAGGAAGTGAGAGAATAGCCCTTCAAAATGAGTGTCCCCATTGAAAGATTACCCCTCACTTCCTGTTCTGGTGACAACCCACAATTTGGGATTTTCTTTCACCTTTATTGATAACAGGACAAATAGAGAGGGTTAATCCCCCTAAGCGGGCCCCAAACAGCAAAAAAAAACTGACAGGTGTTCCAATCCCTCCTCATTTTATCCAAAACTAAAAAAAAGTTTAGCCTTTAGTTCTACTTTAGCTTCTCCCACAATACTGAGTATTGCTTCACTCTTGTACATCCTCCCACACTCACCCTGCATCTGCCATTCCTTCACCCTCTCCCGCCAGCTCTTCAACTAGATACGCATAATCGTTTCGTCAGAGCGGCGGAAACAGGAGACGCTCTATCTCAGATCTCTACAGGCTGGAGGACTGGCGAACTGCACAACAAACTCGATGGTGAGTGTCGGCGCTGGCTCCTCCTTCTCTATCATTCAGGATGACTCAAGGCTTGGGTTCTGAGGAAACGCCTTGGTGAGGGTGGGAGGAAACCTGTGGCCGTGACATCACGGGGAGGAAGTAAGACAAGGAGGGGGAAGGGCGGTTGGTGAGAGAGTGCAGCGCTTCCTTCTGACTCTGTAGAAAGAAAAGAATAAAGGGGAGCGCTGAAAAGGAGGAGAACTTCTTAAAAGTGGAGGAAAACAGCTGGCAGAGGTTGTAGAGTGGCTGAAAGACAGGAGGAGGTGTGAGAGACCTGGAAGAGGAGAATTAGGTAAACAAGGTAAAGTTTACTCTCCTATAAAATCTCACTTTCCTCAGACACAGACCCCCCCACCCCTCCTCCTCCACAGTCACAGGCTCCATGGGCATTTTTTTAGGAGGAGTCCAAACACCCTTCAATTACTTTTCATTAGTCTGCTGAAGTCTGTAACTTTCTCTGACCAGGACCCAGAAGACAGGAACCTCCCTTGCACTTTGAGGTAAGTGGGTGCCTTTAAATAAGGCTTTCCTTGTGGTAATTCAACAGAATTGTGAAAGCGGGCTTTGATAACCATTGCGTAGTGCTTGTAATATCTAATATATCATCAGAAATGTTTTTTTTAAATGAAGATGATCTGCATAGGTGTTTTTTTTTTTTTTTTCTTTTTTTCCCCCCCAATAGCTTTATTGTAAAAAATATACAGGATTGTGCTTTTGTAGTATTGACTGCTGCACCCCAGTCTGTGTGAAGGCATTAATAAAAATGCAATGTATCAATGAGACATAAGTGGTTACCTAGTTAATGTGAACCCAGGAAGCGAACACTCGCTTTCTTGCAGGAAATATATCATATGAAAGGTTTATGCTGCAGTTTAGCTTAAAGGGGTTGCAAAGTCTGTGTTTTTCACCTTTATTAATGCATTAAGGTGAAAAACCTTCCGTGCGGCAGCAGCCCCCCTTTTACTTACCTGAACCCGATCGTTCCAGTTATGAGAACAAGCACAGCAGCTCCATTCTCATTGGATAGATTGATAGCAGCAGGAGCCATTGGCTCCTGCTGATATCCATTAAATCCAGTGACGGGGGGCGGGGCCGAGTCCTGCTTTCTGTGTCAATGGATGCAGCAGGACTCGTGCGCCCGCACGAGTGGCCCCGTGGGGGCACTCGATAAGAGGAGGAGCGCTGCTGAGGGACCCCCGGAAGAGGACGATCAGGGACACTCTGTGCAAAACCCTTACACAGAGGAGGTAAGTTTAACGTGTGTGTGTGTGTGTGTGTGTGTGTGTGTTTTTTTTTTTTTTTTTTTTTTTTTTTTTTTTTACCTTTACTATCACTTTAAAGTGGTTGTAAACCTCAGATATGAAATATAAACAAAGCATATCCTTCTATAGTGTGTTCTTTTCTCAATAAAGAGCACTAAGTGTTATTTCTGTCTGCTGCTTTTGTTCCTCTGCTATCAGCATGAATCACATCTGAAAAGTTTTCCTGACCCCAAGAGAAAACGGTGACAGGGGAGGGAGGTCAAACTGATTGACAGCCTCAGCTCTATTCCTGTGTGGAGGGGGGTATGTCTTTTCTCTCCCAATCAGCTCTCAGTGCTCTCCTCATTTTCAGCTTTCTGCCTTCTTTTTTTTCTGAGCTCTTAGCCCCCGTTCACATTGGCACGATTTTGACATGTCAAATCTCAGCCTATTGCCGGCAACGGCACTGTCCCAATCAGTGATACGCCAACCTAGCAGTGCCGCACCGATTTCCAAAAATTTCCTACACTACTTTTTCGCGATTTCAACAGACAACTGTGCATGAACCTGCATGCACAGATGTCTATTGTCTGCGGAAGATAACTTGGGATAGAATACATTTTTACTACGTGTGTGTGTGATATCTATATCACATAACTGAGTACACCTCTCACATTTTTGTAAATATTTTATTATATCTTTTCATGTGACAACACTGAAGAAATTACACTTTGCTACAATGTAAAGTAGTGAGTGTACAGCTTGTATAACAGTGTAAATTTGCTGTCCCCTCAAAATAACTCACACACAGCCATTAATGTCTAAACCGCTGGCAACAAAAGTGAGTACACTTCTAAGTGAAAATGTCCAAATTGGGTCCAATTAGCCATTTTTTCTCTCGGGTGTCATGTGACTTATTAGTGTTACAAGGTCTCAGGTGTGAATGGGGAGCAGGTGTGTTAAATTTGGTGTTATTGCTCTCACTCTCTCATACTGGTCACTGGAAGTTCAACATGGCACCTCATGGCAAAGAACTCTCTGAAGATCTGATAAAAAGAACTGTTGCTCTACATAAAGATGGCCTAGGCTATAAGAATATTGCCAAGACCATACAACGGTTTAACAGGACAGGTTCCACTTAGAACAGGCCTCTCCATGGTCGACCAAAGAAGTTGAGTGCACATGCTCAGCATCCTATCCAGAGGTTGCCTTTGGGAAATAGATCTATGAGCGCTGCCAGCATTACTGCAGAGGTTGAAGGGGTGGGGGGGGGGGTCAGCCTGTCAGTGCTCAGACCATATGCCGCACACTGCATCAAATTGGTCTGCATGACTGTCGTCCCAGAAGGAAGCTTCTTCTAAAGATGATGCACAAGAAAGCCTGCAAATGTTTGCTGAAGACAAGCAGACAAAGGACATGGATTACTGGATTCATGTCCTGTGGTCTAATGAGACCAAGATAAACTTATCTGGTTCAGATGGTGTCAATCGTGTGTGGCAGCAACCAGGTGAGGAGTACATAGACAAGTGTGTATTTTCTACAGTCAAGCATGGTAGTGAGAGTTTCATGGTCTGGGGCTGCATGAGTGCTTTCGGCACTGGGGACCTACAGTTCATTGAGAGAACTATGAATGCCAAAATGTACTGTGACATACTGAAGCAGAGCATGATCCCCTCCCTTCAGAGACTGGGCCACAGGGCAGTATTCCAACATAACCCCAAACACACCTCCAAGACGACCACTGCCTTGCTAAAGAATCTGAGGGTAAAGGTGATGGACTGGCCAAGCATCTCTCCAGACCTAAACCCTATTGAGCATTTGTGGGGAATCCTTAAACGAAAGGTGGAGAAGCGCAAGGTCTCTAACATCCACCAGCTCTGTGATGTCGTCATGGAGGAATGGAAGAGGACTCCAGTGGCAACCTGTGAAGCTCTGGTGAACTCCATGCCCAAGAGGGTTAAGGCAGTGCTCGAAAATGATGGCCACACAAAATATTGACACTTAGGCCCAATTTCGACCTTTTTTCTCCTCTTAGGGGTGTACTCACTTTTGTTGCGACAGGTTTATACATTAATGGCTGTGTTGCGTTATTTTGAGGGGACAGCAAATTTACACTGTTACACAAGCTGTACACTACTTTACATTGTAGCAAAGTGTAATTTCTTCAGTGTTGTCAAATGAAAAGATATAATAATATATTTACAAAAATGTGAGGGGGTGTACTCGCTTTTGTGAGATACTGTGTGTGTGTGTATTATGTCTGAGGTCATTTAGCCTCTTGCACACAGGTGCCTGAGCCTGTTCATGTCCTTTAGATATATGGCACTGCTATCCTAAACACAAGTATAGTGTATGGTTTCTGAGGCAAGGGGGCAAAGCACCAGAATTTACGTTGCATAGGCTCTGACGCCCGTGTCCTAAAAACCTTAGACCCCTAAAATGGCACAGCTTGGCATCCAGACAGTGGCAAATAAAGTTCAGGGCTCAGCTTCTTCTCTTGTAAGTCTGGGACTTTCGCTGCTTTGGTGAGGAGAGCAATTGTGGCTGGATGTGCAGTTTTGGAAGTTCCAGAAGCAGGCTAACAGTGGCAGAAGTGGAGTTTGGGTGGGGAGGTGGAAGCTTGTGGTGGGGCAGTGAGGTGATATCTAGTACAATTAGCCCCACAACATACAGTGGTACATTTTATTACTGCCAGTGTTATAGCAAGGAGAAAAAAGGTGGGCTATTCCCTACGGGAATATTGATTGTATATATTTGTATAACTACAAGCCCAAGTATAAATGCTTGGACAAGTTATTTCATAAAGGACATGGAAAAAAAATCGAACATTTACAAAAAAAAGCACACAGAAACTTGGGGCATGCTAAAAATTGACCATTGTCACAGCAGCACCCGCAGCTACATGTACTAGCATCTGTCAGCTGATCCTTTTATACCTTTTTGCTTAGGTGCTTTGCAGAAGGAAGACTGATAATAATAATAATATTATTATTATTATTATTATTATTATTATTATATTACAGGATTTATATAGCATCTCTAATTTCATTTCACAGGACTTTATGCAGGGCATCAGTAATAGTCTTTTCTATTGTTGCTCATGCTCTTTACTAAAGCTGGGCCTCCTGCTTGTATTGATTGCTTTCTCTGCCAATGAGTGCCCTACCTCTAACAGGGTGGGCATCTCCACACAGCATACAGCTTTGTCAGCCAATGGGTGCAGCTGACGTTGACACTGTGGTGGCAAGACAGAGGGCAAAGATGTGGGACTGTCCCTAAATATCCAGGGCAGTTGCCATCTATGAGACGCTATAGATTTCAGAGTAGCATCTGGGAGGCCTGTAGATAGAGGCTGGCTTTACACCTTTGCATTTTCCCCCAAATATTACTGTATTGCGTTGCAGTGCACTTTATACTGGACGTTAATGTGTACCATACGCGTATCGATGCGATGTGAATCCAGCCTTATTTCTTTTAAGTTAGTCAACCTCCTAGATTTGTTAGCAGGTTGCAAAAACATAGCATTAAGGCAGCTATGCTATTACAAATCTTGAGCATTCTTTTTTTGTTTAAGGCCTCATGCCCACGGGCTTTTTAAAAAAAAAAAAAGAACTGTAAAACTAGTACCGACACCAGGAAAAAGCGGCGTTAAAAATGCGTTTTTGTTTTTTTTTTGTTTTTGTTTTTTTTCTCCACGTTTTGCATTGGCGTCAATGCACGTTTAGCCGAGCTAGCTTTCAGATGATTCAAAATCAGTGGTTCCCTATGGGAGCCCATTGATTTGAATAGAAGTGGCAGCAGAAGTCAGATCAAGATAATCCGACTTGCGGGGCGACTTGTGTGCTGAGAATCTTGAAGGGGAACCCCGCCAAAATGTAAAAAAATTTGCGTGAGGCCCCCCAAGATGATACCAGATTCTTCGGTCTGGTATGGATCTTAAGGGGAACCCCCACACCAATAAAATGACGTTGGGGATCCCCCCAAGATCCATACCAGACCCTTATCCAAACGCGCAGGTTGGGGGGGGGGGCTCTGCAAAGCACCTTGTCCCTATGTTGATGAAGACAAGGGCCTCTTCCCAACAACTCTTGCCGTTGGTTGTCGGGGTCTGTTGGGGGGGCTTATCGGAATTTGGAAGCCCCCTTTAATGAGGGGAGCCCCCAGATCCCGGCCCTCTACCCTAGGTGAATGAGTATGGGGTACATCGTGCCCCTACTATTTCACTTAAAAAAAAAAAAGTAAAAAATAAACGCACTACATAGGTTTTTAAAGTATTTTATTAAGGCAGCTCCGGTTCTCCCCTCTGCGCTGTCTTCTCCCCTCTGCGCTGTCTTCTCCCCTCTGCGCTGTCTTCTCCCCTCTGCGCTGTCTTCTCCCCTCTGCGCTGTCTTCTCCCCTCTGCGCTGTCTTCTCCCCTCTGCGCTGTCTTCTCCCCTCTGCGCTGTCTTCTCCCCTCTGCGCTGTCTTCTCCCCTCTGCGCTGTCTTCTCTCTTTGTTCTTCTTCCGATGTTGGCTCTACGCGATCTCCCGGTGTAATGCTGGGTCCACCGTGTGCAGTGACTTATATAGGCATGGAGCGGGGCCACACCCACATGTAATTTGGAGGCCACACCCCTTGTGACGTCATTGGGTGGCCCCGCCCCATGCCTGTTCAAGTCACTGCATACAGCGGACCCAGCGTTACGTCGGGAGATCGAGTCGAGTCAACATCGGGAGAAGACAGCAGAGAGAGGAGACCCGGCAGAAGAGCAGCGCGGAGAGGAAGAAGAACTGGCAGAGGGAGGAGACATTGCTGGAGGAGGGAGAAGAAATCGGAAGAGATGCCAGAACTGATTTAATAAATTATTTAAAAAAAAAAAAACCTGTATAGTGTGTCTGTTTTTTTTTTTTTCTGGAAACTTTTTTTGGAGTGAATGGGTAGGGGTAAAATTCACCCCATATTCATTTACCTAGGGTGGGGGGCCAGGTTAAAGGGGGGGCTTCCAGATTCCGATAAGCCCCTGCCTGCAGACCCTGACAACCACTGGGCAAGGGCTGTGGGGAAGAGGCCCTTTTCCTCATAAACATGGGGACAAGGTGCTTTGGGGCGCAGGGCCCCCCCTGCCCTGAAGCACCCCCCCCATGTTGAGGGCATGTGGCCTAGTATGGTCCAGGAGGGGGGGCGCTCGCTCCCCCCTTCCCTTTCCTGACCTGCAGGGCTGCGTGCTCGGATAAGGGTCTGGTATGGATCTTGGGAGGGACCACCACGCCATTTTTTTGGCCGTGGGGGTTCCTCTTAAGATCCATACCAACCTTATGCAAAAATTATTATATTTTTTTTTTTTTACATTTTGACAGGGTTCCCTTTCAATATTCTCTACACACAAGTCGCACCGCAAGTTCTGGTGCGACTTCTATTCAAGTCCATGGGCTCCCATAGGGAACCATTGATTTTGAACAGAGGCAGAGAAACGCTGGACAAGGCTCAACGCTGTGTATACAGTGTTAAGCCTTGTTAAACGGCGTTTAACGCCTTTTTACTGGTGTTTTTACAGCTCTAGCACTGAAGCCTCAGAACGCAGTGGTCCTGGGTGTTTTTTTTTTTTTTTTTTTTATGCCACTATGCCACTTACAGCTCCTAAACCCCTTGGTGGGCATGAGGCCATAGGCTAACATGGAGAGGTGCAATTACAGTACAGTTACAATACAATTTAACCACTTGACCACTGAGCTCTTAAACCCCCTTAATAACTAGACCAATTTTCAGCTTTCAGTGCTCTCAAATTTTGAATGACAGTTACTCAGTCATGCAACACTGTACCTTTATATAATTTTTGTCCTTTTTTCACACAAATAGAGCTTTCTTTTGGTGGTATTTAATCACCGCTGGGTTCTTTATTTTTTGCGCTATAGAAGAAAAAAGACAGAACATTCTGTAAAAAAAAAAATGCATTGTTCTTAGTTTCTGTTATAAAATTTTGCAAATATGTAATTTTTCTTCATATATTTTGGCCAAAATTTTATACCGCTACGTATCTTTGGTAAATATAACCCAAATCGGTGTATATTATTTGGTCTTTGTGAAAGTTAGAGTCCAAAAGCTATGGTGCCAATATCTGAAAATTGATCACACCTGAAGTACTGACAACCTATCTTAATTTCTTGAGACCCTAACATGGCAGAAAAGTACAAATACCCCCCCCCCCCAAAATGACCCCCTTTTGGAAAGAAGACATTCCAAGGTATTTAGAAAGATGCATGATGAGTTTTTTGAAATTGTCATTTTTTTTCCCCACAATTCTTTGCAAAATCAAGATTCTTCTTTTTTTTTTTTTTTTTTTTTTTTTTTCACAAAATTGTCATATTAGCAGGTTATTTCTCACACACAGAATATGCATACCACAAATTACACCCCAAAATACATTCTGCTATTACTCCCGAGTATGGCGATACCACATGTGTGAGACTTTTACACGGCGTGTCCACATACAGAGGCCCAACATGCAGGGAGCACCTTCAGGCGTTCTGGAGTGCCCAGGCCAATTCTGACATTTCTCTCCTACATGTAAAAATCATCATTTATTTGCTAGAAAATTACACAGAACCCCATAACATTTATATATGTTTTTTTTTTTTTTTTTTTTTTTTAACAAAGACCCTAGAGAATACAATATCGGTCACACGGTATTTGCGCAGCAATTTTTCAAACGCGTTTTTTTAAAAAAAACAAAACAGTAAAGTTAGCCCAATGTTTTTGCATAATGTGAAAGATGAAGTTATGCCAAGTAAATAGATACGTAACATGCCACCCTTCAAAATTGCACACGCCTGTGGAATGGTGCCAAACTTCGCTACTTAAAAATCCCCATAGGCAACGCTTTAAAATTTTTTACTGGTTACATGTTTTGAGTTACAGAGGAGGTCTAGGGCCAAAATTACTGCTCTCGCTCTACCGATCACAGTGATACCTCACATGTGTGGTTTGAACACTATTTTCATATGTGGGCGGGACTAGCGTATGTGTTCGCTTTTGCATGCGAGCACATGGGGACACGGGAGAAAAAAATAATTTTTTTTATTGTTCATTTTACTTTATTTTAGTTTTTCCTCCAAAAAATACATTTTTTGATCACTTTTATTCCTATTACAAGGAATGTAAACATCCCCTGTAATAGGAATATGGCATGACAGGTGTCCTCTTTACAGTGAGATATGGGGTCATTAAGACCCCACATCTCACCTCTAGGCAGGGAGGCCTGAAATAAAAAAACGATCCTGGCTTAGATCGTAGCGGTGAGTCGGTAGAAGCACCTGAGGGTGGCGGGAGGGGGGGGATCCCCTCTTGCCTCCCGTAAGAATGATCAAGCAGTGGAACAGCCGCTATGATCGTTCTTATGGTGTAGGGAATCGCCGGCTGAAAAAGCTGATATCTGAATGATGCCTGTAGCTGCAGGCATCATTCAGATATCCCCGCATAAGGTCAAGGACCTCGTATGATGGCCGGCGGGCAGGAAGTGGTTAAAACGCATTTTTTTTTTTTTTTTTTTTTTTTTTACACAAAGTTGTCCATTTATACAATATTCCTAACACATAGCATGTACATACCTAAAATGACACCACAAAATAGATTCTCCTACTGAGTATGGCGATATCACATGTGTGAGACTTCCACAGCCTGGCCACATACCGAGGCATGGTACGGCTGAGCACGGCTGGGTATTGCGGGGCATTGCAGAGCATTGCTGAGCATGGAGGGAGGGATGGCTGGATGTCACTGCAATTGTCACAGAGCAGCGCTGTGGGCAATACACATCCAGCCCACAGCGATGCTGCCATCTGATCCCTCCCTCTGTAAGCTCACACTGTACCGATCGGTACACAGAGGGAAGAGAGAGGAAACGGCATCATGACATGACGCCAGTTTGTTTACATGTGATCGCTCCATCATTTGACGGAGTGATCACATGGTAAACGGCCGCGATCAGCGGCCCTTTTCCGTGATGTGCCGGGGTCACGGATGTTCTTGGGTGCGCGCCCCAGGGGGCGTGCAAGAACAGGATTCTGGGAGGACGTCATTGTACACCCTCCCAGACTTATCCAACCGCCCTGCAGCCGTCATTTGGCTATGGGCCGGTTGGTAACTGGTTAATTAGGAATCCGAGGTCCCTGCTTGTTGGAGCTTACAATCTAAGGGATTTATAGCTACCCTGTTTCCCCGAAAATAAGACCTAGCGTGATTGTCGGTGATGGCTGCAATATAAGCCCTACCCCCCAAATAAGCCCTAGTTAAAGTCTTTGTAGGTCTTCTTTTCAGGGTAGGGCTTATTTTCAGGGAAACAGGGTAGGGCTTATTTGGGGGGTAGGGCTTATATTGCAGCCATCACCGACAATCACGCTAGGTCTTATTTTCGGGGAAACAGGGTATGTTCACAATGCTGCGATCTGATTTTGATCCAATTTTTTTCAGTGCAATTTTATGTAGTGTTTCTTGGATGTGGTTTGCATATTCTATGTGGCCAAAATCATGCTGGAATCGCACCAAAGTAGTACAGAAACCTTTTCCAAAATTGCTCCGTGCTGAGATGCATTGATTAGAACGAGCACCATTGAAAACAATGCGATTTCCATTGTCAAGTGATTCTGTGCAACTCCAAGTCACATCTGAAATCTCACCAGTGTGAGCAGACTTGCAAAGGCATTTAGAATGACTACTGAAGAATATACAGTAAAACCTTGGTTTGAGAGCGTTTTGCAAGACAAACAACATTTTTAAATAAATTTTGACTTGATATACAAGGGATATAAAATTAGTGAGGCGCTTCTAAGTAGCAATATGGTTACATTTAATGAAGGTACAACATTTAGCAACTTGCATGCAGGCATCCGGGGTAAAGCTATCCACGTCTAGCCACGCTTTCAGATTGCTCTACTGCCGGGTCTTCCCAGCGGTGAGAGTCAGTGGTGTGGAGGAGGATCTATGTGGACAGCTTTACCCCGGATGCCTGCATACTTAGATGTGCCTCTTTTAATCATCAACCATGTAAGTTGTTAAATGTTGTACCTTCATTTATAAATGTAACCATATTGCTACACTTAGAGGCGCTCTCTTCTCTTTTATATTCTGTAGCTCCTGCTGGATTTTGCTTTTAATCTCCTTGTGGAGGTTGCCATTTGTGGGTGGACATCCACATTGCTATAATCCCCTTTTTTTTTTTTTTGTTATATGGACTATAAACGGAAGGACTTATGAATAAATGGTTGTGGAACGAATCATTTGAGTTTCCATTATTTCTTTTGGGAAAATTTGGTTTGGTATAGGAGTGCTTTGGATTACAAGCATGTTTCTGGAATGAATTATGCTCGCAATCCAAGGTTTTACTATATTTAAAAAAAGATTTGTGTGTCTGGAGCTCCACTTTAATCTTTTTTTAAAAATAAGCATTTAGGGCCCTTTCACACACAGCCTGACCATTGAGGTTTGTGAACTTGCGCATGTTAATTTTGACTAAGGCAGTCCATTCATTTGAATTCTTGTATGGTGCTCTGGAAATGAGTTGCGCTACATCATACTAAAGCATGTATGATGTGTTGCAGTGTCAATGGGCTCTAATATAGAGAGATGTTCACAGAGCATTGTGGGCTTTCTAATAAGACAGCCTGGCCAGTAGCTGCTCAAGACTGTTTATGAAACTGATTCTCCATAAAAGGTTGCATGTATTAACCCCTTCCCGACCGGTGCACGCCGATGTACGTCTGCAGACTCGATCGCCGCGGGGATACCCGCGATCGCCTCACGGAGAGGAAGAACGGGGAGATGCTGATGTAAACAAGCATCTTCCCCGTTCTGCCTATTGACAGTGTTACTGATCTCTGCTCCCTGTGATCGGGAGCAGAGATCAGTGACGTGTCACACGTAGCCACGCCCACCCAAAGTTGGTAACTTTCCCCAGGACATACTTAACCTCTCCCTAGCCCCCTAGTGGTTAACCTTTTCACTGACAGTGTCATTTACACAGGAATCGGTGCATTTGTATAGCACTGATTGTTTTATAAATGACAATGGTCCCAAAAATGTCCGATGTGTCCGCCATAATGTCGCAGTCACGATTAAAAATCGCTGATCGCCGCCATTACTAGTAAAAAAAATTAAATAAAAATGACATAAAACTATCCCCTATTTTTTAAACGCTATAACTTTTGCGCATACCAATCAAACGCTTATTGCGATGATTTTTTTTTTTCCAAAAATGTGTAGAAGAATACGTAGCGGCCTAAACTGAGAAAAAAAAAAAGATTTTTTTAAATTATTTTTTGGGGATATTTATTATAGCAAAAAGTAAAAAATGTTTTTTTGTTTTTTTTCAAAAATGTCGCTATTTTTTTTTTTTTTTTTTTGTTTATAGCGCAAAGCATAAAAACCGCAGAGCCGATCAAATACCACCAAAAGAAAGCTCTATTTGTGGGGGAAAAAAGGACATCAATTTTGTTTGAGAGCCACGTCACACGACCGCGCAATTTTCAGTTAAACGCAGTGCCGAATCGCAAAAAGTGCTCTGGTCAGGAAGGGGGTAAATTCTTCAGGGGCTGAAGCGGTTAAACACAGGGATGGTGGTTTATTTTGCGATAGTGACTCTCAGAAAGCTTTAAAGTTTTTTGTGTGTGTGTCTTTTTGTTTTTTGTTTTTTTTTTTGTTTTATAAACATGTTATACTTATCTTCTCTGTGCAGTGGTTTTGCACAGGGCAACTTGCATTCCCCTCTTCTCGGGTCCCTCGTCGCTGCTACTGGCCCCTCCCTCCTATCGAGTGTCCCCACAGTCAGTAGCTTCCTATGGGGGCACTGGAGCCGAGTCACGGATTTGAATGTCCATTCAGACACAGAGCCCTGACCCGGCCCCCACCTCTTCTAATTGGCTGACTGACTTTGATTAACAGCCACGGGAGCCAATGGCGCCACTGCTGTGTCTCAGCCAATCAGGAGGAGTGTCCCTCACGGCTTAGACATTCGTGAACATCGCTGGAGAGAGATGGGGCTCAGGTAAGTAATTAGGGGAGTGCTGGGGAGGCTGCTACACACAAGGTTTTTTTTTTTGTTTGTTATCTTCATGCATGGAATGCATGAAGATAAAATGCCTTCTGCCTTTACAGCACCTTTTTATTGCCAGAGGGTTAGCATGTAACTGCATGTAACTTGCATGTTTTGGAGATCAGCAGTGGCAACCCCAATATTCTTTTGTCGCGGAATTCCATTTAAAGCGGAGGTTCACACAAAAATTGAACCTCCACTTTTCGGGAACCCTCCCCCCCCCCCCCTCCGGTGTCGCATTTGGCACCTTTAAGGGGGTGTGGGGTGCAGATACCTGTATAATACAGGTATTTGCACCCACTTCTGGACATAGACACCCGTGGGAGTCTACGCCTCTTCCCCCAACCCCCGCCGTCTCCCCCCTGCTGTCTGATGGGAAATACACAGGTCCCAGAGACAGCAGGGACCATCCGGAATGCGCAGTAGGGAACCGGGAAGTGAAGCCGCAAGGATTCACTTTCTGGTTCCCTTACTGAAGATGGCGGCGGCAGCACCAGAGAGCCGAGCGACAGATCGGTTTCAGGTGCCGACATCGCGGACGCCCTGGACAAGTGTCCATATTCTAAAAGTCAGCAGCTGCAGTATTTGCAGCTGCTGACTTTTAAAAAAAAAAAAAAAAAATTTGGGCGGACCTCTGCTTTAACCACTTGCCGACCGCCTAACGCAGATATACTGCGGCAGAGCGGCACGGGCAGGCAAAATCACGTACCCATACGTGATCTGCCTCCCGCGGGCGGGGGGTCCGATCGGACCCCCCCCCGGTGCCATCGGCGGTCGGCATCTGACTGGGAGCGTCGGGAGGCGAGGGGGAGACCATCCGATCGTGGCCCCCCCCTCGCGATCGCTCCCAGCCAATGGGAATGCTCCTCTGCCTGTGTGTCGTTTCACACAGGCAGAGGATGTGATGTCATCTCTCCCCGGTCTGGCAGTTTCCGTTCCAGCGCCGAGGAGAGATGACAAGTGAGTGCACAACACACACACACACACAGTAGAACATGCCAGGCATACTTTACACCCCCGATCCCCCCCCGATCGCCCCCCGATCCCCCCCCAATCACCCCCCCCCCCCTGTCACAAACTGACATTAGCAGTATTTTTTTTTTTTTTTTTTTCTGATTACTGCATAGTGTCAGTTTGTGTCAGTTAGTGTTAGGGCAGTGAGTATTACCCCCCTTTAGGTCTAGGATACCCCCCTAACCCCCCCTAATAAAGTTTTAACCCCTTGATCACCCCCCCTCACCAGTGTCGCTAAGCGATCATTTTTCTGATCGCTGTATTAGTGTCGCTGGTGACGCTAGTTAGGAACGTAAATATTTAGGTTCGCCGTCAGCATTTTATAGCGACAGGGACCCCCATATACTACCTAATAAATGTTTTAACCCCTTGATTGCCCCCTAGTTAACCCTTTCACCACTGATCACCGTATAACTGTTACGGGTGACGCTGGTTAGTTTGTTTATTTTTTATAGTGTCAGGGCACCCGCCGTTTATTACCGAATAAAGGTTTAGCCCCCTGATCGCCCGGCGGTGATATGCGTCGCCCCAGGCAGCGTCAGATTAGCGCCAGTACCGCTAACACCCACGCACGCAGCATACGCCTCCCTTAGTGGTATAGTATCTGAACGGATCAATATCTGATCCGTTCAGATCTATACTAGCGTCCCCAGCAGTTTAGGGTTCCCAAAAACACAGTGTTAGCGGGATCAGCCCAGATACCCGCTAGCACCTGCGTTTTGCCCCTCCGCCCAGCCCACCCAAGTGCAGTATCGATCGATCACTGTCACTTACAAAACACTAAACGCATAACTGCAGCGTTCGCAGAGTCAGGCCTGATCCCTGCGATCGCTAACAGTTTTTTTGGTAGCGTTTTGGTGAACTGGCAAGCACCAGCCCCAGGCAGCGTCAGGTTAGCGCCAGTACCGCTAACACCCACGCACGCACCGTACACCTCCCTTAGTGGTATAGTATCTGAACGGATCAATATCTGATCCGATCAGATCTATACTAGCGTCCCCAGCAGTTTAGGGTTCCCAAAAACGCAGTGTTAGCGGAATCAGCCCAGATACCTGCTAGCACCTGCGTTTTGCCCCTCCGCCCGGCCCAGCCCAGCCCACCCAAGTGCAGTATCGATCGATCACTGTCACTTACAAAACACTAAACGCATAACTGCAGCGTTCGCAGAGTCAGGCCTGATCCCTGCGATCGCTAACAGTTTTTTTGGTAGCGTTTTGGTGAACTGGCAAGCACCAGCCCCAGGCAGCGTCAGATTAGCGCCAGTACCACTAACACCCACGCACGCACCGTACACCTCCCTTAGTGGTATAGTATCTGAACGGATCAATATCTGATCCGATCAGATCTATACTAGTGTCCCCAGCAGTTTAGGGTTCCCAAAAACGCAGTGTTAGCGGGATCAGCCCAGATACCTGCTAGCACCTGCGTTTTGCCCCTCCGCCCAGCCCGGCCCAGCCCACCCAAGTGCAGTATCGATCGATCACTGTCACTTACAAAATACTAAACGCATAACTGCAGCGTTCGCAGAGTCAGGCCTGATCCCTGCGATCGCTAACAGTTTTTTGGTAGTGTTTTGGTGAACTGGCAAGCGCCAGCGGCCTAGTACACCCCGGCCGTAGTCAAACCAGCACTGCAGTAACACGTGGTGACGTGGCGAGTCCCATAAGTGCAGTTCAAGCTGGTGAGGTGGCAAGCACAAGTAGTGTCCCGCTGCCACCAAAAAGACAAACACAGGCCCGTCGTGCCCATAGTGCCCTTCCTGCTGCATTCGCCAATCCTAATTGGGAACCCACCGCTTCTGCAGCGCCCGTACTTCCCCCATTCACATCCCCAACCAAATGCAGTCGGCTGCATGAGAGGCATTTTTATGTCCTCCCGAGTACCCCTACCCAGCGAACCCCCCAAAAAAAGATGTTGTGTCTGCAGCAAGCGCGGATATAGACGTGACACCCGCTATTATTGTCCCTCCTGTCCTGACAATCCTGGTCTTTGCATTGGTGAATGTTTTGAACGCTACCATGCACTAGTTGAGTATTAGCGTAGGGTACAGCATTGCACAGACTAGGCTCACTTTCACAGGGTCTCCCAAGATGCCATCGCATTTTGAGAGACCCGAACCTGGAACCGGTTACCGTTATAAAAGTTAGTTACAAAAAAAGTGTAAAAAAAAAAAAAATATATGAAATAAAAAAAATAGTTGTTGTTTTATTCTCTCTCTCTCTATTCTCTCTCTCTATTGTTCTGCTCTTTTTTACTGTATTCTATTCTGCAATGTTTTATTGTTATTGTTATTGTTATTGATTGTTATTGTTATTGTTATTATGTTTTATCATGTTTGTTTTTCAGGTGTGTAATTATTTACACTTTACTGTGCTTTATTGTTAACCATTGTTAACCATTTTTTTGTCTTCAGGTACGCCATTCACGACTTTGAGTGGTTATACCAGAATGATGCCTGCAGCTTTAGGTATCATCTTGGTATCATTCTTTTCAGCCAGCGGTCGGCTTTCATGTAAAAGCAATCCTAGTGGCTAATTAGCCTCTAGACTGTTTTTACAAGCAGTGGGAGGGAATGCCCCCCCCCCCCCAACATCTTCCGTGTTTTTCTCTGGCTCTCCTGTCTCAACAGGGAACCTGAAAATGCAGCCGGTGATTCAGCCAGCTGACCATAGAGCTGATCAGAGACCAGAGTGGCTCCAAACATCTCTATGACCTAAGAAACCGGAAGCTACGAGCATTTTATGACGTAGATTTCGCCGGATGTAAACAGCGCCATTGGGAAATTGGGGAAGCATTTTATCACACCGATCTTGGTGTGGTCATTTGCTTTGAGGGCAGAGGAGAGATCTAGGGTCTAATAGACCCCAATTTTTGCAAAAAAGAGTACCTGTCACTACCTATTGCTATCATAGGGGATATTTATATTCCCTGAGATAACAATAAAAATGATTTAAAAAAAAAAAAATGAAAGGAACAGTTTAAAAATAAGATAAAAAAATAATAATAATAAAGAAAAAAAAAAAAAAAAAAAGCACCCCTGTCCCCCCTGCTCTCGCGCTAAGGTGAACGCAAGCGTTGGTCTGGCGTCAAATGTAAACAGCAATTGCACCATGCATGTGAGGTATCGCCGCGAAGGTCAGATCGAGGGCAGTAAGTTTAGCAGTAGACCTCCTCTGTAAATCTAAAGTGGTAACCTGTAAAGGCTTTTAAAGGCTTTTAAAAATGTATTTAGTTTGTCGCCACTGCACGTTTGTGCGCAATTTTAAAGCATGTCATGTTTGGTATCCATGTACTCGGCCTAAGATCATCTTTTTTATCTCATCAAACATTTTGGCAATATAGTGTGTTTTAGTGCATTAAAATGTAAAAAAGTGTGTTTTTTCCCCAAAAAATGCGTTTGAAAAATCGCTGCGCAAATACTGTGTGAAAAAAAAAAATGAAACACCCACCATTTTAATCTGTAGGGCATTTGCTTTAAAAAAAATATATAATGTTTGGGGGTTCAAAGTAATTTTCTTGCAAAAAAAAAATATTTTTTTATGTAAACAATAAGTGTCAGAAAGGGCTTTGTCTTCAAGTGGTTAGAAGAGTGGGTGATGTGTGACATAAGCTTCTAGATGTTGTGCATAAAATGCCAGGACAGTTCAAACCCCCCCCAAATGACCCCATTTTGGAAAGTAGACACCCCAAGCTATTTGCTGAGAGTCATGTTGAGTCCATGGAATAATTTATATTGTGACACAAGTTGCGGGAAAGAGACAATTTTTTATTTTTTTTATTTTTTTTTGCGCAAAGTTGTCACTAAATGATATATTGCTCAAACATGCCATGGGAATATGTGAAATTACACCCCAAAATACATTCTGTTGCTTCTCCTGAGTACGGGGATACCACATGTGTGGGACTTTTTGGGAGCCTAGCCGCGTACGGGACCCCGAAAACCAAGCACCGCCTTCAGGCTTTCTAAGGCGGTAAATTTTTGATTTCACTCTTCACTGCCTATCACAGTTTCGGAGGCCATGGAATGCCCAGGTGGCACAAAACCCCCCCAAATGACCCCATTTTGGAAAGTAGACACCCCAAGCTTTTTGATGAGAGGTATAGTGAGTATTTTGCAGACCTCACTTTTTGTCACAAAGTTTTGAAAATTGAAAAAAGAAAAAAAAAAAATTTTTTTCTCGTCTTTCTTTATTTTCAAAAACAAATGAGAGCTGCAAAATACTCACCATGCCTCTCAGCAAATAGCTTGGGGTGTCTACTTTCCAAAATGGGGTCATTTGGGGGGGGTTTGTGCCACCTGGGCATTCCATGGCCTCCGAAACTGTGATAGGCAGTGAGGAGTAAAATCAAAAATGTACGCCCTTAGAAATCCTGAAGGCGGTGCTTGGTTTTCGGGGTCCCGTACGCGGCTAGGCTCCTAAAAAGTCCCACACATGTGGTATCCCCGTACTCAGGAGAAGCAGCTAAATGTATTTTGGGGTGCAATTCCACATATGCCCATGGCCTGTGTGAGCAATATATCATTTAGTGACAACTTTGTGCAAAAAAAAAAAAAAAAAAAAAAAATTTGTCACTTTCCCGCAACTTGTGTCAAAATATAAAACATTCCATGGACTCAACATGCCTCAAAGCAAATAGCTTGGGGTGTCTACTTTCCAAAATGGGGTCATTTGGGGGGGTTTTATGTCATCTGGGCATTTTATGGCCTTCAAAACTGTGATAGGTAGTGAGGAGTAAAATCAAAAATGTACGCCCTTAGAAATCCTGAAGGCGGTGCTTGGTTTTCGGGGCCCCGTACGCGGCTAGGCTCCCAAAAAGTCCCACACATGTGGTATCCCCGTACTCAGGAGAAGCAGCTAAATGTATTTTGGGGTGCAATTCCACATATGCCCATGGCCTGTGTGAGCAATATATCATTTAGTGACAACTTTTTGTAATTTTTTTTTTTTTTTTTTTTTTTTGTCATTATTCAATCACTTGGGACAAAAAAAATAAATATTCAATGGGCTCAACATGCCTCTCAGCAAATTCCTTGGGGTGTCTACTTTCCAAAATGGGGTCATTTGTGGGGGTTTTGTACTGCCCTGCCATTTTAGCACCTCAAGAAACGACATAGGCAGTCATAAATTAAAGGCTGTGTAAATTCCAGAAAATGTACCCTAGTTTGTAGACGCTATAACTTTTGCGCAAACCAATAAATATACACTTATTGACATTTTTTTTACCAAAGACATGTGGCCGAATACATTTTGGCCTAAATGTATGACTAAAATTGAGTTTATTGGATTTTTTTTAGAACAAAAAGTAGAAAATATCATTTTTTTTCAAAATTTTCGGTCTTTTTCCGCGTATAGCGCAAAAAATAAAAACGGCAGAGGTGATCAAATACCATCAAAAGAAAGCTCTATTTGTGGGAAGAAAAGGACGCAAATTTCGTTTGGGTACAGCATTGCATGACCGCGCAATTAGCAGTTAAAGCGACGCAGTGCCGAATTGTAAAAAGTGCTCTGGTCAGGAAGGGGGGAAAACCTTCCGGGGCTGAAGTGGTTAATGCAGTGCGTGCTACAATTAGACATTTGCTCTGTATTGATGCAGTGTTATGATATGCATGGAAGGCTTACTGCAACAGCTTCGGCTGTGTTACATCACAATACCGATCCCTTTCCATGTCTATATATTCAGTTCATAAATACTTGTAAAGCATGTAGTTCTTTCTATCATTCAAATAATGCACAAGTTAAGTCATAAGGCAGTTGATGTTCATAGCCAGAGAGTGGGGGCTGTTTCATATATCTTCTGTCACAGTGAATGGTTAGTGCCCCAGGTTGCAGCAAACAACATATGAAAGTTATTTTGAGAGGCACAGAGAGGGGGTGGAAAGGCCCGAATACAGTGCTGGGTTTTGTAAAAATATGTCCACAGTAGAGTTTCTCCGTTTAAGTGAGTTGTGCGCTGGAGGGGAAAAAGTGAAAATCCAGCACTGCCCTTCTTTTTTTCAGAAGTGTATGAATCATAGCCTCTGCGGCCAGTGTAACCTTTTTTTCATTTTATCCTGTACAGTAATATGTTATATAGTTTATGCAGTACAACAAAAGAGTCAGATTACTGCAGATGTGAAGAATAAAGTCTTTAAAGGAGGAGGAAACCATAAAAAATTAAAATAAAGCAATGAAAATAGCTCCAGGGCTGTGTGCGATTTTATGTTTGAATACGCTGTTTGCCAGAAAACAATCAGATCTCACCCTGTTATAATGCAAAAGCCTGTTGATGTATGGACTTGAGTGTATTCCGGACAGCCTTAAACTGGCCATATACGGCCCTGCTGGCTGAACAATCATTCGATGTGTGGGTGGAAGAATCTTTCCTGCTAGATCCTATATTCAGGCAGCCACTGCTCCCTTGGCTTTCAGAATTCCTAAACAGTACTGCATCTGATTGGCTGTTCGGCTAGGAATTTGCTGAAATTTGAGCTGTGTATGACCAGCAGAAGTTAATTGGTACAGGTAATTTTGTTATTGGTAACTGGGAACCAGGGGTGTTTTATGTTTTAACCTGGATTTTTTTTTTTTTTTTTTTGGTACAGTCTGTTATAAGGTTTATTTTATATTCTCTTTTTCTGGGTATTATGTTCTGGTTTTAAAGTGTTACTAAACCCAGGACCCTGCATTCACTATATTTGGTCTCCGACAGTACACAGAACATGGAAATGCAATCGTTTTATTAAATAACAATTTCTAAATACCTTTTCCCATTTAAGTCTTGTGACTTCTATCAGTGTCTGGTTAAAGCTTGTTGGAGGAGTTTTCATTTTCCCCTGATCGTCCTATGAGGCTGCAGGACCCCTGACTGTCTGGAGAGTGCTGATTGGCCCTGTGCTGAATGCATGCACCCTCCCAAGAAAAAAAAACTCTCTAGTAATATACACAAAACTGAGCATGTGCAATGTGCAGCTTGCCCCCAAGTCTCTGTTCTATCAGGAGATTGTTTGGGGACTGTGGAAGAAGGGGAGGATTAGAGAAAATAGGATCAAGCAGCCTTTTTACACAATGCAGAGGATTTCAACCCCCCACAGTGAGTATAACAAGCATGCTTTACTTCATATACAGACTGCTTTTACTGTTGTGGGTTTAGTAACACTTAATAAAATAAGGAAGAAAATATTTCCTGGTCCTAGGCTTCATGCATTGACGTCTAAAGACTGAAAAGACCTATAGTGTAAAATCTCTGGTGCTTTCCCATGCTTAGAGAGCCACAGGCATTGTGTAAAGTCGTTGTTGCAAATGGCTATATGCTGCTGTGTTTGTGTAAAACAATGATCGCTTCTGTATCAGCATTTACTCGCTCATGTGCATACATGGCTTTGCAAAATCGATCGATTACATGGGTATAGCAAGATACAGCTATTTTTTGCCTTGGTAGCTATATGTGGCTCCCCCAGGCAAGGGAAAGCACTGGGGATTTTGTGCCAGAGGATTTTGAAGCCTCTAGATATCTCATGTGCATGAGATCTAATAATGTTGCATTAAAACATGGTAAATGCATTATGTGCATTTTTATTGCTATAGAGTTACATAGTATGTGAGGTTGAAAAAAAAGACACAAGTCCAACCTCTGTGTGTGATCATATGTCAGTATTACATTGTATATCCCTGTATTTTGTGGTCGTTCAGGTGCTTATCTAATAGTTTCTTGAAACTATCAATGCCCCCCCGCTGAGACCACTGCCTGTGGAAGGGAATTCCACATCCTTGCTGCTCTTACAGTAAAGAACCCTCTAGGTAGTTTAAGGTTAAACCTCCTTTTCTTCTAATTTTAATGAGTGGCCACGAGTCTTGTTAAACTCCCTTTCGCAAAAAAGTTTTATCCCTATTGCGGGGTCACCAGTTCGGTATTTGTAAATTGAAATCATATCCCCTCTCAAGCGTCTTTTCTCCAGAGAGAATAAGTTCAGTGCTTACAACCTTTCCTCATAACTAATATCCTCCAGACCCTTTATTAGCTTTGTTGCCCTTCTTTGTACTCGCTTCATTTCCAGTACATCCTTCCTGAGGACTGGTGCCCAGAACTGGACAGCATACTCTAGGTGCGGCCGGTCCAGAGTCTTGTAGAGCGGGAGAATTATCGTTTTATCTCTGGAGTTAATCCCCTTTTTAATGCATGCCAATAATCTGTTTGCTTTGTTAGCAGCAGCTTGGATAGATTGCATTCATATTTTTGCCACCCAAATGCATTATTTTACATTTTTCTACATTGAACCTCATTTGCCATGTAGTTGCCCACCCCATTCATTTGTTCAGATCTTTTTGCAAGGTTTCCACATCCTGCGGAGAAGTTCTTGCCCTGCTTGGCTTAGTATCGTCCCCAAATACAGAGACTGAACTGTTTACCCCATCCTCCAGGTCGTTTATGAAAAAATTAAATAGGATTGGTCCCAGCACAGAACCCTGGGGAACCCCACTACCCACCGCTGACCATTCCGAGTACTCCCCATTTATCACCACCCTCTGAACTCGCCCTTGTAGTAGGGCTGGGAAAAAAATAGTTTTGAAAATCTTGAATAGAGTTGAGAGGTCAAATCAATTTTTTTTTTCATTTTTTTTTTTTTTTTTTTTTTTAGTTTTATTTTTTTTTTTCACCAGGACCGGCGCTGACACCACGCCACTCCTGAGGAGCTGCGGGCAGGAGTCTTTAAGGGAGGCCGCAGCCTCGCCTAAAAACTCCTGCCCGCAGCTCCTCAGGACCGGCTTGGTGTCCATCAAAAAAAAAAAATCATTGTGTGTGTTGCTTTTTTTTTTTTTTTCGCCTAGCTCTACCTTGTAGCCAGTTTTCAAACCATGTACTCATCCTATGGTCCATGCCAACGGACCTTATTTTGCACAGTAAACGTTTATGGGGAACTGTTTCAATTGCCTTTGCAAAATCCAGATGCACCATGTCTACGGGCCTTCCTTTATCTAGATGGCAACTCACCTCCTCATAGAAGGTTAATAGATTGGTTTGGCAAGAACGATTCCTCAATCTTGTATATAGTCCCTTATCGTATCCTCCAAGAGCTTGCATACTATTGATGTTAGACTAACTGGTCTGTAATTCCCAGGGATGTATTTTGGCCCTTTTTTAAATATTGGTGCTACATTGGCTTTTCTCCAATCAGCTGATACCATTCCAGTCAGTAGACTGTCAGTAAAAATTAGGAACAATGGAACACATTTCCGGTGGACCAGATGGTCGCCGGAGTCTCTATGATCGTTTGGAGGCTAGGCACAATGTTATGACGTCACGCTCGGCCTCTGCATTCAAACAAATGGCGCCGCCTCGGCTGGGAAGCTAAGATCGTTTTTTTTTGGATTTCAGGCTTCCCAGCCTAGAGGTGAGATGTTGGGTCTTATTGACCCCATATCTCACTGTAAAGAGGATCGATCATGCCATATTCATATTACAAGGGATGTTTATATTCCTTGTAATAGGAATAAAAGTGATTAAAAAAAATTGTTTTTAAAAAGTGTCAAACTAAAAAATTAAAAAATAATTTTAAAGTGCCCTTGTCCCCGTGAGCTCGTACGCAAAAGCGAACGCATATGTAAGTCCCACCCACATATGAAAACGGTGTTCAAACCACACGTGAGGTATCGTCACGAACGTTAGAGCGAGAGCAATAATTCTAGCCCTAGACCTCCTCTGTAACTCAAAACATGTAACCAGTAAAATGTTTTAAAGCTTCGCCTATGGAGATTTTTAAGTACCAAAGTTTGGCACATTCCATGAGCGTGTGCAGTTTCGAAGCGTGACATGTTGGGTATCTATTTACTCACATCTTTCACATTATGCAAAAAATTTGGGCTAACTTTACTGGGTTTTTTTTGTTTTTTTTTTTTCCCCAAAAAATAGAGTTCGAAAAAGTGTTTGGGGGTGCTTAGTAAATTTTCTAGCAAAAAAATGTGTGTGTGTGTGTGTGTGTGTGTGTGTGTGTATATATAGCGTGTGTGGACACATAAAATAGAGGAGAGTTTAGAGGCAGAGGGGAAAAAAATGCTCAAACGCCTGTGAACACAGCGTTTTTGAGCTCAATGTGCATGAGCCCATGTAAGTTGAAAAAAAAAAAAAAAAAACAGACCTTAGACTGGGTGCAATCTATTCTTTGATGTGGAGGCAAGACAAGTGGCACATTCCATAAAGTTATGGTATCTAATCTGCTCCCTGCTGTACAAGTGTTGTTATCTTGCTATCTTTTACAGCTTAATGACCTCTTAATGAAGCGGGCCATAAACTGACTAAATATCTTACATTGTATGCAAGAAGTCATTCTTTTGTTATAAAGCACAGAAGAATGGGTACTGGGATTTTGAGTAGAATTGTCCATAGTGTCTAAACTTTTATATTCTTTCGCTATCTACCTGCCAAGCATTGTTTTCGTTTAAACACATTTACACCTTGTGCACACTGAACATCTAGGCACATACAGGCTGTTATCAGCGTTTTTTGCTGGAAAAACCCCCCAGAACTAGAGGATTTTAAGAGGAGTTTTTCAGCTGGAAAGACGCACTCTGATAAAAGCTTAAACGCAGCTGTTTGGCATTTTATCAACATTTTAAAGCCATAAGCTTTTCTGGAAGTATAGTACAGTTTTTCTAAAAGGGGAAAAAAAAAAACACTACTGCAAAAGCACTGCAAAAGTCATTCTACAGCTAACGCTACTGGTGTTTTTTATAACCTTCAGTGTGCATGAGGCCTTAAACACAAGTATATTATGTATATTGACATGACTTTCATGTCTGTGCATGTTGCAGCAGACAGGCCTCACACACAGGCACAAATTATTCAATTTCACAATAATGCCCATGTCGTACAGAATTGCTCTCTGTAGCTTTTTTGTTGCTTAGTAAAAAAATGTATTGCAGTCTTAGAAAGGTCTATGTCGCTGAAATTCAAATTGATTTCTAGCTGTTGAGAAGTTGACTTTTTGCAGTGTTTGGAGTTAAAAAAAAATTACTAGCTTCGCAAGCTACACGCTATCCAATTCTGCTGATAATCGCCATGGCACATAGCGCAATCTGTAGCTCCATTTATATGTGTGATAGCAAGATAAAAAAAAGCAATTGTGTAGCTACTTGTAATTCACTGTGGAAAATAAGACACAAATTGCAAAACAAATTGCACTCCTGTGATCCATAGGAGAAACCCAGCCAAACGAGCTTTGGCTATACTTCTCCTTTTTATGCTGGATACACGCTAACAGGTTTTTTTTTTTTTTTGTGCAGGAAAAAAGAATGACGGCTTCAGTCAGGGACACTGTATTAACCATGCGAGGTTAGTCCAGCGCGATCTCCCCCCGAACTGTTCTGACAGGGAGAGTGCCGTTGCCGCTGAGAGCACTGATTGTGGCCATGCAGGGCACCGCCCACACAGCTGCGTCATTCATTCAGAGTTCGGTGAATGAATGAACTACAAGTATTGACATCTTTTGCGGATGTCAGCTTGTAGTTTTCAATGTACTCTCACAGCACTTTTTGAGTCTTCTGTCAGTGTAAAACTGCTTATCATTCATGCACATTATATTTTTTTTATTTTTTTTATTTTTTAAGTGAACTTATCCTTAAAGTGATTGTAACCACGGAGTCTGGATCTGCCAGGGGCTCGGACTGACACCCGCCTCAGCCTCTGTGAGCCACTGAGAGTCTGAGTCGGCCGCTCAGCCCTCTCCACAGCTCAGCGCTCCAATGAGCGAGGAGAAATTGGTGCAGAGAGCTGCATTGGCATCAACACTTCTTTTGTAAAAAAATTCTGACACTTCTTTACAGGAAGCATGTTCAGAACTCAAAAACTATTAAAGTGATACTAAACGCACACTCTTTTTTAATTTTACATTCATTGTTCTCTCTATTTCTATTCCCTCTATTTCTTTTAAATCGATTCACAGCTGTCACATGACCCAGATCTTTTCCACCTCTGCTGCTGGTCACATGTTAAAAAAAAAAAAAAAAAAAAAAAAAAAGCCTTTGGAATACAAAGGAAAAATAAATGTCAAACTTTTTTTCAAATTGCCATACAAATATATATTTGAATTACAGTTTATTTTTTGGCAAGAACATGGTGTGGGTGGATTTCTGCCAGTCAAAGGCTGTATCACGCTCCTCCAGGCTGTGTCCTAGAATAAGAGGGAGGTGAAGCCTCCATTAATATACATTTAATATTCCGCGATCCATTGTGTTTAGCTGGTTAGTGGGCATGGAGGATGGAGGGAGCAGGCTGTCATTTACCACTGTGTATATGCCCACTTGTGTGTGTGACTGTAGTCACATGGGCTTCTCAGATGTGATGCGGAGGAAATGCTCAGCATAGAAACTCACTGAAAACTGAGCATGTGCCAAGTTGCCACCCCAGCTGCAAAATTCCTAGCTGAACTGGGTGCATGAACAGCAGGTGGAGATAGAGAGCAGCAGTATTAACCAGGATTTTTGCAGAATACAGAAAAGGAATCTCATAGTGACAGAGCGAGTATGAACCGCATGTAATACATCATTTAATGATTTTTATTTTTTTTGGGGTCTAATACTAATAACACTTAAATGCCAGACACAGTCAGACAATGAAGGAGGCCACCAAAGGCATTCCTCATGCTTCTCTTATAACTGGGTTCATTTCAAGTGCTTTTCGTGGAGTGGGTATGCCAGCAAGACGGTATACATTATATCGATGTGTGCAAACAAGTAATGCTTTTCTGTTTTATTTTTACTAATGTGAGAAGCTTTCCTTCTGTTCATCTGCTTCCTCTATTCAGCTGGCAGATAGGGAAGTTGGAGGAGGAGCTACTGTATATGCGTGGTGTCTTATTGTATGCAATCTTGTCTTAAGTACAGAATGCTCCCAGCCTAATGGCTTTTGTCAGATTCAGTTGCTGAAATTGGTTTCAGTCTAAAGCAGATCCTTCTACACTAAGCAGAGATCTTATTAAGTCCATTAATGGTGATTTTACCTGTTTTGTAGTTTTGTTACAGGTCTAATGGCTTAAAGCAGAACTCCAGGTAAAAACTTGTTTCTGGTTGCTGATTTCCTATCTTCATCAGTTATGGCATCCATCTTCTTCTGAGCTCCGTGGTTCCTCTGTAGTAGCCTGCTGATTTTACTGAAAAACAGTTAGTGCCCCGTGGTTTCCTGTTTGTATGACCGCTGGCTGCTATTCCTCCTGTACTCTCAGCCAGCGTCTTGTCACATCCCACCTGTAGTCCTATATACAGCAAGCAAGGATGTACTTTCATCCCTACTTGCTGTAGTGGGCGGAGGGGGTCTCAGCCCCCGGTCTGTACCGCCCATAGAGGTGGTGTCCTCCCTCCTCCTCCACCGCTGCCTGCCAGCATTGCCCCCCTCCACCCCCACCGCCGGACACCCGCCATCCACCCACCTGTCATGCTGCACGGGATTGTTAGGAGAGCTGCCAATGACCGATCTCTCGGTGTAACAGATCGTGTATGTGAAACTCCAGCCGTTGTAGAGTCCCGCGTCCTGGTTGGCATTGGAATAGTGTGCTGTCAAAAAGCCAGTCAAGGAGGCAGGATTTTACAGCGGCAGGAGTTTCACATACATGATCTGTCACTGGGAGATCGCCGCTCTGTCATCAGGCGGCTCTCCTAACAACAATCCCTGCTGCACAAAGAGGCGGCACTGGTGGGCATGGAGTAGCGAGGCGGCACTGGTGGGCACGGAGTAGCGAGGCGGCACTGGTGGGCACGGAGTAGCGAGGCGGCACTGGTGGGCACGGAGTCTCTTCACTAGTGCGACTGACATAGACTGGGTGGAGGGAACCACGCATTTGTCTAAGGCTTGCCAGTTCCTATATGTCTTGCAGGACAATTTCATTGTTCAGATGGTAGACGCCTCAACTAGAAATAAAGCGTTACTGGATCTACTGATTACCAACAATACAGACCTGATCACGGATGTGGAAATACGGGGCAATTTAGGAAACCGCAATCACATGTCAATTGGCTTCAGTATAAATCGCACAAATAGGAAACATTAGGGGAATACAAAGACAATGAATTTCAAAAGGACCAACTTCCCTACGAACCTTGCTAGAAGATATAAATTGGGATACAATCTTAGGAACAAAGAACATGGATGAGAGATGGGTTTGCTTTAAGAGCATATTGAATAAGTACATTAGCAAATGCATCCCATTGGGTAATACATTTAAAAGAGCGAACAAAAGTCCTGGATGGCTTAATGCATATAAAAGCATGGGAAAAACCCATATATGGAGAGATAATGGTGCTGCACACCACGAGTAGTATAATATGGGAAAGAACGCATTTTTCTAAATCCATTTACCTTGCTGCTAAAAAAACCCTCTGGGGAACTTTCCCATATTATGCATATAAAAGCAAAGAAGGCCTTAAAAAAATACAAGGTTGAGGGATCATCATCAACATTCGGACTTTATGCGGGCGGCACGATTGTGTAGTGGATAACACTTTCGCCTAGCAGTAAGAAGGGTCTATGGTTTGAATCCCAACCACGACACTACCTGCCTGGAGTTTGCATGTTCTCCCTGTGCCTGCGTGGGTTTCCTCCCACACTCCAAAGACATGCTGGTAGGCTAATTGGATCCCGTCTAAATTGTCCCTAGTATCTATGAATGTGAGTTGGGGACCTTAGATTGTAATCTCCTTGAGGGTAGGGACTGATGTGAATGTACAATGTATATGTAAAAGCTCTGAATAAATTGATGGCGCTATATAAGTACCTGAAATAAATAATAAAGAATGCAACAAGAAATGTAAGTGTGCAATTAGGGCGGCTAAGATAGAACATGAAAGACACATAGCGGAGGAGAGCAAAAAAAATCCCAAGAAATTCTTTAAAAATATAAACAGTAAAAAAGGGAGGACAGACCATATTGGCCCCATAAAGAATGAGGAAGGACATCTGGTTACAAAGGATGGAGAGATGGCGAAGGTTTTTAATTTATTCTTCTCCTCACGAGAGGGAGGGGGGTGGGGAGAGTTGCCATCTAGATAAAGGAAGGCCCGTAGACGTGGTGTATCTGGATTTTGCAAAAGCATTTGACACAGTTCCCCATAAACGTTTATTGTACAAAATAAGGTCCGTTGGCATGGACCATAGGGTGAGTACATGGATTGAAAACTGGCTACAAGGGCGTGTTCAGAGGGTGGTGATAAATGGAGTACTCAGAATGGTCAGGGGTGGGTAGTGGGGTCCCCCAGGGTTTTGTGCTGGGACCAATCCTATTTAATTTGTTTATAAACGACCTGGAGGATGGGTAAACAGTTCAATCTCTGTATTTGCAGACGATAATAAGCTAAGCAGGGCAATAACTTCTCCACAGGCTGTGGAAACCTTGCAAAAAGATCTGAACAAATTCATGGGGTGGGAAACTACATGGCAAATGAGGTTCAATGTAGAAAAATGTAAAATAATGCATTTGGGTGGCAAAAATATGAATGCAATTTATACACTGGGGGGAGAAACTCTGGGGGAATCTAGGATGGAAAAGGACCTGGGGGTCCTAGTAGATGATAGGCTCAGCAATGGCATGCAATGCGAAGCTGCTGCTAACAAAGCAAACAGAATATTGGCATGCATTAAAAAGGGGATAAACTCCAGAGATAAAACGATAATTCTCCCGCTCTGCAAGACTCTGGTCCGGCCGCACCTAGAGTATGCTGTCCAGTTATGGGCACCAGACCTCAGGAAGAATGTACTGGAAATGGAGCGAGTACAAAGAAGGGCAACAAAGCTAATAAAGGGTCTGGAGGATATTTGCTAAGAAGAAAGGTTGCGAGCACTGAACTTATTCATTGATCTCAGCGGGGGGCATTGATAGTTTCAAAAAACTATTACCGTATATACTCGAGTATAAGTCGAATTTTTCAGCACATTTTTTTGTGCTGAAAGTTCCCCCCTCGACTTATACTTGAGTCAAGCACTTTTCTGCAGCAAAAAATGTCATTTTCCGAACCGACTTTGGGGCCCCGTATCTCGGGGCCACTTGGTGCTAGGAACCCCAAATTTGGTGTGCAAACCCAGTGGAACTGGTACCACAACATATCCAAAGATGAAGTTCCTAGCTCTAAGTGGCCCCGAGATACGGGGCCCCAAAATCGGTTCGGAAAATGTCATTCTCTGCTGAAGAAAAGTGCTTGACATTTTCTGAACCGACTTTGGGGCCCCATATCTCAGGGCCACTTAGTGCTAGGAACCCCAAATTTGGTGTGCAAACCCAGTGGAACTGGTTCCATAACATATCCAAAGATGGGTTTCCTAGCACCAAGTGGCCCTGAGATACGGGGCCCCAAAACCGGTACGGAAAATGTCATTCTCTGCTGCAGAAAAGTGCTTGACATTTTCTGAACTGATTTTTGGGGCCCTGTATCTCGAGGCCACTTGGTGCTAGAAACCCCAGCTTTGGAAATTATATGGTGCTAGTTCCACTGGGTTTGCACACCAAATTTGGGGTTCCTAGCACTATGTGGCCCCGAGATACGGGGCCCCAAATTCGGTCAACTGTGTCCATCTGCAGCAATGTCATTTCAGGACCCTTTGGGTTCAGAGACCCCAAATTTTGGCTGCAGCTAGGGGGCATCTAGGAACCCTTAACTACCGAGTTTGAAATTCAGGGGACCTATGGCTGCAAATGGGCACAGTGAGGCATGCAAATGGGCACAGTGATGCTGCAAATGGGCATTGTTGACCCTCTTTTCCACTTACAGTAGCTGTGCATTTCTCACCCTCGTCTTATACTCGGGTCAATAAGTTTTTCCCATTTTTTTTTTGTAGTAAATTAGGGCCTCGACTTATACTCGGAACGACTTATACTCGAGTATATACGGTAGATAAGCACCTGAACGACCGCAGCATACAAGGATATACAATGTAATACTGACATATATAATCACACACATAGGATGGACTTGTCTTTTTTCAACCTCACCTACTATGTAACTATGAGGAAGAATATTTCTAATACTGAATTACAGCAGAGTACAGTGTGTATAATATATCATTATGGGATGTGTCTACAGTTCAGTAATGATTACATAAAGCAAGTGAGTGCAATATGTTTATGTCCTGTTGTGGCTGGAGGGGGAGAGCACAGACTGTATGTTAGGATGCTTTCACACGGGAGCTGGCGGGCGTTGACGGTAAAACGCTGTTAGTTTTAGCGGCTCTTTTCGGCCGCTAACAGGGCGCTTTTAACCCCCGCTAGCGGCCATTGAAGGGGTTAAATGTGCTGTGTAGTGCCGCTGCCAAAGAGCTTTGCAGCCGCTTCGGCAGCGGTGCCTATTCTTTTCAATGGGCAGGAGCGGTGTATACACCGCTCATTTACTGCACCCAAGAATGCTGTTTGCATGACTTTTTCTAACGTCCTGCCAGTGCATAGCCTGAGTGTGAAAGCACTGGGGCTTTCACACTGAGGCTGGAGGGGAGCCGTTTTTCAGGCGCTTTAAAGGCGCTATTTTTAGCCCAAAAGTGGCTGAAAAACGCCCCAGTGTGAAAGGGGTCTTGCTGAGTAGTATGGCTGGCATGCTGGCTGCAGAATGAGGGACGTGATTTATGTTGAAGTGGGCTTGTTCACATTTACATGTACATGCCCAGTGTCCCGCCCCACATTCACTCCAATCTCAAGGATTCATGGGAAATGTAGTTTGTCTATGGTTTAGAGAGAGTGGGGAGGATATGATGTAATCACTGTTCTAACAGATCCTCCTTGGTAGACAACATGATGCATTTTTTTTTTTAATTTAGAGCTGACTTCCTGAAAATTCAATCAGACTTTTGGTAAGGAATTTCACAAATGTAATAACTGCTTGTGCAGATATACTGCGGCAGGTCGGCTGTACGGCGGCTCACGCCCGCTGCACACCGCAGGGGCATCACCGGTGGTCAGGCAAACTCTGCCAGTGGCCCGCGATCACCTTGTAGACAGGCAGAACGGGGAACTGCCTATGTAAACAAGGCATTTCCCCGTTCTGACATGTGACATAACATAGATCTACTGTTGCCAGTGATCGGGAACAGTGATCTGTCATGTCCCAGGCAGCCCATCCCCCTTACAGTTAGAACACACCTAGGGAACACAGTTAACCCCTTGATTGGTGTTACCTCCTTCCCTGTCAGTGTCATTTTTACATTGATCGGTGCATTTCTATAGCACTGATCAATGTAATAATGTCACTGCTCCCAAGTGTCATTTGGGGTCAGATTTGTCCGCTGCAATGTCACAGTCCCGCTAAAAAAAAAATCGCAGATCGCCATTACCAGTTAAAACAATAAAAAGTTAAAGTCCCTAAATCTATCCTGTAGTTTGTAGATGCGATAACTTTTGGGCAAGCCAATCAATATACGCCTATTGTGATTTTATTTTTTGAAAAAAAAAAATTTAGAATATCTATCGGCCTAAACTGAGGCAGAAATTGTTAAATTTTTTTTCTGGATATGTATTATAGCAAAAAGTAAAAAAAATATATATATATATATATATATATATATATATATATATATATATATATATATATATATATATATATATATATATAGTGTTTATTGGCGTATAACACTCACTTTTTAACCATGAAAATCGGGTGCAAATAGCGTGTGCGTGTTTTACGCCAATACTTCAATTTTAGCTGCATAAAGGGAGGGGGTGGGACGAGTGCCGTCAGGTTACAAACAGTGAGAATCTTCTGTTTACTTGGTGGCCTCTGTAATAGGAAGTCCCGTCTCCTGGGCCGCCATTGGACTACTGTTCTGTCTATCGTCAGAGATTCTCACTGTATGTAATCTGTCGGCACTCGTCCCGCCCCCTCCCTGTACCCTCTAGGCTGCAGTTGGGCATCGATCAGTCTGCACTGATGGCATTGGCGAGACTGCTGCATTGAAGGTAATGGTGAGGCTGCTGCATTGATGGCACTTGTGAGGCTGCAGATAGGCATTGATCAGGCTGCATTGATGGCAATGGTGAGGCTGCAGATGGGCACTGACCCTTATTTTGCTTCAAAGTTCCTTATTTAAAATTTAAGTTTTTTTCCTGAAACTTCCCTCTTAAAATGAATGTGCGTGTTATACGCCTGCGCGTGTTATACGCCGATAAATACGATATATATATATATATAT
This sequence comes from Lithobates clamitans, assembly GCA_037952925.1. Classification (NCBI taxonomy): domain Eukaryota; kingdom Metazoa; phylum Chordata; class Amphibia; order Anura; family Ranidae; genus Lithobates; species Lithobates clamitans. The sequence continues at coordinate 880,879 of JBBGZY010001129.1, read as the reverse complement.
ATATATATATATATATATATATATATATATATATATATATATATATATATATATATATATATATATATATATATATATATATATATATATATAATTTTCAAAATTGTTTATTTTGTTTGGGTACAACGTCGAACGACCTTGCATTTGTCAGTTAAAGCGACGCAGTGCCGTATCGCAAAAAATGACCTGAGCTTCTGTTCGCCCTGCCCACTCTGCTCTTTTGCACCAATCGGTGCTTTAATTGCTGCGGACTCCTCACTTTTGGAGCTGGTTCCAAAATTTTGGTAATAATTTGTCAAGACCTACAGATCATTCCTCCTAACTCGATTTGGTACAGTAAAGCGACTCACTTATTCCATGAACAATTATGTTTTGGCTCCTTTTGAGATGACTACGTTCATAGAATTTTTTTTTTTTTTTTTAGCAGTTCTTCATCCAAGAAAATTAAAACCACTGTAAACTAAATTAAAAAAGCAGTAAAACGGGCTAGGCTTTACACGATCCATTTTCTTTTGTTCAACCCCCCCCCCCCCCCAATCCACACATTAGAGGTGGATCAGAAAATCCCTCCCACTGAGCTATCGTATTCTGATGTCGGGGAGGCTTCCCTGCTGTCAGAATACACTCATCAGCACCGCCGGCTGTAGCTGGCAGCACTGATCAAATTTTCCAACATGCTGCTTTTATAGTCAATCGAGAGGTCGGCTTCTATACAACCAGCCTGCCCATAGATGAATCGAAATTCGTCTGTCCCTGCTGAACTGGCCAAATTTTGATCCATCTATGACCAGCTTAAGTTTATAATATCTTTTACATTCTGCTAGAAGAGAACCAAAGATGAACAATTTTTTTTTTCATAATGTTTTTATTGAAGTATCAATGTACAATTACAGTAATGAAAGCCACGTTGGGCCCCTTTCACACAGGGCGAATGTGTCCGATCGGAATCCGCCTGCTCAGTGGGGGATCTCTCTACTGATCTCCGCTGAGCAGGTGGATTACAGGTCCTGTCTGCTCCGCTATGCAGAGCAGACCAGGACGGAGCCCGCTCTACTCTATGGGGCTGCTCCGACAGAAACGGACTGCATGTTTGTCGTCCGATTGTCATCTGATCCGACCCGCTGGATGAATGGTGTACTATCGCCATACGTCTGTTTTCAGCGGATTGTGTCAGATCCAATGCCACGCGGGTGTCACCCTATACATGTCCAATAGGTGGCCCTATCAGGTCCGCCTGAAAAACGCCTTCATTGTATTTTACTGTATTGTAACTGTACTGTTTCCCCTTAAATTGTAAAGCGCCGTGCAAACTGTCGGTGCGATATAACCCCCTATTATTATAATAAAAACGAATAACAGTAAATCTGAAAAATTTGAAACTTTAGGCTGGCCATACATTATACAATTTTTTTTTTTTTTTTTTTCAATTTCCTTTAGATTTACCTTCTACTGAGTAGTGCAATGGCCTGTCTGATTGCATACAAATTGAAAGTGTTTAGGTTTGACCTTCATATTATATGATTTTGGTAAATCTAAAGGAAAATTGTGCAAGAAAATTGTATAATGCACGGCCAGCCTTAAGCTCCTGCAGCGTTAATTTAGATGTTGAAATGACACACAATGCACACAAGCAGAATGAGGGATTGTATGGTTCTATACGGATGTAGCTTTGTGTTTATCATAATTTTAATTTTTTTCCATTTTAAAATGTATATAAACCCTTTATAATCAACCTTTTCTCTTTTAAATATTACATTGAAAGAATTTATATTTTAGTTCAATAAGTAAAAGAAAAACAATCGTTGATGCTTGCCATAACAATCTTGTGAGCTGATAACCTCTTGCTTTGCTTTCTACCGATGTTCAAGGGAGGGTGCAGTGTTCTGCGTGGCACCGATCCGCAGCTGTGTGTGAGTGTGTGTGTGTATGTGAAGAGACCTGCAGAACAGCGACCAGAGAGCGAGCCTATATGGGTGCCCCCATTGCAGGCAGCTTGATCTGGGGGTACTCAGCAGGAGGGAGGGGCCAGGAGTGCCAGCAGGGGACCTGAGAAGAGGAGTATCGTGGCTGCTTTGTGCAAAACTGTTGCACAGAGCAGGTAAGTATAGCAAGTTTATTTAAAAAAAAAAATCCTTTTACTATCACTTGAACGTTGTATCACATTATAGCTATTGCAACAGGAGAGAACAATTGTACACAGATTACGCTAAAGTGTGTAAGGCATATATGAAGCCATGGTCCATCTGTCGTTAACATTTCACTTGTGGAAAAGGTTAGTAAGGCCCTCTGCACACTAGGAGTTTACCCCTTGAGCATCCAATCCTGAGGTTTTAGTTTGCCAAGGAGTTACAGATGCAGTGTCCAGCCCTGCAGCCTGCCAAAGTATATGTCATACGGAAATATGGTGAGGCTGGACAGGGCTAAATGCCCTAAATTCAGGAACAAATTCTTGGAACGCTGGTATTCTATATTTCGAGCATGCAACCTTTAATGTATAGGGCAATAAAAGAAAGTATAACTTGGTATAGATTCCACTCCTGTCTAGCAGCAGTGTATTTCAGCCTGCTATGTAGTTTAACAGAGCCTGTGGGTCCAGGTCCATGGACTTCTCCCTGTGCACCTGTCAAACTTGGCTGTACAAGCAAGTTCATACAGCCAACGCGTATCCATTCAGTTTATATGGGCTGCCTGCATGCATCTCAGCGCTAATGAAGAAAGTAAACAGCTCTTCATGCTGAACAGGGCTAAGCACCCATGTGAATGAGCCCTCAACAGTATTGAGGGAAAAACTATCCAATCTGGTCTGCCTGCCAGTTTTTCAGGAGGACCTGAACTGAAGCTCCATGTGAATCTATGGGCAGACTGATGTAAATGGATTTGTATCAGCTTTCACCCACCTACCTCCAAGTCCGTCCAGGTTCGAAAAAAAAAAAAAAAAAAAAACTGAAAAGGACTGTCTTTTTTTTTTTTCCAGACCTACAGTTGTGCTCAAGTTTACATACCCTGGCAGAATTGATAATTTCTTGGCCATTTTTCAGAGAATATGGATGATAACACAAACTAATGGCTTTCTTCTGGTGACTCAACCATGCAGCCCATCATTAACCACTTCAGCCCCGGAAGGATTTACCCCCTTCCTGACCAGAGCACTTTTTACAATTTGGCACTGCGTCGCTTTAACTGCTAATTGCGTGGTCATGCAATGCTGTACCCAAACAAAATTTGCGTCCTTTAATTCCCACAAATAGAGCTTTATTTTTAAGGTATTTAATCACCTCTGCTGTTTTTATTTTTTGCACTATAAACGGCAAAAAGACCGAAAATTTTGAAAAAAAAATGATATTTTCTACTTTTTGTTATAAAAAAAATCTAATAAACTCAATTTTAGTCATACATTTAGTCCAAAATGTATTCGGCCACATGTCTTTGGTAAAAAAAATGTCAATAATTGTATATTAATTGGTTTGCATAAAAGTTATAGCGTCTACAAGCTAGGGTACATTTTCTGGAATTTACACAGTTTTTAATTTATGACTGCCTATGTCATTTCTTGAGGTGCTAAAATGGCAGGGCAGTACAAAACCCCCACAAATGACTGCATTTTGGAAAGTAGACACCCCAAGGAAATTGCTGAGAGGCATGTTGAGCCCATTGAATATTAATTTTTTTGTCCCAAGTGATTGAATAATGACAAAAAAAAAAAAAATTACAAAAAGTTGTCACTAAATGATATATTGCTCGCACAGGCCATGGGCATATGTGGAATTGCACCCCAAAATATATTCAGCTGCTTCTCCTGAGTACGGGGATACCACATGTGTGTCTTTTTGGAAGCCTAGCCACGTACGGGGCCCCGAAAACCAATCACTGCCTTCAGGATTTCTAAGGGCGTAAATTTTTGATTTTACTCCTCACTACCTATCACAGTTTTGAAGGCCATAAAATTCCCAGATGGCATAAACCCCCCCCAAATGACCACATTTTGGAAAGTAGACACCCCAAGCTATTTGCTGAGAGGCATGGTGAGTATTTTGCAGCTCTCATTTGTTTTTGAAAATGAAGAAAGACAAGAAAAAACTTTTTTTTTTTTTTTCTTTTTTCAATTTTTAAAACTTTGACAAAAGGTGAGGGCTGCAAAATACTCACTATACCTCTCAGCAAATAGCTTGGGGTGTCTACTTTCTAAAATGGGGTCATTCGGGGGGGGGGGGGGTTGTGCCACCTGGGCATTCCATGGCCTCCGAAACTGTGATAGGCAGTGAAGAATGAAATCAAAAATTTACGCCCTTAGAAAGCCTGAAGGCGGTGCTTGGTTTTCGGGGTCCCGTGCGCGGCTAGGCTCCCAAAAAGTCTCGCACGTGTGGTATCCCCGTACTCAGAAGAAGCAACAGAATGTATTTTGGGGTGTAATTTCACATATTCCCATGGCATGTTTGAGCAATATATCATTTAGTGACAACTTTGTGCAAAAAAAAAAAAAAAAAATTGTCTCTTTTTGTGTCACAATATAAAATGTTCCATGGACTCGACATGCCTCTCAGCAAATAGCTTGGGGTGTCTACTTTCCAAAATGGGGTAATTTGGGGGGGGTTTGAACTGTCCTGGCATTTTATGCACAATATTTAGAAGCTTATGTCACACACCACCCACTCTCCTAACCACTTGAAGACAAAGCCCTTTCTGACACTTTTTGTTGAAAAATTTTTTTTTTTTTGCAAGAAAATTACTTTTTGAACCCACAAACATTATCTATCTATTTTTTAAAGCAAAGGCCCTACAGATTAAAATGGTGGGTGTTTTCATTTTTTTTCACACAGTATTTGCGCAGCGATTTTTCAAACGCATTTTTTGGGGAAAAAAACACACTTTTTTAAATTTTAATGCACTAAAACACACTATATTGCCCAAATGTTTGATGAAATAAAAAAGATGATCTTAGGCCGAGTACATGGATGACATGCTTTAAAATTGCGTACAAACGTGCAGTGGCAGCAAAATAAATACATTTTTAAAAGCTTTTACAGATTACCACTTTAGATTTACAGAGGAGGTCTACTGCTAAAATTACTGCCCTCGATCTGACCTTCGCGGTGATACCTCACATGCATGGTGCAATTGCTGTTTACATTTGACGCCAGACCGACGCTTGCGTTCGCCTTAGCGTGAGAGCAGCGGGGGACAGGGGTGCTTTTTTTTTTTTTTCTTTATTATTTTTTTCCTTTTTTTATCTCATTTTTAAACTTTTTTTTTTTTTTTAAATCATTTTTATTATCTCAGGGAATGTAAATATCCCTTATGATAGCAATAGGTAGTGACAGGTACTTTTTTTAACCACTTGACCACTGGGCACCTAAACCCCCTTAATAACCAGACCAATTTTCAGCTTTTGGTGCTCTCACATTTTGAATGACAATTGCTCAGTCATGCAACACTGTATCTATATGAATTTTTTGTCCTTTTTTTCACACAAATAGAGCTTTCTTTTGGTGGTATTTAATCACCGCTGGGTTCTTTATTTTTTGCGCTATAAAAGAAAAAAGACCGAAAAATCTGTAAAAAAATAAATTTTTCTTCGTTTCTGTTATAAAATTTTGAAAATTAGTAATTTTTCTTCATATATTTTGGCCAAAATTTATACCGCTACATATCTTTGGTAAAAATAACCCAAATCGGTGTATATTATTTGGTCTTTGTGAAAGTTATAGCGTCCACAAGCTATGGTACCAATATCTGAAAATTGATCACACCTGAAGTACTGACGGCCTATCTCATTTCTTGAGACCCTAACATGCCAGAAAAGTACAAATACCCCCCAAATGACCCCTTTTTGGAAAGAAGACATTCCAAGGTATTTAGAAAGATGCATGATGAGTTTTTTGAAGTTGTCATTTTTTCCCACAATTCTTTGCAAAATCAAGTTTTTTTTTTTTTTTTTTTTTTTTTTTTTTTTTCACAAAATTGTCATATTAGCAGGTTATTTCTCACACCCAGCATATGCATACCACAAATTACACCCCAAAACACATTCTGCTATTACTCCCGAGTATGGCGATACCACATGTGTGAGACTTTTACACAGCGTGGCCACATACAGAGGCCCAACATGCAGGGGAGCACCTTCAGGCGTTCTGGAGCACCCAGGCCAATTCTGACATTTCTCTCCTACATGTAAAAATCATCATTTATTTGCTAGAAAATTACATAGAACCCCAAAACATTATATATAGTTTTTTAGCAAAGACCCTATAGAATACAATAGCGGTCATTGCAACTTTTTATCTCGCACGATATTTGCGCAGCAATTTTTGGAACGCGTTTTTTTGGGAAAAAAAACTGTTTTTTGCTTTAAAAAAAAAACAAAACAGTAAGGTTAGCCCAATGTTTTTGCATAAAATGAAAGATGAAGTTAAGCCGAGTTAATAGATACCTAACATGTCACCTTTCAAAATTGCACACGCTTGTGGAATGGCGCCAAACTTCGCCACTTAAAAATCCCCATAGGCGACGCTTTTAAATTTTTTACTGGTTACAAATTTTGAGTTACAGAGGAGGTCTAGGGCCAAAATTATTGCTCTCGCTCTACCGATCGCAGCGATACCTCACATGTGTGGTTTGAACACAGTTTTCATATGTGGGCGGGACTTACATATGCGTTCGCTTCTGCATGCGAGCACACGGACAGGGGCGCTTTAAAAAAATTTTATTTTTTTTTATTGTTCATTTTACTTTTATTTTAGTTTGACTCTTTTTTCCAAAAAAAAAAAATTTTTGATCACTTTTATTCCTATTACAAGGAATGTAAACATCCCTTGTAATAGAAATATGGCATGACAGGTCCTCTTTACAGTGAGATATGGGGTCAATAAGACCCCACATCTCACCTCTAGGCAGGGAGGCCTGAAATAAAAAAAAAAAAAAAAAAAAGATCCTGGCTTCGATCGTAGCGGTGAGTCGGTAGAAGCACCGGAGGGCGGCGGGAGGGGAGGCATCCCCTCTCGCCTCCCGTAAGAACGATCAAGCAGTGTAACTGCCGCTATGATCGTTCTTGGTGTAGGGAATCGCCGGCTGAAAAAGATGATATCTGAATGATGCCTGTAGCTGCAACCATCATTCAGATATCCCCGCACAAAGTCAAGGACGTCGTATGACGGAAGGCGGGAAGTGGTTAAAACGCTTTTTTTTTTTTTTTTTTTTTTTTTTTTAACACAAAGTTGTCCATTTATACAATATTTCTAACACAAAGCATGTACATACCAAAAATGACCCCCCAAAATAGATTCTCCTACTCTTCCTGAGTACGGCGATACCACATGTGTGAGACTTCCACAGCCTGGCCACATACAGAGGCCGAGTATGGCTGAGCATGGCCGAGTATGGCTGAGCATGGCCGAGTATGGCTGAGCATGGCCGGGTATGGCTGAGCATGGCCGGGTATGGCTGAGCATGGCCGGGTATGGCTGAGCATGGCCGGGTATGGCTGAGCATGGCCGGGTATGGCTGAGCATGGCCGGGTATGGCTGAGCATGGCCGGGTATGGCTGAGCATGGCCGGGTATGGCTGAGCATGGCCGGGTATGGCTGAGCATGGCCGGGTATGGCTGAGCATGGCCGGGTATGGCTGAGTATTGCGGGGTATTGCAGGGTATGGCAGGGTATTGCAGGGTATGGCAGAGTATTGCGGGGTATTGCAGGGTATGGCAGAGTATTGCAGGGTATTGCGGGGTATGGCAGAGTATTGCGGGGTATGGCAGAGTATTGCGGGGTATGGCAGAGTATTGCGGGGTATGGCAGAGTATTGCGGGGTATGGCAGAGTATTGCGGGGTATGGCAGAGTATTGCGGGGTATGGCAGAGTATTGCGGGGTATGGCAGAGTATTGCGGGGTATGGCAGAGTATTGCGGGGTATGGCAGAGTATTGCGGGGTATGGCAGAGTATTGCGGGGTATGGCAGGGTATGGCAGAGTATTGCGGGGTATGGCAGAGTATTGCGGGGTATGGCAGAGTATTGCAGGGTATGGCAGAGTATTGCGGGGTATTCCAGGGTATGGCAGAGTATTGCAGGGGTATTCCAGGGTATGGCAGAGTATTGCAGGGGTATTCCAGGGTATGGCAGAGTATTGCAGGGGTATGGCAGAGTATTGTGGGGCATTGCAGAGGGAATTGCAGAGTATTGCACAGCATTGCAGGGCATGCAGAGTAGTAGGGATGGCTGAGCATGGATGGATGGATGGATGGCTGGATGTCTCTGTGCAGCGCTGTGGGCACTACAGATGCAGTCCACAACGCTGCAGCCAGCCATCCATCCATCCGCCTCTCCGGTCACTGTGTACCGATCGGTACACAGGAGGGGAGGAGAGGGGGAGGAGAGGAACTGGCGTCATCAGATGACGCCGGTTTGTTTACATGTGATCGCTCCGTCATTTGACGGAGCGATCACATGGTAAACGGCCGCGATCAGCGGCCATTTACCGGGATCTGTGATGCGCCGGGTCCTCTGGACCCGGCGGTCATGGATGCTCTCGAGTGCGTGCCCTAGGGGGCGCGCGAGAGCAGAATTCTGGGAGGACGTCCCTGGACGCCCTCCCAGAGTTAAACAACCGCCCTGTAGCCGTCATTTGGCTATGGGCCGGTTGTTAAGTGGTTAAAAAAAAATTGGGGTCTATTTGAACCTAGATCTCTCCTCTGCCCTCAAAGCATCTGACCACACCAAGATCGGTGTGATAAAATGCTTCCCCAATTTCCCAATGGCGCTGTTTACATCCGGCGAAATGTAAGTCATAAAATGCTCGTAGCTTCCGGTTTCTTAGCCCATAGAGATGTTTGGAGCCACTCTGGTCTCTGATCAGCTCTATGGTCAGCTGGCTGAATCACCGGCTGCATTCTCAGGTTCCCTGTTGAGACAGGAGAGCCAGAGAAAAACATGGAAGACGGTGGGGGGGGGGATTCCCTCCCGCTGCTTGTAAAAGCAGTCTAGAGGCTAATTAGCCGCTAGGATTGCTTTTACATAAAAGCTGACCGCTGGCTGAAAAGAATGATACCAAGATGATACCTAAACCTGCAGGCATCATTCTGGTATAACCACTCAAAGTCGTGAATGGCGTACCTGAAGACAAAAAAATGGTTAACAATAAAGCACTGTAAACGTTAAAGTATAAAAAATTGCATAACTGAAAAGCAAACATGATAAAACATAATAACAATAAAACATTATAGAATACAGTAAAAAAGAGCAGAACAATAGAGCGAGAATAGAGAGAGAACAATGAAACGACAACTATTTATTTATTTTTTTTTTGTAACTGTAACCGGTTCCAGGTTCTGGTCTCTCAAAATGCGATGGCATCTTGGGAGACCCTGTGAAAGTGTGCCTAGTCTGTGCAATGCTGTACCCTACGCTAATACTCAACTAGTGTATGGTAGTGTTCAAAACATTCACCAATGCAAAGACCAGGATTGTCAGGACAGGAGGGAAAATAATAGCGGTGTCACGCCTATATCCGCGCCTGCTGCAGACACGACATCTTTTTTGGGGGGGTTCGCTGGGTAGGGGTATTAGGGAGGACATAAAGAAAATGCCTCTCATGCAGCCGACTGCATTTGGTTGGGGATGTGAATGGGGGAAGTACGGGTGCTGCAGAAGTGGTGGGTTCCCAATTAGGATTGGCGAATGCAGCAGGAAGGGCACGACGGGCCTGTTTGTCTTCTTCTTGGTGGCAGCGGGACACTACTTGTGCTTGCCACCTCACCAGCTTGAACTGCACTTATGGGACTCACCACGTCCCCAAGTGTTACTGCAGTGCTGGTTTGACTACGACCGGGGTGTACTAGGCCGCTGGCGCTTGCCAGTTCACCAAAACGCTACCAAAAATACTGTTAGAGATCGCAGGGATCAGGCCTGACTCTGCGAACGCTGCAGTTATGCGTTTAGTGTTCTGTAAGTGACAGTGATCGTTCAATACTGCACTTGGGTGGGCTGGGCCGGGCGGAGGGGCAAAACGCAGGTGCTAGCAGGTATCTGGGCTGATCCCGCTCACACTGCATTTTTGGGAACCCTAAACTGCTGGGGACGCTAGTATAGATCTGATCGGATCAGATATTGATCCGTTCAGATACTATACCACTAAGGGAGGTGTACGGTGGGTGTTAGCGGTACTGGCGCTAACCTGACGCTGCCTGGGGCTGGTGCTTGCCAGTTCACCAAAATGCTAACAAAAAAACTGTTAGCGATCGCAGGGATCAGGCCTGACTCTGCGAATGCTGCAGTTATGCGTTTTAGTGTTTTGTAAGTGTCAGTGATCGATCGATACTGCACTTGGGTGGGCTGGGCTGGGCCGGGCGGAGGGGCAAAACGCAGGTGCTAGCAGGTATCTGGGCTGATCCCGCTAACACTGCGTTTTTGGGAACCCTAAACTGTTGGGGACGCTAGTATAGATCTGATCGGATCAGATGTTGATCCGTTCAGATACTATACCACTAAGGGAGGCGTATGCTGCGTGCGTGGGTGTCAGCACTACTGGTGCTAATCTGACGCCTGGGGCGACGCATATTACCGCTGGGCGATCAGGGGGCTAAACCTTTATTAGGTAATAAACGGCGGGTGCCCTGACACTATAAAAAATAAGCAAACTAACCAGCGTCACCCGTAACAGTTATACGGTGATCATTGGTGAAAGGGTTAACTAGGGGGCAATCAAGGGGTTAAAACATTTATTGGGTAGTATATGGGGGTCCCTGTTGCTATAAAACGCTGACGGCGAACCTACCGTCACCAGCGACACTAATACAGTGATCAGAAAAATGATCGCTTAGCGACACTGGTGATGGGGGGTGATCAAGGGGTTAAAACTTTATCAGGGGGGGTTAGGGGGGTACCCTAGACCTAAAGGGGGCTAACACTTACTGCCCTACCACACTAACTGTCACAAACTGACACCATGCAGTAATCAGAAAAAAAAAACTGCTTGGTGTCAGTGTGACAGGGGGGAGGGGTGATTAGGGGTTGATCGGGGGGGGGGGTCGAGGGGTAAAGGGGGGTGTAAAGTGTGCCTGGCATGTTCTACTGTGTTTGTTGTGTTGTGCAACTCACTCAGATGTCTTCTCTCCTCGGTGCCGGAACGGAAACTGCCGAGCCGAGGAGAGATGGCATCGCATCCCCTGCCTCTGTGTACTACACAGAGGCAGGGGAATGATCTCATTGGCTGGGAGCGATCGCGAGGGGGGGGGCCACGAATGGATGCCTCCCCCTCATCTCTGATCGCTGCCAGACCAAAGCCGACCGCCTCGGGCACCGGGGGGGGGGGTCCGATTGGACCCCTATGCCCGCGGGAAGGCAATCACGTACCAGGTACGTGATTTTGCCTGCCCGTGCCATTCTGCCGCAGTATATCTGCGTTAGGCGGTCGGCAACTGGTTAAGTGCCTCCTTATTGTGCATCTTGAAACAACCACACCATATGTTTTCAGAGAGTCCTGTATTTTAACTGAAGTTATTTGTGGGTTTTTCTTTGCATCCCAAACTATTTTCCTGGCAGTTGTGGCTGAAATTTTAGTTGGTCTACCTGTCCGTGGTTTGGTTTCAACAGAACCCCTCATTTTCCACTTCTTGGTTAGAGTTTGAACACTGCTGATTGGCATTCTCAATTCCTTGGATATCTTTTTATATACCTTTCCTGTTTTATACAGTTCAACTACCTTTTCCCACAGATCCTTTGACAATTCTTTTGCTTTCCCCATGATTCAGAAACATCAGTGCAGCACTGGATGAAAGATGCAAGGGTCTGTCAGAAGTCCAGAAACTCATTGACCTTTTATACACACAAACTAATTACAAGCAAACAGATCACAGATGAGGATGGTTACCTGTTATTAGCCATTCCCCTTTGTGTCAACTTGTGTGCATGTTATCAGGCCAAAAACACCAGGATATGTAAACGTTTGATCAGGGTCATTTTGGGTAGTTTCTGTTGCTATTTGGATTTAAAAAGAGTAAACACAGTTGATTGATAATAAATGGCTTCAGCTGAACACTAACCATGAGTGAAAGATGTTTTTGTACTATCATTCATAGTCTTTGCAAAATGGCTAAGAAATCATAAATTCTGCCAAGGTATGTAAACTTATGAGCACAACTGTAAATGTGACGGATTGGAGGTAGTCTGATATAAGCAGATACAAGTCCATTTACAGACTCACTCACAGAGCTATCATGAGTCCACCCGTGTCTGCCAGACACAAAGTGAACAAGCACAACATGTAAAAAGAACCTGGCATCTGTCCCATTCACCAATGATTTAGCAGGGGAATCCGCCCCTTATATACAGTGCCCTGAAAAAGTATTCATATTAGAGTTGCACGATTCTGGATAAAATGAGAATCCTGAATTTATTTATTTATTTTTTTTTCTTCGAATAAAGATCACAATTCTGATGAACTTTTTTATTTTAAAAGATTTACAACCCCTGGACATTAGATTATCAAACAAATTGGCAATAAAATAAGACATAATACTCATTGCTTCAATCAAATTTAACCACTTCCCATCCTGCGCATAGTAATATGACGGCCACAAGGTGGCTCTGCCATCCTGGGCGGCCGTTATATGACTTCCTCGGCTTCCCGGCCATCTGGGGGGGGGGGGGGGCGCATCATCACTCGGGAGTCAATGAGCGTTCCCGGCGGCCGCAATGTCCATTGGGCACCCGTGATTGCTTGTCAGAGCAGGGACGTGGATCTGTGTGTGCAAACGCACAGATCCACGTCCTGTCAGGGGAGAGGAGACAGACTGTGTGTTCCTTGTATATAGGGACACCGATTGGTCCCCTCCCCCCCCACAGTTAGAATCACTCCCTAGGTAACACATTTAACCCCTTGATCGCCGCCTAGTGTTAACCCCCTTCCCTGCCAGTGACATTTATACAGTAATCAGTGCATATTGATAGCACTGATCACTGTATAATTGTCAATGTTCCAAAAAAATGTCAAGTGTCCGATATGTCCAAATATCGCAGTCCTGACAAAAAATGCAGATCACCGCCATTACTAGTAAAAAATAAAAATTACTTTTGCTTTTGTGCAAACCAATCAATATACGCTTTATTGGGATTTTTTTTTTTTTTTTTTTTCTTACCAAAAATATGTAGAAGAATATATATCTTCGGCCTAAACTGAGGAAGAAATTTGTTTAAAAAAAAAAAAAAGGATATTTATTATAGCAAAAAGTAAAAAATAGTGTGTGTGTGTGTGTGTGTGGTCTTTTTGTTTGTTTTTTTGTTTTTTTGTTCAAAATTGTCACACTTTTTTTTTTTTTTTCTTTTTTTTGTTTACAGCGTAAAAAATAAAAACCGCAGAGGTGATCAAATACCACCAAAAGAAAGCTCTATTTGTGGGGAAAAAATGATCAAAAATTAATTTGGGTAAAGTGTTGCATGAACGCAGTTGTCATTCAAAATGTTACAGCTCTGAAAGCTGAAAATTGGCCTGGGCAGGAGGGGGGTGAAAATGCCCTGTATTGAATTGGTTAAAGAAATGTAATGAAAAATAATGTACATTGTAAACAAATTACCATTAAGTTTTTTTTTTTGTTTTTTTTTTTACCTGCCGCAACTTTACACTTTAGATGTCAGCTGTGCTACAAAGCATTGAAATGTTATTTTACAAATGAGAAAATTTTTCCCTTTTTTTTATTTTTTTATTTTTTGTTCTTATGTGAAACGTGTCAGTTAATGTTAAAAGTATACAAATATTAATGAACAAAGCTAACAAAAAAGACATTTTTTTTAAATTTAATAATAGTTTATGTAATAGAAGTAAAATAAAAAACAATCAGGAGGAAAATTATTAAATGGAGAAGGAGACTAAGGAGTTAATAAGGCTGCTTGGAGTAAATTAATGGTTAATAAGGGGTTAAACAGAGTAACAATTTAATTAAAAAAAAAAAAAATTTTTTTACTTGACAATGTTGCTTTAACCACATCAGCCCCATAAGGATTTACCCTCCTAATGACCAGGCCATCTTTTGCAATACGGCGCTGCGTTACTTTAACTGACAATTCTGCAGACGTGTGACATTGTACCCAAACAAAATGGAGCTTTCTTTTGGTGGTATTTGATCACCTTTTTGTTTTTATTTTTTGTGCTATAAATAAAAAAAGACCACTAATTCTTCTACATATTTTTGGTAAAAAAAATTCCCAATAAGCGTATATTGATTGGTTTGCGCAAAAATTATAGCGTCTACAAAATAGGGGATAGATTTATGGCATTTTTATTTATTTTTTTACAAGCAATGGTGGCGATCAGTGATTTTTAGTGTGATTGCGGCAGACAGGTTGAACACCTAACTGACATTTTTGAAAACCAGTGACATTATTACAGCGATCAGTGCTGAAAATATGCACTGACATTGTATTAATGACACTGGCAGTGAAGGGGTTAACATCAGGGGTGATCAAGGTTAAATGTGTTCCCTGTTTGTTTTTTCTAACTGTATGGGGGACACTGTGACTGGGGAAACGCACAGAGCAGGAAGATGGATCTCAGTGTCCTCCCCTGACAGAACTGATATCTGCCTTGTTTACTTCTGCAGATCCCCGTTCTGTCTCTAAGGGGAACGATTGCTGGTGGACATTGAGTCCGCTGGCCAATTGGAGCCTGCTCTTCGAAAGCTAGTGCACTAATCGCCGTACCGGTACATCTGCGTTGCCTGGCCGGCAAGTGGTTAAACTGACTTCATTTACAGACCAAAGTTTATCACTTTGATCTGTAAATGAACATACAGATACAAACTTTCTTTTTATCTTTCTGCGCTGAGCAATGTTGTTGATAAACGTTGCCCTTTTTTATTTTTATTTTTTTACAGCTGTGAGGCGGAACTGCTCTGCACTTGTTACATGAATTGTGGAAATGCTGGATTTAAGAGAGTGTGTGTGTGTGTGTGAATCAAGGTCACAATCTTTTAACGATTGATCGTGCAGCTGTAATTCGTGCCCCTTTTTTCACATTTTGTCATTTTTTACAACCAAAAATGTAAGTGTATTTTATTGACAGAAAGTGGCTCATAATTGTGAAGTAGGAGGAAAATGATAAATGGTTTTCAATTTTTTTTTTTTTTTTTTTTTTTTTACAAATATCTGGAAAGAGTGCCAATTGCCTAAGTCACCCAATTTGTAAATACAGTCCACCTGTGTGTAATTTTAATCTCCGTAGAAATACAGCTGTTCTGTGAAGCCCTCAGAGGTTTGTTAGGGCCAGGGGTCCTGCAGCCTCATAGGACAATCATGGAAGAATGAAAACTCCTCCTACAAGCTTTAACCAGACACTGATAAAAGTCACAAGACTGCTTTATACTGTTGATGAGAAAAGGTATTTAGCAGTTTATATTTATTAAAATAATTGCATTTCCATGTTCTGAGTACTGTGGGAGACCAGATATAGTGAATGCAGGGTCCTGGGTTTAGTAATCTTAAAGCGCATGTCTCTTGGTCCTCTTCAGTAATAAATACAGTGTTATTGTCCATTGAAGCATTATAAAAATAGACATATTAGCTAAGTATAAACTCGTGATGTTTATGTGTAACTAGGATTTTCTATCTGGGCTGTTGCTGTTTTATGATGCAGAATTTATCCAGTTTATATAGTCATTTGTATATTGCTTTGTTTGGAATACCAGTTCAAATCTTAATCTGGCCATGCACGTGGCAGTTTGATAACGCAACTAACCTTTTGATTTTCCTGTCCCAGATTGCATTATTATTATTATTATTCAGGATTTTTATAGCACCAACAGTTTACACAGCGCTTTACAGCATGAGGGCAGACAGTACAATTCCAAAACGTTTTAATACAGTAGGAGTCAGAGGGCCTTGCTTGTTAGAGTTTACAATCTAAGAGGGAGGGTCAAGACATACAAAAGGTAATAACTGTGGGGAATGAGCTGATGGAGAAAGTATAAGTACAGTTGTTAGATGGGGGCAGCGAGCAAACAGAGTAGCAGTCAGCTAGGTGATAAGGGAACTGGAGAGCAGGATGTTTTTGGAAGGAACAAAGAACAATTTAGTTGATATTTTGGCACTAGGTTAGTGATGTCGCTGTGGGGGCAGAGTTTTGGATGGCTTTGTAAGTTGTTAGGATTTTGAATTTAATTCATTGGGTGAGTGCAAGCCGGCGGAGGGATCGACAGAGAGGGGTAGCAGACACTGAACAGCCTATGTAAAGGTAATCCAATGAGAATTGCTGTAGTCGAGGAGAGAGATGACCAGGAAGTGAACTAGGAGCTTTGTGGTGCCATTGGTCAGGAAGGGGCGTATTTTGCAGATGTCGCATAGGTTGAGGCAGCAAGCTTTGCACATTGATTGGATGTGGGCCAAAAGGAGAGTCCAGGATTACACTTTGGCACGCAGGGACGGGTTGATCATTGTGCCATCAATCTTGACAGAAGTCAGGTGAAGAGGCACGTGGGGGAGGAAATGAGCTTGGTTTTGGATTGTTTGAGGAAGTGGTGTGACATCCAGGCTGATATGTCTCTTCATAAATAAGTGATGCGTGAGGAGGCTGATGTTGTGAGCTGTAGGGTAGAGAGATAGATGTGGGTGTCATCAGCTTAGAAATGTTATTGGAAGCTACGGGAGGCTATTAAAGTGGAGTTCCAGTCCCCCAATTCTTCTTCTTTTTTTTTTTTTTTTTTTTTTTAAGACTCCACTTCAACTTGCTCTACCTTACATGCAGTCTTTTTAGATGTTAGTGTTATCACTGTAGTTCTTGTTTATTTTTGTTTAAATTCAATAATAGTACCTGGATCTCGGAAGCTGGCAGGGTCCATCTCCACTGTGGGCTTCTTAAACCCTCCTGTATCTATTTCTGGGAATCAGTGCAGCTGCACCTCCCGATCTCGTGCCTGTGCAGTAATGCCATCGCGTGGTGCTTGTTCTAATCATTTCCTGATGGGAAATAGCGTGAGATTTTGGTATTAGCCGACTCCTGGTATACATGACGCCAGTATCCCAGGTGTCCATGGGAAGAGCCTAATGACTTAATCGTCTAGGTGGAGGGACCTGGAAGTGCTCCAGAAAATCATAAATTACGGGTTTTCTGTATTTGGGGGTAAAAAAATAAAGTTACCATTTAAAAGCGATGGGGATTGGATTTGGAGCAAGTGAAAAAAATGAGTGGAACTCCGCTTTAACTACCCTAGTGAGGAGGTGTAGATCGAGAATTGGAGAGGTCCAAGGTCATAACCTTGGGGGGGGGGTGATTGTTTGGGGATGGGATTGAAATTGCGCTGATGGACTGCTGAGAAAAAACTGATTTCTTTTAAGAAAATTTACATTTTTGTTTTCAATACAACTTGATAGTTTAATAGATAAAGCAGTCAACCTATTGCTCAGATTTTAACTTCATAATTACTGTATTTATCGGCGTATAACACAAACCCCAATTTAAGAGGGAAGTTTCAGGAAAAAAAACTACTTTTTTAAATCACTTTGAAGCAAAATAATGGTCAGTGAGCATCAATGCAGCCTGATTAGTGCCCTTCTGCAGCTTCAGTGCAGCCTGATCTGTGCCCATCTGCAGCCTTGCTCCTCACTGCAGCCTGATTAGTGCCCATCTGCAGCCTTGCCAAAATAGACAGAGCCGGATCCCCTGTGTACTCGGCTCGACGTCACGCCCAGTCCTGCCCCTTGGCCCAGATCCTATGGACATAGCGCCGGTCCAATGCCAGAATGGCAATGCTAGGAGCCGTCCAGGGGGCAGGACTGAGCGTGACTGCGAGCAGAGCCGAGTGCACAGGAGATCCAGCTCTGTCTATTTCGGCGTCACTCGTCCCTCCTTCCCCTTGGTGGCAGCCTATATTGGCGTATAACACGCACACACGATTTCCCCCCTATTTTAAGGGGGAAAAAGTGCATGTTATACAACCATAAATACAGTAACTGTATTTTGGTGATTTGTCAAACTCCTGGGTGATTGCTTAGTTTATGGCATTTCCTTGCGATCATGTTTGCAATTTTCTAGTGGCTTGAATGTGCTTGCAATTCACTGACCTGAAAATTGCCACATGTATGTCCAACTTAGAGTTTTATCTGCTGTAGCTTTTGTAACCAGTAGAGTCTGTTCTTGTATAAATGATGAGGTTTGCTATTGCTGCCTAGATACTACATCAAAAAAATACAGAGGCTACCATTGCTGACCATCTTCTGAAAATGTCAGTTGCCTGGCTGTCTGCTTTAATACTTTTAAAGGAGAAGTATTCAGTATACAAAAAACAAACATACTTACTTGCTTCCATGCTTCAGCATCCATGTGACACATCCCACTATGGCTCTAAAACCATAAACTGAGCGATCACATGACCACTGATGAGTCCACTTTTGGTCTGCTCTTAGCAAAGAACAGTGACTGAGTTGCTCACTGGAGAGCCAAGCTGGGGAAAGGGTGCTTGTGGCTGGCTCTAGCTCCTAGCTGTGGCTGAAAGGCAGAGCCAGCTGTCAGTAATTAAGATGGATAGATCCTGACAATATTGTCAGGATCCTTGATCCTTCCTGATCTTGGGGCTGCTCTGCCCCTCCAGCTGATAGCGGACAAAAGGCTCACAGGAGAGCCCAAAATCGTTTGTATTTTTCTCTTACATTTGCAAGCTAGAACCCCTGATCTGCATACTTGTTAAGAGTCTATAATTTAAAAAATGCTGAAGCTGCATGACGCCTAGAGTTTTCTGGAGAAAGACAGTAGCAGGTTACATTTTAATAATATTATTTATTATATATATATATATATATATATATATATATATATATATATATATATATATATATATATATATATATATATATATTTTAGTAAACGTTTTTCTTAGCTGCTCTGTGCAATACCTATTCTGCTGTTTCTCCCCACCCACCCCCCCCCCCCCCCCGCCGGCGCTCTCAGCTCCTCCTTTACTTTGTCAACATAGAAAGCCACTTCCTATGTGAGCTGACCTGCAGGTTTGCTCCCAATCCGGGCTGCATGCATCCATAGACCTACACAGCGAATCTCGGCTTCATCCCTTGCTTCTTCCACAGGAATTGATTGATGGCAGCAGGAGCTAAAGAAGCGAACAGTGCAGACTGGCACATTACTGGATCGAAATAGGACTTTGGTAAATATTTAGGGAGATGAGGCGGTGATGCAACAGCTGGAATTTTTTTTTTTTCCCTTTTAATGTATGGGAATCCCCCCCCCCCCCCCCCAAAAAAAAAATTATACTCGCCTAGATGGCTGTAGCTGTCCCCCCTTGCTCTGCCCCAAGAACTAAGTAATCAAACACTGCCGTTTCCTCAGTTGTCCCCCTCTGCTCTGAACAGAGGGCGGTGACTGCCAGTCAGCGACTCTGCTCGGCCCCTCTAGTGCTGGGCTGTGGAGGGGGCGGGAGTGGCTTGCTGAGAGGCTGAGCCAGCAGCCGATGCAATCATCATGGTGGATCCCGACCATATGGCTTTAGAGGAGCTGCACTCTTGTGAACAATAGAAGTACAGCCAAAATGGCTTTGGCTATACTTCTCTAAGGTAAAAAAATGTATTGCTTTTACAACCACTTTAATCTTACTGCCAAAGATGTGGAATGTAGAGCCATAATGTGAGTTTCTTGCTAACCTTCAAAATATGAATGTAGTAACTGACACTTTGCAGTAAGTTTCTTATTTCCTGGATTTCCCAAAGATGAAAAAGTTGTTTTACCTGTTTTGTGTCCTCTGCACTTACTGTGTAACCTTGTGTGCAGGCAAAACATAATTGGCTAGTTTAAATTAAATGTTTCCTGGGAGTGATATATAGTGGTTGTTGTTGCTGCCCTCCTTCTGAAAATGCTAATTACCTGTTTATATTTATTTACTTTCCACGTCAGTAACCTGAACAAATATACAGAGGAGTAAAATCTTAAGTCCTGATCCATACTACAGTGCATCTGGAAAGTATTCACAGCGCTTCGCTTTTTCCACATTTTGTTATGTGACAGCCTTATTCTAAAATGGATTAAATTCATTATTTTCCTCAAACTCTACACACAATATCTCATAATGACAATGTGCAAGACATTTGTTTGAAATCTTTGCAAATTTATTAAAAATAAAAAAAAAATAAAAAATTCACAAATGCATAAGGCAACTTTCACACCGAGGTGCTTTATAGGCGTTACAGCGCTAAAAATGGCACCTGTAAAGAGCCTCTCCTGTCTCTCCAGTGTGAAAGCCCGAGTGCTTTTACACTGGAGCGGTGCGCTTGCAGGACGGTAAAAAAAGTCCTGCAAGCAGCATCTTTGCAGCGCTGTAGGAGCGGTGTATACACCGCTCCTACAGCACCCCTGCCCATTGAAATCAATGGGGCAGCACCATCAAACTGCCAGCAAAGCGCCGCTGGAGTGGCGCTTTGGCGGTGGTTTTAACCCTTTTTCGGCCGCTAGCGGGGGTTTAAAGCGTCCCGCTAGTGGCCGAATAGCGCCACTAAAACGACAGTAGATGCCCGTCTCACTGTGAAAGTATCCTAAGTATTCACGGCCTTTGCTGTGACACTCAAAATTGAGCTCAGGTGCATCCTGTTTCCACTGATCATCCTTGAGATGTTTCTACAACTTGATTGGTGTCCACCTGTGGTTAATTCAGTTGATTGGACATGATTTGGAAAGGCACACACCTGTACACATTCTGTGTACAGAACAACTCCATGTAGCCATATTGCTTTGCATTTATAGAAAATAACAGCGGCTGCAGATTGAAAAGGAAAGGCTATTTATTTTTAATAACCTTCAATTACAATAGGACTTTTATCTCAATTTACACGCTATATTTTTTTCTTTATTTACTAATTTTTTTTTTCCCCACGAAAGTGGAATTGCCCTTTGACCGTGCATGTTGGAGTACAAATCAAGCCATGAAGTCCAAGGAATTGTCTGTAGACCTCCAAGACAGGATTGTATTGAGGCACAGATCTGGGGATGGGTACGGAAAAATGTCTGCAGCATTGAAGGTCCCTATGAGCACAGTGGCCTCCATCATCCGTACATGGAAGAAGTTTTGAACCACCAGGACTCTTCTTAGAGCAGGCCACCCAGCCAAACTGAGCGATCAAGGGGAAGGGCCTTATTCAGGGAGGTGACAAAGAACCCAATGGTCTCTGACAGAGCTCCAGCTTTTCTCTGTGGAGAGAGGATAACTTGCCAGAAGAACAATCATCTCTGCAGCACTCTACCATTCAGGCCTGTATGGTAGAGTGGCCAGACAGAAGCAGATCCAGACAGATCATGAGAAACAAAATTCTCTGGTCTAATGAAATGAAGATTGAACTCTTTGGCCTGAATGGCAAGCGTCATGTCTGGAGGAAACCAGGCACCGCTCATCACCTGGCCAAAACCATCCTTACAGTGAAGCATGGTGGTGGCAGCATCATGCTGTGGGGATGTTTTTCAACGGCAGGAACTGGGAGACTAGTCAGGATCAAGAGAAAGATGAATGCTGCAATGTACAGAGACATCCCTTGATGAAAACCTCCTCCAGAGCACTCTGGACCTCAGACTGGGGCAAAGATATATCTTCCAACAGGGATACAACCCTAAGCACACAGCCAAGATAACAAAGTGGCTATTGGACAACTCTGTGGAAGTCCTTAAGTATCTGAGCCAAAGTGCAGACTTAAACCTGATTGAGCATGGCTGTGCAACGACGCTCCCCATCCAACCTGATGGCGCTTGAGAGGTCCTGCATAGAAGAATGGGAGAAACTGCCCAAAAATAGGTGTGCCAAGCTTGTAGCATCATACTCAAAAAGACTTGAGGCTGTAGTTGGTGCCAAAGGTGCTTCAGTATTCAGTATCAAAGTATTGAGCAACGGCTGTGAATACTTATGTACATGGGATCTTTTTCGTATTTTTTAAATTAAATTTGCAAAGATTTCAAACAAACATATTTCACGTTGTCATTATGGGGTATTGTTTTGTTGAATTTTTTAGGAAAATTAAAAATTTATTCCATTTTGGAATAAGGCTGTAACCTAACAAAATGTGGAAAAAGTGAAACGCTGTGAATACTTTCCGGATGCACTGTATGTCACACAAATCACAGCGCCTACCTACAGAGTTGCTGAGAGGAGGCATTTTAAGGGCAGAGTCGGTACAGGAGTGACAGCTCGTAGGCAACAAGGTACCATTGAAAGTATGAGGCAACAAAGTACTATTAGAAATTGAAAGTAAACATCAGAGCAGAATCTGTAAAGCATGCTGTGAATCCATGTATAGACATGGGCAAGATCCGATTACAGCTGTCACAATACCTGGCCACTCACAGCCTCCGGATACCGATCGCCGTGTCCAGCGGCCACCGGTGTGCGCCGCTGCTTGCCCCAGGGGGGCACGCCAGAGCGCATGTGCTCAGTGACATATCAGTATTTCGCTGAGCCTGCAGCTGCCATCCACTAGCCGCAGATCTACTGTTAGCGAGTGGCAAGTGGTTCATTTAGGGTGGAAGAAGACCTGTGCCCTTGTTTGAACAGAAACTGGGCACGGGTTAGGAGTTTAATTTTTTTGCAGCTACAATATATTACTGCCCTGTCATGTTACATGATGATGCATGGGCCTCGTACATTGTGTCTATGCATTTTTAAACCCATAATAATTTTATGCAGCTTATAGAGCTGTTTACTACTTGTCTTGAGGTACTTCATGGTTGTAGCAGATGGTCAGGTTCCATGTTAAAGCTGAACTTCTAGGAATGGATAGTTATGCATGTGTCATATCTGGTAGATGCCTGTGCAAGCTAGAAATTGCTGTAGTAAGCAAGCACTGCTACTACAGTGATCAATACTAGCTTCTGGGTCATGTGCCAAGGGACTGCCTTGCGTGGTAGCATGGGCACCCTTTAAAGAACATTCTTTTGCTCAATGAATACAAAGTGTTCTTGATGCCTGTAGGAGATCTGGGTGGGGAGATGTTGTAGTAGATGAAGACTGTGCGGCATGCAAGCTGGCAGCTGCAGGATCTCAGATGCGTAGTCAGGCGGACAGAAGTTGGCAACAACCAGGCGGCAGAGGTAGAGACTCTGACTAGAAGAAATATCAGAGCCAGACCAAGGTCTGTATCGGACAAGCAGGGAGCAATGTCGGCTCACAACCCAGAGTCGTCAACAGATGGAGTCACAACCCAGAGTCGTCAACAGATGGAGTCACAACCCAGAGTCGTCAACAGATGGAGTCACAACCCAGAGTCGTCAACAGATGGAGTCACAACCCAGAGTCGTCAACAGATGGAGTCACAACCCAGAGTCGTCAACAGATGGAGTCACAACCCAGAGTCGTCAACAGATGGAGTCACAACCCAGAGTCGTCAACAGATGGAGTCACAACCCAGAGTCGTTAACAAGCCAGATTGGAATTCAGCAGAATACTTATTCAGGTCTCAGGCAGAAAGAACTGATGATCATTTAGCAATGATCTTGAGTCTTACAGTGCTTTAAATAGGCCACAGGGAGCCAAAGTCAATTCAACTTTACTGTGCGTTACTGGGAAACCATTAAAGCAATAAGACAAGACAATTTATTTTTTAAACTGAAACCTCTATTTGATACTGTGTGCTTTTCTTCAGTTCTCAGAAAATGCCTTTTTAGAGGTCGTGTGTCTGTATAGGGAGCTACAGGTCTTCCAGTCGTCTTGCTCTATTGTAAATGGTTAAAGGATCTGCCACTGAGGAATATTCATCCTGTGCTACACATTTTAAAGCTATTTAATTCACATTTAGTGTTTTTGGATGCTTTGAAATTTCATTCAGACATGTGACCTCAGTATGACCTGGCAATGATTCAGCCTGGCAGGATGTGTTTAGTGTCTGATGTGGAACAAGAATTATTTCCTGACTCAAGGCTCCTGTTGAGTTGCAGGCTTGCTTCAGTTATGGGCAGTGTGAGGCAAAGCAGAAAATTCTGTATTCTCATTGAGTATTGCAAAAAAAAAAATGCTGTAAAAATGGCATCAGTGCAAATCTAGGAAATAAGCATAACACAAGTAGCAACTTTCTGTTTTTTTTTTTGTTTTTTGTTTTTTAGTCAAAATGATAGTCGTACCTTGCTGCAGAACTCCTGTAGGCTCGTACACTGGCCATGTGGGGCTTCCATAGTAGGACTTTGTAACTGTTATGCCGCGTACACACGGTCGGACTTTTCAGCTACAAAAGTCCAACGGACGCTGACGGACTAAAGCTGGCTGGTAATCCGATCGTGTGTGGGCTTCTCCGGACTTTCAACGTACTTTTTTAGCCTCAAATCCGACGTACTTTAGATTTGAAACATGCTTCAAATCTTTACGTCGTAACTACGACGGACCCCGAAATCCGCTCGTCTGTGTGCTAGTCCGACGGACAAAAACCCACGCTAGGGCAGCTATTGGCTACTGGCTATCAACTTCCTTATTTTAGTCCGGTGTACGTCATCACGTACGAATCCGTCGGACTTTTGTGTGGTCGTGTGTAGGCAAGTCCGTTCGTTAGAAAGTCTGCCGCAAGTCCGCCGAAAGTTCGCCGGAAGTATGTCGGACAGGCTGTCGGACTTTTGTAGCTGAAAAGTCCGACCGTGTGTACGCGGCATTACAAGGTTCTGTCCTCCAAACATTGTGCTCTAGTAAGTCTTTTCTGGGTCATAGAAATTTTAAATTTTCCTTTTTTTTTTTTTTTTTGGAAAATCGCTTACACCAATAGTGGTTCAATTATTAGAATTGTCTTGTATTTTTTATGTCCCTATTTCTGAGAGTCTCCATTGCATTGCTGTAATATATGTATCTGATTGGCTTTCATTCAGGTTCTAGGTGACTTAATAAGGATCCTCCTTGAAAACTACAGCTGGATGGAACCATATTAGGTCAGAAGCACTGTCTGTCATGATAAAAAGATGGTACTGAGAGAGCGTGTTTGATCAGTGTAAAGAATTGACTGGGAACAGGTACATTTTTCCTACAAATGGGAGAATCCAATCAGTTAGGACTCCTGTTTACTTAAAGGGCAGTGTAAGTGGCACATTTGGAGTGCATACCCAATCAAGTCTGGCCAAAACAGACAAGCAGTGGAACCAGACTGATGATCGAGAGTAAAGCTGGCCATACATGGTTCAGTTTTATTTTATCATTTTTTTTTTTTTTTTTCGGCCGATAAGTTGAATAAGAAAAGTGAGCCAAATTCCCAATCCACAAATTTGAGGGGGGAACCTTCCCTGTTGTGCTGTTGTATTCCAACAGTGGGGAAACTCCAATAGGGCAATAGGCTGCAGCGCTGATTGAGCAGATTTTTCATAATGGGGAGGTTGAACAGAAGTCGATTGGTAGATGTTACAGCTAACGTTGCTGGCTTTTTTCATAACGTTCAGTGGGCCTGAGGCCTGAGAGTTTGTATGTAGAGAGACGGCTACAGTCCCTATTTCAACAGATGGCAAGTAGCGGTCTGTGTGGGAGCAGACTAGAGGTCTACTGAGGAGACTGATGAAACCAGCTTAGCAGAGAAACTAATACATCTCTGTCTTTTTTTTTTTTTAAGAGGAAATGTACAGAGCTGTGCAAAAGATAACCAGGAGGCTGCAAAACATTTACTGTTCTGTTGTACAGGAAGCCCCTGTGTGGGAGATCTTCTTCTCTGAAAACTCTTTCTGGGCAAATAAAAGTGGTTGGGAAGTCCTAAAATGCACTTCAGTGCGTGGAGAAGATAAATGTTGATATATACGGTTTATAATCTGCAATTGATGGCATTATTGTTTCACTATATAACCTGCTGTACCACGAGGATGAATACATTTTTTTTATTATTATTTTGTGAATTACAGTGGAACATGCCTCTGTGTAAGCCAGGGGTGCTCTAACTTTTGAAGGGGTGTGGGCCACTTAAGTGATTTTTACTATTTTAAATAGACTATTGAACATTTTCCTCCTGCAGCCGCTGAATGGCAGTGGGAGGGAGAGAGAAGAACCAGGATTTCAGTGGTTGCAGGAGGAAAATGGAGGTAATTGGTTCCTGTATATGCTGCCCCCGCCATTGCAACCCTGTAATACTACACCAGTGGTTGGTTTTGACACACAAAGTGTTACTAAACACACAGCAATGAAATCAATCTGTATATGCAGTAAAGCATGCTTGTTATACTCACTGTGGAACCTGAGGGGTTAATCGTCTGCATTGTGTAAAAAGGCTGCTTCATCCTGTATGCACAGATCCTCCCTGTACTGTGCCCCTGGACAGGCTAAGACAGGGCCTTTGGAGTTGGGCTGCACATGCTCAGTTTGGGTGTGTATTGCTAGAGAGGTGTGTTTTTGTTTTTTTTTCTCCCCTTGCAAGAGGGCCAATCAACGGTCCAGACAGAGGGTCAGGAGCCCTACAGCATCATAGGACAGTTCGGTGCAGTTTGAAAACTCCTACAGGCTTCACCAGGAACTGATAGAACTCGCAAGACTTCTATATACTGCTGATGAGAAAAGTTATTTAGCAGTTTATATTTACTAAAATGATTGCTTTTCCATTGTCTGTGTATTGTGGGAGACCAGATATAGTGAATACAGTAGCCTGGGTTTAGTAACACTTTAAGGACCATGCCTATTTCTGGCGTTTGTTATTTACACTAAAAAAATCAGTATTTTTTGCTAGGAAATTACTTAGAACCCCAAAATATTATTATATATATATATATATATTTTTTAGCAGAGACCCTGGAGAATAAAATGGAGATTGTAGCAATATTTTATGTCGCACTGTATTTGTGCAGCGCTTTTACAAGGGCAATTTTTTGGGAGAAAAAATAGACTTTACATTTTTTTTTTTTTTAATAAAAAAAAAGTTAGCCCAATTTTTTTGTATAATGTGAAAGGATATGTAAAGGTTCGTTTTTAAAAAAAAAAAATGAAAAAAAAAATACGTCATACTTGCCTCCTCTGTGCAGTTAGTTTTGCACAGAGTGGCCCCGATCCTCCTCTTCTGGGGTCCATCAGTGGTGCTCCTGGATCCTCCTCTTCTCGAGTGCCCCGTTAGATAGCCGCTCTCTCTCGGGGGGAATTGTGCAGGTGCGTTTCTGTGTCCTGCTGCATCCATTGACACAGACAGCAGGACTCTGCCCCTCCCTCCCCCCCAGCTCCCACGTCATTGGATCTAATTGACAGCAGCAATAGCCAGTGGCTGCGCTGCTATCAATCTATCCAATCGTGACCCAGGACACTGGCTGGAGCTAGTGTGCTCGTCCCTGTCACTTGAAAGACTGGGTTCACGTAAGCAAGGGGGGCTCTGGGAGGCTGCTGCATTACACGCGTTTTTCACCTTAGTGCGTAGAATGCATTAAGGTGACAAAACCTTAAGGGTTTATAACCCCTTGAGAGATGTTGCACCGAGTAAATGGATACCTAACATGTCATGCTTTAATCTCCACGCTCATGGAATGGCGAAAACTATGGTATTTAAAGATCTTCATAGGCGATGCTTTACGTTTTTTTTTTTACAGGTTACCTATTTAGAGTTAGAGGAGGTCTAGTGCTAGAATTATTGCTTTCCCTCTAATGATCACGGCAATACCTCATGTGCGGTTTGAACACCGTTTACATACAGTTGTGCTCAAGTTAGCATAACCTGTCAGAAATTGTGAAATTTTGGCATTAATATTTCATTATATTACATTATATAGTGTAAAAATCGCAGATCGCCACCATTACTACTAAAAAAAGCCATAAATCTATCCCCTATTTACCCCCTACCCCCTAACCCCTATAACTGTTGCACAAACCAATCAATATATGCTTATTGCGTTTTTTTAAAATTGTCGCTTTTTTTTGCTTTTATAGCGCAAAAAATAAAAACCGCAGAGGCGATCAAATACCGCCAGGTTATTATGTAAACATTTCTCAAAGTTTAATAAGCCTGTTAATAATAATATGATTAAATATTTTTATCAACATTGCTTTTAGATTCACAATTGGATTCAGCAACTTTAGCGCCGTGTCCAATATACACACCCCTTTTTTCCTTTTGTTCATTGTGACTGTCATATTCTGTCTATACCACTCTCCTTTCACTGTAATGCATCTTTAGTCTGTGGCAACTGTACCCTTCCTCAATTGTAAACCTCCCAAGGAACAGGCATATTTTTCTGGGTTTACTGAAAGGAGCCATTTACAAAATGGCTTCCTACTGTAAATATGGTTTGGAATGCCCTGATATCACTGACCTTGCCTTGCAGAATGAGTCTTCTTCTCAACACAGCTTGGCAAACCTGCTTTTCAAATCCCACTGTCATGCTGCAAACTAGGTTTTCACACTAATTAGTTGATATGCTTACTAATGTGTGACTGTTTGAAGCTATTTAGAAATCTGCTGTGTATAAAAGTTTTAAAGCAAATTAAACATACCGGTATTTGTAAAAATTAAATTCAACACATGCTGTTGGCATTTGGATACCATTACATTCTGCACCATAGTGCTTTTGTTGCAACACAAAGCTTACATTCAAAGACAAGTGTTTTTATTGTACAAAAATGACTTTTACACAGTTGAGTCCAATAAAGTTTGAGAGTTGGCTCATATGTCTAAAAATAGAGTGCCTCAAGCTGGCCATAAACTATAGAACTAATTGTACACATTTCTTTAGATCTACCATCCACTATGTAGTGAAAGGGCCTCATGGATTGCCTTGGTCATCATATAGCTTTGGGTCTATTATTATACATTAGGTCAAACAACTTAGTACGCTGTCACATTTTAAATACCACCTCATCTCCAAATATATATATCGAAACAGTGATTAACTTGGTACACATAACATAGATGTTAGCAACATACAGTTTACACATGAAAACTGTATTTCATGTGCCCACATAATGCATATGCACGTTTCATGTGCCCACAAAAGAAAGTGAAAAAAGTCCACTCGTGATTGTACTTATGATAGACCCAATGCTGGTATTCTAATGGTGATACTAATCGTCATAATCAAAGCCATTATACTCAAGTTCATTAAACTTAAAACACTGAACAGGAAGGTGGGACTTTAAATGAGGCGCGAGGAGTGTAGAGCCAAGCGCCTCCATCCCCGATAATTTGGACAAGGAAAAGAAGCAAAAAAGTGGGACTTTAAATGAAACATGCACTCCAGGAGACAACACCAAAAACATGAACATGGCAGGTACCCAGAAAATAGAGCAGAACCAAAAAAGTTGAGTGGAAGCAACACATGACATCAATTGGCATTAAATGGTTTAATAATGTAAGATTGTAACATGATCCTTATTGGTACTATATAAACCCAGATCTATGAAAACCAAGTCTTACATTATACATAAAATGTAACAGGAATACAGTGTAATAACAAAATTGGTTTATATTGTAAACATTGTAGAAAACAGTTTCATAGACAGCAGGTCTCCATAACAATCCATTTGTAATCTTAGTTGGTAAGTAAAATCCAATTAATTGTAAAATAGGAATAAAGATAAAAACTGATGCAATTATAGACAAAGGGGGGCAAGTGTTGGCTCATATTCCCATAGTAAAACAACCTAATTGGTTCATGCCATACATAATGTAGATAGCCAAATTCACTGAAGTGTGTCTCCATGGTAGATGATTATAGTCCAATTGGTATGTATATAGTAGTAAAATGATAATAGTATAGTATAAACGTAGGGGCATCTATTGGCTCGACGCGTTTCGTGGCAAACGCCACTCTTCAGGAGCAAGTATGAGGTAGGTGTCTATAAATATTAAAAAACATCTATATTAGAAAACATCTATATTAGGGAAATTGTATATTCAGTCTGTGTAAATGTGGAGGAGGGGAGAAAAGGAGAAAAGTGGGGGGGGTAGAGCCCGATTCTAAAAGCTACTTACAGGTACTCCTATGAGGTTGGGCATGGGCATGGAAGGCTGGGGGCCAACCGGCAAAACATCAGCCTGTTGGGAGCTGAGGTGGACTGGCCCAGAGCACACAGATGGAGGTCCGATAACAGACAACAGTCCCCAAAAAAACATCCCCATGAATATGAAAATGGGTGTGATCCACGTGATAGCCAACTGAAAAAAAGGGAATATATAGTGGATATAAATATGTGTGTAAGTATGTGGGGAAGTGACTAGTGTGAGTAGTGAAAAAAGTTTGTAAGTGCAGGTGTCGGTCAAAAAACAAGGAAAAATGACAGAGAGTGGGAACAGTGTAAAGTCATGGGAGGATTGAACACCCAAGGAGAAGAAAAGGAGGGAAGAGAAGGACAAAAAATAGTGGAAATAGTGGTCCATGTTAATCCGGGAGTGCATAAAAGCCATGGGGATGACCAGCGTGTGGGGGCTGGGAATGAATCGGAAGGAGTATATGTACTCCAATGTGATCATGGGTGACCACCAACGGCACGCTGGCAGCCAAAAGGGGGCGATGGCGCCAAACAGCTGAGCAGCGTCAGCTGCTCGCTGTCCGACGGTCATCATCTCGTGTAGGATGCTAGATGGAATCGACAGCGGCGGCGCGCCGACGTCACAGATAGTGACGCAGTGCGCGCCAGCGCCGGAAGCGTGACGTCGATGTGCAATTGAACGTACACCCGATCCTCCACGTCACTCAGAAGGAGGAGAGGGGGGAAAAACTATATGTACTCCATGATCACATTGGAGTACATATACTCCTTCCGATTCATTCCCAGCCCCCACACGCTGGTCATCCCCATGGCTTTTATGCACTCCCGGATTAACATGGCCCACACCTCTTTCTAGGTAATCCTCTCGGCTTTTTCCACTATTTTTTGTCCTTCTCTTCCCTCCTTTTCTTCTCCTTTGGTGTTCAATCCTCCCATGACTTTACACTGTTCCCACTCTGTCATTTTTCCTTGTTTTTTGACCGACACCTGCACCTACAAACTTTTTTCACTACTCACACTAGTCACTTCCCCACATACTTACACACATTTATATCCACTATATATTCCCTTTTTTTCAGTTGGCTATCACGTGGATCACACCCATTTTCATATTCATGGGGATGTTTTTTTGGGGACTGTTGTCTGTTATCGGACCTCCATCTGTGTGCTCTGGGCCAGTCCACCTCAGCTCCCAACAGGCTGATGTTTCGCCGGTTGGCCCCCAGCCTTCCATGCCCATGCCCAACCTCCATAGGAGTACCTGTAAGTAGCTTTTAGAATCGGCCCCCTTTGTCTGTAATTGCATCAGTTTTTATCTTTATGCCTATTTTACAATTAATTGGATTTTACTTACCAACTAAGATTACAAATGGATTGTTATGGAGACCTGCTGTCTATGAAACTGTTTTCTACAATGTTTACAATATAAACCAATTTTGTTATTACACTGTATTCCTGTTACATTTTATGTATAATGTAAGACTTGGTTTTCATAGATCTGGGTTTCTATAGTACCAATAAGGATCATGTTAAAATTTGTACTTTTGTTACAATCTTACATTATTAAACCATTTAATGCCAATTGATGTCATGTGATGCTTCCACTCAACTTTTTTGGTTCTGCTCCATTTTTTGGGTACCTGCCATGTTCATGTTTGTAGTGTTGTCTCCTGGAGTGCATGTTTCATTTAAAGTCCCACTTTTTTGCTTCTTTTCCATACTCAAGTTCATGTTTACAATGATCATAATGGTGACAATGATACCAGCAGGAATTGAGGGGGAATCTCTACAGTGGGGACACAAAAGAGGATCTATTCTTTTCTCTGTGGCCAATGCTATAAAAAAAAAAAAGTTTGGGCTTGTGTTGGGATTCATGGTAAAGAGATTGCAGATATGAAATACAGATGGCACCATGTATCGTTTAGTTGTTAGAGTCCCCTGAACACTGGAGCTCTAAAATCAAAGCTTTGACATGGTCCTCTTGCTTCCCATAGCACAGTAGAGGTCCATAATGTGATGCACAGTATCTTTGGATAATCACGAGGGATGGAAAGAGGTGGGTCAACGTTCAGATTTTGAACCACCATGTTCAGATGTTTATTGCGGTCTGTGGTGGGGAAATTGGGAACAGCCGACAGTTATGACAGGTTCAGACTACAGTTAATACCTAGAGTGGGATGGGATCAATTAAATTATCAAAACTACCTCTGTTATCAATATATTCATTACAATAATTTGAATTCTAGGTGTGATCAATTGCTAATTAAGTTAAATCTTCATTCTCATCTAAACTATTCCAGTGTTGAAAAGTCGAAGCAGGGGTTTATCTACACCAGTGGTTCTCAACCTGGGGTCGGGACCCCCTCGGGGGTCGAATGAAGTTTTGCCATGGGTCACCAAATCCTGGGCTGTTACTGAAGCCCGTACCACTCTCCCAGCCTTTTTGCGGCCACCCAGCAGGGCTGTCCCTGGAGCCCGCGGCTGCCCACTCAGCCTCTTCCCAGCCGTTCATTCAATTCACGGCATGGGTGGGGGGAGAGACTAGAGGTCAGCTGACTGGTGAGGAATGTGAAGTGGGAGGGGCTAGAGGAGACCCTATCTCCTGATTTCGGCATAGGTGTCACTGCTGCTGATTAGAGTTGCCATTAAAAGTCCCCACTACAGTTCTCAGATCAGCAGATGACCTTGATCAAGAGCACCTAAGTTGGCTGATCAGAACTCCCCCCAGCACTGCCACTCATCCCAACTCCCTGCCAGCACTGCCACTCATGTCATTCCCCCCACCCCCTAAGGCGTAAGAAGGAATAAAAATAGAGAATACATGGAAGGGAGAGGAAAAGAGGGCGAGGAAACTTGGGAAATTTTATCAAGGGGTCACAGCACTAAAAGGTTGAGGACCACTGATCTACACGTGTGTATTAGAATTGGATAATAACTGTACTGCAACTATGTCTGCCCCATTAGCCAATTGTTTGAAAATGAACAATAATATTTTAGCATGTGTGGACCATTTAATTGTTATGATTGTGTAAGAGTCACTTTAGAGAAATCTGCCTATGTATTATCACATCCGGTATTTATTTTTCAAAGGCATTTACTGTATTTCATTATTTAAAAAAAAAAAAAAATGTGTTAAAGATTTGTTTTGTGAATAGCCAGACACATAGTTACATTTTGTTTCTCCTTTTCAGTTGTTGAATGCAGCTGTTTGATGCACGGCATGTTGGATCCGGGACAAGCACAGAATGAGTTTAAAAAATGACCCTGAACTTGAGAAGGCGTCTTACAACCTATTCATTTATCCTCAGCTCTCTCGAGAGGACTCAAACTGTTGCACTGTTCTGGCCACAAAAGATTCATTGGCCTCAGATGTAATCAAGAATGCAGTTGCTGCTCTGGCACTTGAAACTTCCAAAACCTATGTTCTGGCCGAGGTGAAGGAGTCTGGAGGAGAGGAGTGGGTACTAGATCCCAATGACTCCCCTGTCCAAAGAGTTCTTCTCTGGCCACGTAAGGCTTTGGACAGGCATCCGCAGGCAGAAGGGTACTATTTTCTTTTACAAGAGAAGAACAAGGATGGGACCATTAAGTATGTCCATCTGTCCCTTGTTTCAGAAGAGGAAAAAGCCAGGAGGCTTGTGGAGCGGGGCTTTCTCCCTCGATCTCAAGAGGATTATAATGATTTGTGTAACTTGCCCAAACTAACAGAGTCTGCCATCTTGGGAAACCTTAAAACCCGTTTCCTAAAGCACAAGATCTATACATATGCAGGAAGTATCCTTATAGCCATCAACCCATTCAAATTTTTACCCATCTATAATCCAAAATATGTCAAAATGTATGATAATCACCAGTTGGGCAAGCTGGAGCCTCACATTTTTGCTATTGCGGATGTGTCCTACCATACAATGTTGAAGAAGAAAGTCAACCAGTGCATAGTCATATCTGGTGAAAGTGGCTCTGGAAAGACACAAAGTACCAATTTCCTAATACACTGTTTGACGGCACTGAGTCAGAAAGGATATGCTAGTGGTGTTGAGAGGACCATACTGGGAGCTGGACCTGTTCTTGAGGTAAAACTGTTGTATAAAAGTGCTCACTCATACACAGCCTTTTATATACTGTGGCTTTTTAATTATACGCTTTCACTTGAAATCCTCTGTTTTTTTTGTTTGTTTTTTTTTTTCCCCCCCTTCTACCACTTTTTTTTAATAGATTATTTTGATTGTAAGCCATTCATATTAATTTAATTATGTTTTGTAGCCATCAGATGTAACGTTCCAGCAGAAATATTTTGTGGTCAACCCTTTTCTTTTGATTAAGTTGTCTCAAAATCTAATTTCCTTCTCAAAACTGCAATACTGCAGTGAAAGATTTAGCTGTTTTGGGGCTACTTATACATTTTTTTCATACAATATTCACACAACTTTCGTACAGGATTCACACATTTTATTTAATTTAAAAAAATGTGTGAATTGTAAATTTACACATTGCCTAGATCTTTATCTATTGCTATATATATATATATATATATATATATATATATATATATATATATATATATATATATATATATATATATATATATATATATATATATTATGACAGTTGATGCAAAAAAAGCATGCGGCTGTTACTACACATCTTAGGCCTGGTTCACATGCGCTTTTTGCAGAAGCACACTACAGTTCATTTAACGTGGTTTCCTTTGGGACACGTTCACATCTATGCTTTTTTTTCAGCTACTGCGTATTTGGAAAATGTCAAGGACTTTTTTTAATGCAAAATGATGCTTTTTTGGTTCAATATACTTCAATGGAGAAGCTGCAGAAAAGCATGTAGTGTGTTTTTGCAGCAATTTGTGTTTTTTAATCTGCCCAACAACAAATTGGACAAAATAAAAAGCATAAAAAAATACAAGACACAAATCGCAGCAAAATCATGTGCACAAAAATAAAAAAGCACAGCAGAAACAGATCAAAAGCAAACTGCATAGGTGTGCACCAAGCCTTATGCTGGCCACATGGATCAGTTTTTCAGACGAGAATATTCATATGAAAAGTCTTTGTACATTTGTTAAATGAAAGAATGTTGTTTGAAATTTTCACTTGCTTTTCTAAACGAAAAACCACATACACTGGAAATCTGAAAATTTCTTTGACCTAAAGGTTTTTTATTTCTAAATTTTCCCGTCACTGTGGTTGAAAACTAACATGGATTTGACCCCACTAACGATTAGAAAATCGAACAAACTTTCTTAAAATGGCTTTTTTTATTTTTTGAATGAAGACATTGTTTTTCTATGGCCAGCATATAGTTGTTTTTTTTTTTTTTTATACCGTATTTACCACTGCATATGGATAATTAGGAATAAATTGCCTTTTTTTTTTTTTAAACTTTACGTATTAACTAAATTATACACCACACTTCTTTTTTTAATGTAATTAACCGATTAATCAGGTCAACTAATCGATGATGAAAATAATCGTTAGTTGCAGCCCTAATCGAAAGGTTATGAGTAAAGTTCTGCTTTAAGATATACTCTGGGCACTTGAGACAATAAGGGCCAATTCACACCATATAAACGTGTTCCAGATGCTTTTCTGCATGCGTGTTTTTGATGCAGTCCAGTGCATTTTTTTTCCTCCCTCCTTTTTCCCCCTCCTTGCATTCCAGTGCGTTTTTTATGCTTTTTTTTGTTTTTGTTTTCTGGAACTGCAAGCACTTGTGTAAATTATGCCATTGAAAACCATATAACCTACTTTCCATGTGTTTTTGATGCAGAAAAAAAGCACTAAACTGCATGTGGTGTGAACTGGCCCTTAGTAGTTAAATCATCTTCTGCAGGTTATTTTAGAGATTAGTTATTACGGTCCTATTTGACCGCAGCATATCGTGACATTTAGGCCCCATGCACACTGGCTGTTTATCATCAGTGCGTAAGGCTTTGGTGTTTAGGTACAGGCGGAAGGCACAAATTCACCATCCATCCCTGCTGCTGGCAGCCCTAATACTTACTTACGTGAGCTCCATTACAATCCAGCAATGTGCACGACAGCCTTGGCTCTTTGGGGACTCTCCTCGTTGACTGAGGCAGCAGCGGTAGCCATTAGCTCATGCTGCTGTCCTTCACAGCCAATGAGCAGAAAGAGGGGGTGGAGCCGAGCCATGGCTTTGTGTGTAAATGGACACACAGAGCAAGCCTGCTTGGGTGCCCCCATGGCAAGCCGCTTGCCCTGGTGCCAGGAGGGAGGGGCCAGGAGCGCCAGCGGGAGAAGCGAAAAGAGGAGGATCAGGGCTCCTCTGTGCAAAACCACTGCACAGAGCTAGTGAGTATGACCTGTTCTTTTTTTTGTTAAACAACAAGCCTTTGATATTACTTTAACTCTGAGGGGCTGGCAGCTGCCGCGGCTAGATGTTGTGTGGTGTGTTTTTTTTTTTTTAAATGGTAGGTGTCAGGTGTTTTTCATCTTATCCGCATTATACAGTGTACACATTACGTGGCAAAAATATGTAAGCTATCTGAAAAATGTATGAAGTGAAAAAGGACAATAGATTGCATTTCTGATCTTCAAAGGTAATCCAACTGTTGCAGATAATTTTGAGTTATTAAAAAGGCCTCCAGAAGTAAAGCTGGGGAAGATGCCATTCAATACTTTGTTTTGAAATATTGCCTTCCCCAAGGGATAAGACATCATTTTTATTTATTTTTTTTAAATCTGCAACTTCCCAAGGTGCTTACTAAATGTGAAAGCATTTTGCATCAGTGGGCTGAACAGCGGTCTTCTGAAGTAATCATAGTGCCCAGCCTTCCATGTTTTAGGCCTTGTTCACACTTGCTCAAAATACTGATGCTGAACAAATGCATCTATAGTGTTGTTGCGTAGTGTTCAGCACATTTGATGAACGTTTACCCACTAGCTGCCCAAGCCATTTCAGACACTTCTCTCATGCATGTAAAAATAAAAAAAACATTTCTTACTCGATAACTACTTAGAACCACCAAAAATATATATTTTCTGAAAGCAAATGCCCAGGAGATAAAAAAAAAATGTTGGTAGTTGCAATTTTTTATGACGCGATATTTGCACAGCAGAGTTTCAAATGCAATTTTTTTTTTTAGAAAAAATGCACTGCATTTTAGTGCACACAAACGCAATATACTACCCAATTTTTTGTAAGGCTGGGTTCACACTATGGAACTCAGCGGCTCACAGCAGGAGTCCGGTGCGTCTCAATTCACCATATCAGGGCCGATTTCAGCTTGAATTTTGGGGTGAATTCGGACCTGAAACGGACCAAGAGACGCACAGGACACCTGGGCAATTCGCACTGGAGCCGCCGCTGCGGAGATGTTTGAATAGGCTCCGTAGAGGGCCAGTCACAATCTCCTGCTATGCGAATTGGATGTGGGGAAACCCGCAATAGTGTGAACCCAGCCTAAAAGGTGATGTTACATCGGGTAAATGGATACCGAACATACTGCATCTGGTTAGGATTTGTAATGTGCTATAATGGCTATTGGTGCTATAATTATTGCTCTCACTATGGCGTTTGCGTCGATACCTCACATGCGTGTGGTACGATCACCCATCCTACGCATGCACAGTGGCAAGCTAGATATAAAGCTGCAAAGAATCACAGAAGGCTGCTCACTGCAAACATGAAAAGTTATTGCATGAATGGAATGTAAAACCTGTGCCCAGTAGGCATCAATTACTGAACAAGTCCAGAAGATGTGAAGAAACTCCACGTTCAGGCTGAAGGACCTGCAGCAGTCACTAGACTGAGTAGCTGGGAACCTTCTCACCCTAAGGGCTCTTTCACACGGGCGATCTGTCGGATTCCACTTTGCTCAGCGGGGGATCTATCCGCTGAACAGGCAGATAGATGACAGGTGACATGTCTGCCGATATCCAATCCGTTCATGTCCATGAAATTGAGACGGATGGAGACCCTATTTTCCATTTGTCTGGCGGATCGGATGAAAAACCAACAGGCGGTCCGTTTTCATCCGATCTCCCCATAGAGGGGAATGGGGCTCTGACAGGTCTGTCTCTGCACAGTGAGTGGGGACGGACCTGTCAGAGCCCCACTCTTCTCTATAGTGAGATGGGATGAAAATGGACCACCTGTCCATTTTTCATCCGATCCGCCAGACAGATGGAAAATAGGGTCTCCATCTGTCTGGATTTAATAGACCGGATCGGATATCGGCGGATGTCAGCAGACATGTCACCACTGACATCCACCTTTCCATAGACGTGAATAGAGCATCCAATCAGGTCCGCCTAAAAAACTGACAGGTGTACCTGATCGCAAAGCCCGTGTAAAAGGGGCCTAACTGGTGTGAGTTAGTAGCAGTGAATTTTAAATTGCCCTGTCCCTGACTGAAATCAGTTGGTAAAACATGTCATCCCAGACATCCTCCCGAGTTATTATCCCACTGTGCTCTACATTTATTTAGGCCCTGTGGCGCAGGCTGTTGTAGTGCTTTGTACAGAGAGGGATGAGCCTTGGGCAAGCTACGCAGGAGAGACTCCTTACTCTGTCACCATACCAAAAGAGGCTAGATGAAACTGAGCAGCATAAGCATGGCACAATTGACTGTAATGCAATAAATATCTATTTGTCAGGAAGTTCTTCAATTTCAATACATCTAAAGGTGCAAAATTAACATCCAAAAATAAGTTGCCTAGATGACTGGCTCTGAAATATGGAGGAGGTGCTAGGGATTTGTATTATTCCATGGAGTGTCGGGGACCATTTGGTAGTATCAGTTAAGGGAATTACCCTGGTTCTGCACCACACTCTGATAGTGGAATGCATAGTTCTGGTGAAAGAATATGGCTCAGGAGCCTCTATGTATGAGTAGCTGGAGTGCCTCATAAGAGCCTAAGACTACCGCTTCTGTCACCACCGACACATGTAACATCTAAATTAAATTCACTTTTCCAATGAGAGATGGGGGAAAGACCTCCAGGCTTAAGGCTCTGTTAACATCTTGGCGTTCCGATTCATGGGCGGAGTCGGCGTGATTCTGCCCACAGTTCGTAAAAGTGGGAAATCATGGGACGCCCGTGCGATACCTATCACTTCCAATGGCACCCCAATCGTGGTGCAATTTTGCTGCGATTCGTCGGGCGACAATTGCAGGAGAATCAAGGGACGCCAGTCGCCCAAAAAAGTTCTTGTACTTTTGGGCAGCAGGCGTCCGGTGATTCTGTTTGCGTAATTTTACTGCGAATGTCGCCTGGCGATTCGTGACAAATTTGCACCACGATTGGGGTGCTATTGGAAGTGACAGGGAACGCACAGGCTTCCCGCGATTTGCCACTATTTCGAATCGTGGGCAGAATTGCACTGATTTTCGCCCGCAATTTGGAACACCAAGATGTGAACAGAGCCTCAAATCTAGACTTTGAAACTTGTAACAAAGTCAAAAAGTTTAAACTGGCAAAGTATGTGACAGAGTTGGTCACCTGTATGCCCAGGTATTTTTTATTTTGGTTACCCACTAAAGGGGAAACATCACATCTCGGGTCAATCTCAGTATGGGATCAAGTCGGGATATTTGCAACTTGTCCCGGTAATTTTGAAGGCTAGAGAATATCGAGTACTCCTCATCGATAATCAACAGAGCTGGGCGTAGTGAAAAATGGGGATCCTATAGGAACAGGGACATATCATCGGCATACATGGCTACCTTCTTCTCAAGGCTATGGAACAGGAGGCCTTTAACATTGTGTTGTGAAGAGCCACAGCTATAGGCTCCAATATTGAGAGCAAGAATCACAGGAAATTATAATCGAGGACAACCCTGGTGAGTGCCGTGGCCGATTAAAAAAAAAAAACAAACAAAAGGCGTGGATACTATGATTCCTATCTTGATAGCTGTCGGGGAAGTTTGTACAAAAGAACGATCAGTTTCAAAGATGGGCCATGCTGGATACATTTTGATGTGAAGCCCCATCAATGAGACCTTGTGAACTACACTGTCAGCTGCAATAGACATAATTGGTACTTGGCGCAAGTTTAAACGAAGCCCAACTGTTTTGGGAAACTTAATTTGGTGGGTTTAGTTCCCCTTCAAAGAGGAACTAACGTTAAAAAAGAAAATTGCAAACAGGCAGGCTCTTTATTGCAGAAGAGATAGGCTGCTTATGTGCAGGAAGATAACAAACACCAGGACCTTTTGTGTAATATTTGGCTGCTGAAAATTAACCAACCTCTTCCATTTTCACTATTAAAAGAGAAGTATGGCCAAAGTGTGTCGCTAAGAGCCTAAGCCAGCTGCTCCCACTCCCTCTCCTGCCTGGTGCTCCAATGAGACCTGGAGGGGAGAAGCACAGAACAGTGACTGACAGTCACTTCACCTGCTCAAAGAGAATTCGAACTGAGCAATCATCAGTCACGTGATCACTTGGTTCATGGGCTTCGAGACAGCTTGCATCACTGGACCGATGCTACAACAGGTAGGTATGTATATTCCCGCACTTCTTCTTTTAAGGGCCTATCTACACCAGCCTGATCAACTGTAGTGTTTTGGCCTGGGCTGTTCAACGCACTGCAATGGACTAAAAATTGTGCATGCAGCACACTGCAATGCATGTTTATTGACTTGCCACGCTGTGTGCTGCAAAGGGTATCATCGAATGCCGTGCGGCACCACAGCACCCCAGTACACATTACCATTGAGCAATAGTGTGTTGGTCAACGCAGTCCGAATGCAGGGAGAAACAAATCTTTTCACATGTCATACCAAAGCTCTGTGTTGGTATTTGCTGTAAACAAATGAGGCACCACAGCATGTTACATTGGGTAAAGAGAAAGTTGTATGAGAAATAAAAAATTGCAACGTGAGTAGATAAAGCACCACAGCACATGCAAAAAAGCAGCCCAGAGTACATCGCCAGCACATTATAAAGGAATAAGTGATGATGTGTGTATTATAAAATTGACGTATTGGGGCTCATTCACCCAGAGAGGGTCAGAAACCACCCAGTTGTAAGTGATACTCAAATGGAAAATCTAACTTTTTGAGCTGTCTCTCTGGCCAAACTGCCGAAAACAGCGGGCCCTTTGTGGCTAGATAATTGTTTTGTATTTGGCATCATGTGATCATGCCTCTTTCTTTTTTAATGACTTATATTTTTTGTGCTCGTTTATTTAAAGTTGAATATATGTTAACTTTTTTAAATAAAAGAACAAAACAAAAGACCACAGCTCTACAACACAAGGATAAGTCATATGTATCCATGAAAACGTATTGGGGTGTAGAGGAACCTCTTTAAATTTCTGCAGATATGTACACCATACAAATAGAGCAGTTAGAGCCCATTCACACAGGGGCAACTTTGGATCCGACTTCAAGTTGCGCTACATGAAAAAATCAATGTAAGTGAATGGATCCGTCTTAATGCACACTACTGCAGTCGCTCCGACTTCAGAAAAGGTTCCTGTACTACTTCAAACTGACTTCTAAGAGACTTGTACCCATTGATTTCAATGGAAGTCGCCTCCAAGTCGGATGCCCGTTCATAGTAAGGCAACTTTACAGGAAAAAAAAAAGAATTTACCCAGGAAGAGCGACCGCGATATGCCTGCGCCAAGCTGGCTCGCTCATCGGGAAAGAAAAAATGTTTTTTCCTTTCCCAATGAGCGACAAGCAATACTGACATGTGTTTGGTATGAATCGTGAAGGGGAACTCCACACCAAATTTTAAATAAAAAACCGGCATGGGTTCCCCTCCAAGAGCATACCAGGCCCTTAGGTCTGGTATGGATTTTAAGGGGAACCCCCTATCCCGAAAAAATGGCGTGGGGGGGTCCCCCCAAAATCCATACCAGACCCTTATCCAAGCACGCAGCCCGGCCGGTCAGGAAAGGGGGTGGGGATGAGCGAGCGCTCCCCCTCCTGAACCGTACCAGGCTGTGTGCCCTCAACATGGGGGGGGTGGGTGCTTTGGGGAAGGAGGGCGCCCTGCGGCCCCCCCACCCCAAAGCACCTTGTCACCATGTTGATGAGGACAAGGGCCTCTTCCCGACAACCCTGGCCGTTGGTTGTCGGGTCTGCGGGCGGCTTATCAGAATCCGGGAGCCACCTTTTTAATAAGGGGGCCCCCAGATCCCGGCCCCCCACCCTATGGGAATGAGTATGGGGTACATTGTACCCCTACCCATTCACCTGGGGGAAAAAAGTGTCAATAAAAAAACACACTACACAGGTGTTTAAAGTAATTTATTCGGCAGCTCCGGGAATCTTCTTCCGACTTCTCTGCTCTCTCTGTTCTCTTCTCCCGGTGTCCGGTTCTTCTGCCGGGCTCCTCCCCTATCTTCTGCTCTTTTGCTAGCAGTGGCCCAGTCTTCTTTGTCGTTGTCTTCCCTCTTCTCTTCTTCCGATGTTGACACGATGCTCTCTCCCGCTGTAATGCCGTGTACGCGGTGCGCAGC
Source organism: Lithobates clamitans (assembly GCA_037952925.1). Taxonomy (NCBI): domain Eukaryota; kingdom Metazoa; phylum Chordata; class Amphibia; order Anura; family Ranidae; genus Lithobates; species Lithobates clamitans. The sequence continues at coordinate 838,562 of JBBGZY010001129.1, read as the reverse complement.
AACTTATATAGGCATTAGGCGTGGTCACCGGGTGATGTCGCCCGGTGACCCCGCCCCTTATGACGCCACAGTCCTGGGGTATGATGGGACGGTGATGTCATAAGGGGCGGGGTCACCGAGTGACATCGCTCGGTGACAACGCCCCATGCCTATATAAGTCGTTGCGCATCGCATACATGGCGTTACAGCAGGAGAGAGCGTCGTGTCAATATCGGGTAAAAGAGAACAGGGAAGAGGACGATGGAGAAGACCGGGCCACTGCTAACAAAAGAGCAGAAGAACCGGGGAGAGCGGAGAAGTCGGAAGAGACCCCCGAAGTCGGAAGAGGACCCCCTGAGCTGCCTAATAAATTACTTTAAAAACCTGTGTAGTGTGTGTGTTTGGTTTTTTTTTTTTTTTTTTTTTTTTTTTAAATTGACACTTTTTCCCGCAGGTGAATACTCATTCCCATTGGGTGGGGGGCCGGGATCTGGGAGCCCCCTTATTAAAGGGGGCTCCCGAATTCCGATAAGCCCCCCCGGCCGCAGACCCCGACAAACAATGGCCAGGGTTGTTGGGAAGAGGCCCTTGTCCTCATCAACATGGGGATAAGGTGCTTTGGGGGTTCCCTAAAGCGCCCCCCCCCCCATGTTGAGGGCATGCAGCCTGGTACAGTTCAGGAGGGGGGGGGGCTCGCTCGTCCCCACCCCCTTTCCTGACCGGCCAGGCTGGGTGTTCGGATAAGGGTCTGGTATGGATTTTGGGGGGACCCCCACGCCGTTTTTTCGGCAAAGGGGGTTCCACTTAAAATCCATACCAGACCTAAGAGCCTGGTATGTTCAGCTCCCTGTCCTGGAGGCGACTTCAAAGTCGCGCTGGAAGTCGTGTTGCCCCTGTGTGAATGGGCTCTTAAGAGGGCCAGAGGCACGTGGGGGATAAAGAAAGCAAGAAGAAAAATTCTGGAACACGAGAAGAAAGGAGGAGAGGAAAAGAAAAAGAAGGAAGGGATTAAGAAGTGAGATCTTACTTCCCGAGGGTGAGCTACGTAGTAGTCTCATTAAAAAAAAAAAGGGGGGTCAAAGCCATTACCCAAAAAAGTTATTGTATAAAGAAAATAAAAAACTTGAAGGGAGATAAAGGTGTCTCAAACTGGTGCTTGTGTTTTTAAATGGATGATTCCTTTTTCTTTGGGGAGGAAGTCAGCAATACTTGGTTGTAGAATTATCTCTGTTGCTGATGCCGCATAATTTTGTCTTGCACACATTTTTCTTTAATCCATTTATAACTTATTTTCATGATTATGAAATTGCTATCCTAAGGGCAGTGACAATCCTATGCAGATCTGAGTCTTTACTTGTTTCTTCTAGACTCTGTTCTATTAAATCATCTATTTTCTTGCTAATGTTTTGTCAGTCAAGATCCATAATTAATGAGCTCCACCTGCATTCATTTCTGATTCACACCATGCCTTTTTACCTTACGTGCTTCCCATTGGTTTGAATAAAACTACATTGAAACTCGTGTGAACATGCTTTTGCACATTTTCATTACAATGCACTTTGTATTGACTGCCAATACAAATCATTATGCACGTTGATGCTGTTTCTCGAACGGTACAGAAAACACTTATTTAAAGTTTCAAAACTATAAAACGGCAGTAGCTGTCAGAAACTAATACCACAGATCAATATAAAGAATTTGCATGAGCCTCAAAGTACAAATCAGTGACCAAAATCAAATAGAAAAAGAGTGCTAGTGCATATGCCATCTAAAAGAGAAGGTTTTTAAGTCATATGATGGAGGGGGGGGGGGGCTCAACTGGTATGCAGCCAAGCAGACCAGATTTTATCATATTTGGCTGGGCAGCCTCTGTTCATACATGTAAGTTGGTATAGGGGAGTGCAGATCTAATAGCTGAACACCAATCATTGTAGGAGGGTGTGGTGGAAAGTTTAGTAGCATTTCCCTTCTGGCATAGTAGGATGTGTAAAACACCAGCAGTTTAGCATGTTTTGAAATATGGAGGGAATCACTGATGCCTAACAGCCAAACATTGGGTCCAGAGCCAGTGATTGTTGCAACACCCAGGCCAACCTAAACATAATTTGGGTCCACTAAGTATAAACCAAGGGACAGCTCCAGGCTGAGTTTGTATAAATAGTAATGGAGCGGCGCTAAATCAAACGCCAATAATCATTCAACATAATAAAATCTAATTGAAAAATAGAATTGCACATGGTGGTGGAGTTTGCTCTCTCTTCATGATTCAACACAAATGTAGGATTGCTGATACTGGGATTTTTCTGTCAAACACTCGCCATTCCATTTAAAAAGGACTGTACATCATTGGTGTTTATACACTTTTTTTGCACTCGACCTTTTATGATTTTTCAGTTTTATTTAATTTTTATTTGTATTTATATTTTATTATGTTGAATAATTATTGGTGTTTGATTTAGCGCCGCTCCATTACAATTAATACATATGATTGATGGTGTTGGTGACACTATAGGAGTTTTTGACAGCTTTATTTAGTTTAACTATTAACACTATATATATTATACCATTGAATCATGATTCTTTTTGTTGTTAGGGTTTGTAATCTATACATTTTGAGTAGCGCATGAGTTTTTTTTCTACTTATTGCTTTTCCAGGCTGAGTTTGTCATGGGCAGGTGGCAGGCAAGAAAGTAGTCGGGTCAGTTTGGGTCACCAACAAGCAAAGCAATTTAAAGTATAATTGCTGTTTTGCGTAAAGGATAACTGGCATTAAGACACTGCACTAGCCACTTCAAAAGCTGGAGCTTAAATTTGTTCTAAAGGCAGAAGGTTTTTTATCTTAATGCATTCTAGCCCCCCCATTACTTATCTGAGCCCCATCTAGATCCAGCAATGTTGAATGAGAGCCTCGGCTGCCTGGGACTCTCCCGCCTCATTGGCTGAAATAGCAGCTGGGTCATTGGCTTTTGCTGTTGTCAATTAGCCAATGAGGAGAGAGAGGGGGGCGGGGCAGAGCCACAGCTCTGTCTGAATGGACACACAGAGCAGTGGCTTGGCTCTGGTGCCCCCATAGCAAACTACTTGCTGTGGTGGCAGGAGGGAGGGGCCAGGAGCGCCGGTGGGGGACTCGAGAAGGAGGCTCTGGACTGCTCTGTGCAAAACCACTGCACAGAGCAGTTAAGTATAACATGTATGTTGTTAACTAAACAAAAAAAAAAAAGACTTCCATATCACTTCAAATACCCTTTTGTTCAGGGAACATGCCCAGCGTCATTTCAGGTAATTCAAAGTCATGCCTGAGATTCTGCAAGTACCATTGTAAGTCTTGTCAAGAATTCTGCAAGTACTATTGGAAGCACTGGCAGGGATTCTGGAAGTCTTGGCAGGTATTCGGTGAGTAGGAATTTAAGCCCCAGCAAGGATTCTGAAAGTAACATAACAGTTTTGTAAATTGCCTGGTTTATCTTTCTGGCAGATAACTTTACATGCATAAAAGGCCGAAGAAGCACATCAGGGATGTAGACAAATCTATGTCGCTGTACAGGCCATGTCTTGTTCACTTGGAAAGCAATGTAAATGTTTTAGGGCTCTCTACGAAGAGAAGGCAGTCATCCTTGGAGTGGGTTTAGTGACTCTGTAAAACATGTAGAAAAGGAGAAAGGGGGAGCCACCACCTAAGTGGTGTTGTAGTAGTAGAATGTCCGCATTTATTGCACAAGGTATAAAAACACTTACAAGAGGTAAAAATAGTTAATGCTCATCAGTATGTGATCAATCTCTCGTTCTCCGCTGTCCTGCAGGCTCCACAGGCGGTCCAAAAGCTGGAATGAGATATGAGAAGGCTGGGATGCCCCACAGTTCAGAGATGTCCACGTTAACTAGTGTGGACTGCAGAAGCGGAAGTAATATCACGGGAAGGGATGGCAATCGGGATCAAGACCCTCAATGGTATAGGCAGGCCCTTGATCCTGATTGCCACCCCTCCGGTGACGTCCTTTCCTCTTCTGTGGTCCACGCTGGTTGGCGTGGACATTTCCAAACTGTGGGGCATCCTAGCCTGCTCACATCTCATTCCAGCTTTTGGACCGCCTGTGGAGCCTAAAGGACAGAGCGCAACATGGGACTGATCACATACTGATGAGCATGAACTGTTTTTATCTCTTGTGTTTTTATACCTTGTGCAATAAATGCTGATGCTCTAATACTACACGCCTCCCCCTTTCTCCTTTTCTCCAAAGATTTGAGGAATCCTTGACTAATGTATGTGCCAGAACCTGTGATACACTGCCTTGCAAAAGTATTCACCCCCTTGGCTTTTTACCTAATTTGTTACATTACAGCCTTAAGTTCAATGGTTTTATAATCTGAATTATATGCGATGGATCAGAACACAATAGTCTAAGTTGGTGAAGTAAAATTAGAAAAATATATACATAAAACTATTTTTCAGAAATAAATAACTGATAATTGGCATGTGCGTATGTATTCACCCCCTTTGTTATAAATCCCATAAACAGCTCTGATGCAACCAATTACCTTCAGAAGTCACATAATTAGTGAAATGATGTCCACCTGTGTGCAATCCTAAGTGTCACATGATCTGCAATAACATATACACACCTTTTTTGAAAGGCCCCAGAGGCTGCAACACTTAAGCAAGAGGCACCACTAACCAAACACTGCCATGAAGACCAAGGAACTCTCCAAACAAGTAAGGGACAATGTTGTTGAGAAGTACAAGTCAGGGTTAGCTTATAAAAAAAATATCCAAATCTTTGATGATCCCTTGGAGCACCATCAAATCTATCATAACCAAATAGAAAGAACATGGCACAACAGCAAACCTGCCAAGAGACGGCTGCACACCAAAACTCACGGACTGGGCAAGGAGGGTATTTATCAGAGAGGCAGCACAGAGACCTAAGGTAACCTTGGAGGAGCTGCAGAGTTCCACAGCAGAGACTGGAGTATCTGTACATAGGACAACAATAAGCCGTACGCTCCATAGAGTTGGACTTTATGGCAGAGTGGCCAGAAGAAAGCCATTATTTGTAGCAAAAACAAAATGGCACGTTTTGAGTTTGCAAAAAGGCATGTGGGAGACTTCCAAAACGTATGGAGGAAGGTGCTCTGGTCTGATGAGACTAATATGGAACTTTTTGGGCATCAAAGAAAACTCTGTCTGGGGCAAACCCAACACATTACATCACCCAAAGAACACCATCCCCACAGTGAAACATGGTGATGGCAGCATCATGCTGTGGGGATGTTTTTCAGCAGTTGGGACTGGGAAACTGGTCAGAGTTGAAAGATGGATGGTGCTCAATACAGGGATATTCTTGAGCAAAACCTGTACCACTCTGTGTGTGATTAGAGGCTAGGATGGAGGTTCACCTTCCAGCAGGACAATGACCCCAAACACACTGCTAAAGCAACACTTAAGTGGTTTAAGGGGGAACATGTAAATGTGTTGGAATGGCCTAGTCAAAGCCCAGACCTCAATCCAATAGAAAATCTGTGGTCAGACTTAAAGATTGCTGTTCACAAGCACAAACCGTCCAACTTGAAGCAGCTGGAGCAGTTTTGCAAGCTGGAATGGACAAAAATCCCAGTGGTAAGATGTGGCAAGCTCATAGAGACTTATCCAAAGCGTCTTGGAGCTGTGATAGCCGCAAAAGGTGGCTCTACAAAGTATTGACTTTAGGGGGGTGAATAGTTATGCACATTGACTTTTTCTGTTATTTTGTCCTATTTGTTTGCTTCACAATAAAAAAAAAAAATCTTCAAAGTTGTGGGCATGTTCTGTAAATTAAATGATGCAAATCCTCAAACAATCCATGTTAATTCCAGGTTGTGAGGCAACAAAACACGAAAAATGCCAGAGGGGGTGAATACTTTTGCAAGGCACTGTATATGGGAATTACAACCTCTTATCCTGCGCTCTGAAGGATATTGGTACCTGTGTATGAAAGTGATTGTAAAGGAAAAATGTAAAGAAAAAAACAAAAAACATCTCTATGCTTGGCTGCTCCGTGCAATGGGATTGCACAAAGCGGCCCTGATCTTCCTCCTACTTGTTCCCCCACTGGTGCTCCTGGCTCCTTATCTCTGCACTGTGCCCCCAGGCTAAGCCGCTTTCCATGGGGCACTTGTGTGTGCTCGCTCCTGAGTCTAGCTGCTGCGTTCATTTAGATGAACAGCAGGACTCGGGGCCCCCCCCCACTCCCTCGTCACTGGTTTCAATTGACAGCACTGGGAGCCAATGGCTCCCGTTTCCCCAGTAAAGCCAATGCGACACGGAAGTGGGGGAAGAGAAGAGCTGCAAACGTGCACAGCACTGGATCAAATGAAGGGCTCAGGTAAGTAAAAGAGGGGGAGGGGTAGGGGCAAAAACTGATGCCTGAACTTTTTTTTACCCCTAATGCAAGGAATGCATTAAGGTAAAAAAAAAATGTTTAGGCTTTAGAATCACTTTAACTTCGCTTATGCTGCCACCATAAATTAAATTAAAAGATGATTATAAACAGAAGAGTAAATAAACAAATAGTACTTTGTGGTAGCGCAATATCAGTTACATAGTTGCATAGTAGGTGAGGTCGAAAAAAGACACAAGCCCATCAAGTCCAACCTATGTGTGTGATTTTTATGTCAGTATTACATTGTATAGCCCTGTATGTTGTGGTCACTCAGTTTCACACGGTATAAAGGTGCTCTTATTACAAGAAAAAAAGCTCATAAAGAGTGACAGTAATATCAACACAAAATTCATGCATCCATCCATGATATTGTCATAAGAAAAAAATAATAGTAATATTTTTTTTTCTCAGGTTTATGATATATGGAAATGTTTTATAGAGCATATCCTATATGTAGTCCTTTTTTAAATCCAAATCAAATGCAAACCAAATTTCCCCTCCATTGTGGATATGCTATGTTAGTTCCTGTTTTGCAAACAAAATTCTTGTTCCTCTGTCTGCCTTACTTAGTTCAATTTTCTACTCAATTTCAATTTTATTCTTTCAACTAACAGAAGAGAGGCCCTGTGACTGTCTTGCATTTTTTTAAAATCTATTTTTGAGAGTTATTTGTTTGCCACTGTTAGCTGTGCCTTGACTAATGACACAATTTATTTTTGTTCTTCAATGCCTATTAGAGCTGCCATTAACAAAACAGAGTTTAGCTTGATTTCAACACCAGTCCTCTCCTTTGCATATTGAGACACTAAAAACCCTGTAGCTTTTGCCAGTGGCTGGAAAATACAATTTCTGTACAATCTCCTTCAGATTTACCTTCAAGTATGTAATGTGAGTGCCTAATTGATTGGATACAAATTGAAAGTGTTGTTTAGGTTTTTAGCTCTTATAGTTTTTAGTAAAGCTAAAGGAAAATTTGTATAATGTATGGCCAGCCTTAAGGCGGTATACAATAAGAAAATCAGGTGAACATTTTCGTCCAAAGAATTTTCGAACGATATTCGTGTATAGTGTGTACACAGCTTTCGACAGGCGATTCCAAATTTTTGCACGAAAATTCCCGAAGGGACAAACTCCCAAATTTTTCTCGTGGGTTTTTTTTTTGTAAATTTTTTCATTTAACCACTTGCTTACTGTGCACCTAAACCCCCCTCCTGCCCAGACCGATTTTCACCTAGGCACTAATTGGCACCACTTGTGGGCATTGATAGGAGGCACTGATTGCTGGCACTTATGCACTCATTTGTGGCACCGTGTGGGCAATGGAAGGTGGTATTGGTGGGCACAGATGAGGCAGCTTCGTTTGCTGACAGCTGATCACGTGGTAAGGGGCTGTGTTCGGCCTCCGATCTGTGATCACACGAGTCTCACTGACTCGGTGATCACAGCGCGCAAAGGGTAGGACGTCTATTGACGGCCTCCCGGCAAAGCAGAGTCGCGCTGTGGCCATCATTCGGCTATAGCGCGGATTTGGAGGAGTTAAAGTGTACCGTTTTCGTACGATTTTTGGAAGACCACATGAGAACAGAACAATAAACAAACCTTTGTCGTACGAGAATATTAGGTGGATGCTCTGGGCTCCAGTTATATTGTGATGACAATTTCAAAGGTTGATCTGAAAAAGACAGGTCAGGCAGGTCAGATGTTCCTTGGATGCAGTGTCTGCCTTTCAGCACTTTTTTTAAGCAGGATGCTTTTTTATGGTCACAGATACATATGGGAGACAAGCCGAGATGCTTCCATTAAGCCATCATAGCTGAAGCATGTAAAGCTTCAGCCATCTGCTCCCACACACTTAAATAGAAAAAAATCCACTGCCATGGCTGAGAGATCCTTTTGAGGATTTTAGACCATTCTGCTACAGTTTGACAAATTTAAAGTCACTGCCAGAATAGGGCAAAGGGCAGGGCCTGCCAGCAAAGACAACAACTTGAAGACCATGCTTTTTCTGGCACTTTTTGTATACATGTATTAATCTGTCTTTTTTTTTTTCTTTTTTGCTAGAAAATTACTTGGAACCCCCAAACATAATTAAAAAAAAAATCTATCTATCTATCTAGCCACTTCAGCCCCGGACCATTATGCTGCCTAAGGACCAGAGGTCTTTTTCCAATTTGGCACTGCGTCGCTTTAACTGCTAATTGCGTGGTCATGCAATGCTGTACCCAAACGAAATTTGCGTCCTTTTCTTCCCACAAATAGAGCTTTCTTTTGATGGTATTTGATCACCCCTGCGGTTTTTATTTTTTGCGCTTTAAATGGAAAAAGACCGAAAATTTTGAAAAAAAAATTATATTTTCTACTTTTTGTTATAAAAAAAATCCAATAAACTCTTATTTAGTCATACATTTAGGCCAAAATGTATTCGGCCACATGTCTTTGGTAAAAAAAATGTCAATAAGCGTATATTTATTGGTTTGCGCAAAAGTTATAGCGTCTACAAACTAGGGTACATTTTCTGGAATTTACACAGCTTTTAGTTTATGACTGCCTTTGTCATTTCTTGAGGTACTAAAATGGCGTGGCAGTACAAAACCCCCCCAAATGACCCCATTTTGGAAAGTAGACACCCCAAGGAAATTGCTGAGAGGCATGTTGAACCCGTTGAATATTTATTTTTTTTGTCCCAAGTGATTGAATAATGACAAAAAATAAATAAATAAATTAAATATTTACAAAAAGTTGTCACTAAATTATACATTGCTCACACAGGCCATGGGCCTATGTGGAATTGCACCCCAAAATACATTCAGCTGCTTCTCCTGAGTACGGGGATACCACATGTGTGACCAAATGACCCCATTTTGGAAAGTAGACACCCCAAGCTATTTCCTGAGGGGCATGGTAAGTATTTTGCAGCTCTCATTTGTTTTTGAAAAGACCAGAAAAAACATTTTTTTTTTTTTTTTTTCAATTTTCAAAACTTTTTGACAAAAAGTGAGGTCTGCAAAATACTCACTATACCTCTCAGCAAATAGCTTGGGGTGTCTACTTTCCAAAATGGGGTCATTTGGGGGGGGGGGGGGGTTGTGCCACCTGGGCATTCCATGGCCTCCGAAACTGTGATAGGCAGTGAAGAGTGAAATCAAAAATTTACGCCCTTAGAAAGCCTGAAGGCGGTGCTTGGTTTTCGGGGTCCCGTACGCGGCTAGACTCCCAAAAAGTCTCACACATGTGGTATCCCCGTACTTGGGAGAAGCAGCAGAATGTATTTTGGGGTGTAATTTCACATATTCCCATGGCATGTTTGAGCAATATATCATTTAGTGACAACTTTGTGCAAAAAAAAAAAAAAGTGTCTCTTTCCCGCAACTTGTGTCATAATATAAAATATTCCATGGACTCGACATGACTCTCAGCAAATAGCTTGGGGTGTCTACTTTCCAAAATGGTACATTTTTAAAAGCCTTTAAAAGCCTTTACAGGTTACCACTTTAGATTTACAGAGGAGGTCTACTGCTAAAATTACTGCCCTCGATCTGACCTGACCTTTGCAGTGATACCTCACATGCATGGTGCAATTGCTGTTTACGTTTGACGACAGACCGCCGCTTGCGTTCGCCTTAGCACGAGAGCAGGGGGCGACAGGGGTGTTTTTTTGTTGTGTGTGTTTTTTTTTTGTTTTTTTTTTTTTTCTTATTTTTTTGCTTTTTTATCTTATTTTTAAACTGTTCCTTTCATTTTTTTTTTTTTTTAATGATTTTTATTGTTATCTCAGGGAATGTAAATATCCCCTATGATAGCAATAGGTAATGACAGGTACTCTTTTTTTTTTTTTTTTTTTTTTTTTTGAAAAAATGGTGGTCTATTAGACCCTAGATCTCTCCTCTGCCCTCTAAGCATCTGACCACACCAAGATCGGTGTGATAAAATGCTTTCCCAATTTCCCAATGGCGCTGTTTACATCCGGTGAAATCTAAGTCATGAAATGCTCGTAGCTTCCGGTTTCTTAGGCCATAGAGATGTTTGGAGCCACTCTGGTCTCTGATCAGCTTTATGGTCAGCTGGCTGAATCACCGGCTGCATTCTCAGGTTCCCTGTTGAGACAGGAGAGCCAGAGAAAAACACGGAAGACGGTGGGGGGGGGCATTCCCTCCCACGGCTTGTAAAAGCAGTTTAGAGGCTAATTAGCCACTAGGATTGCTTTTACATGAAAGCCGACCGCTGGCTGAAAAGAATGATACCAAGATGATACCTAAACCTGCAGGCATCATTCTGGTATAACCACTCAGTCGTGAATGGCGTACCTGAAGACAAAAAAATGGTTAACAATAAAACACAGTAAACGGTAAAGTATAAAAAATTGCATACCTGAAAAAGAAGCACGATAAAACATAACAATAAAACATTGCAGAATAGAATACAGTATTTTTTTTATATATATATATATATATATATATATATATATATATATATATATATATATATATATATATATATATATAATTAATATAATTTTTTTTTTTTTTACACTTATTTTGTAACTAACTTTTATAACTGTAACCGGTTCCAGGTCCGGGTCTCTCCAAAATGCGATGGCATCTTGGGAGACCCTGTGAACGTGTGCCTAGTCTGTACAATGCTGTACCCTATGCTAATACTCAACTAGTGTATGGTAACGTTCAAAACATTCACCAATGCAAAGACCAGGATTGTCAGGACAGGAGGGACAATAGGGGGTGTCACGCCTATATCCGCGCTTGCTGAAGACACGACATCTTTTTTGGGGGGGGTTCGTTGGGTAGGGGTACTCGGGAGGACATGAAGAAAATGCCTCTCATGCAGCCGGCTGCATTTGGTTGGGGATGTGAATGGGGGAAGTACGGGTGCTGCAGAAGCGGTGGGTTCCCAATTATTAGGATTGGCGAATGCAGCAGGAAGGGCACTATGGGCACGACGGGCCTGTGTTTGTATTCTTGGTGGCAGCGGGACACTACTTGTGCTTGCCACCTCACCAGCTTGAACTGCACTTATGGGACTCTCCACGTCACCAAGTGTTACTGCAGTGCTGGTTTGACTACAACCGGGGTGTACTAGGCCACTGGCGCTTGCCAGTTCACAAAAACACTACCAAAAACACTGTTAGCGATCGCAGGGATCAGGCCTGACTCTGCGAACACTGTAGTTATGCGTTTAGTGTTTTGTAAGTGACAGTGATCGATCGATACTGCACTTGGGTAGGCTGGGCTGGGCCGGGCGGAGGGGCAAAACGCAGGTGCTAGCAGGTATCTGGGCTGATCCTGCTAACACTGCGTTTTTGGGAACCCTAAACTGCTGGGGACGCTAGTATAGATCTGATCGGATCAGATATTGATTCGTTCAGATACTATACCACTAAGGGAGGTGTACGGTGCGTGCGTGGGTGTTAGCGCTACTGCTGCTAACCTGACGCTGCCTGGGGCTGGTGCTTGCCAGTTCACCAAAATGCTACCAAAAAAACTGTTAGCGATCGCAGGGATCAGGCCTGACTCTGCGAACGCTGCAGTTATGCATTTTGTAAGTGACCGTGATCGATCGATACTGCACTTGGGTGGGCTGGGCCGGGCGGAGGGGCAAAACGCAGGAGCTAGCAGGTGTCTGGGCTGATCCCGCTAACACTGCATTTTTGGGAACCCTAAACTGCTGGGGACGCTAGTATAGATCTGATCAAATATTGATGCGTTCAGATACTTTATCACTAAGGGAGGCGTATGCTGCATGCGTGGGTGTTAGTGTTAATCTGACGCTGCCTGGGGCGACGCATATCACCGCCGGGCGATCAGGGGGCTAAACCTTTATTCGGTAATAAACGGCGGGTGCCCTGACACTATAAAAAATAAACGAACTAACCAGCGTCACCCGTAACGGTTATACGGTGATCAGTGGTGAAAGGGTTAACTAGGGGGCAATCAAGGGGTTAAAACATTTATTAGGTAGTATATGGGGGTCCCTGTTGCTATAAAACGCTGACGGCGAACCTAAATATTTTCCTCCTTAACTAGCGTCACCAGTGACACTAATACAGCGATCAGAAAAATGATCGCTTAGCGACACTGGTGACGGGGGGTGATCAAGGGGTTAAAACTTTATTAGGGGGGGTTAGGGGGGTACCCTAGACCTAAAGGGGGCTAACAGTAACTGTCCTACCACACTAACTGTCACAAACTGACACCACGCAGTAATCAGAAAAAAAAAAACCTGCTTGATGTCAGTGTGACAGGGAGGGGGGAGGGGTGATTGGGGGGTGATCGGGGGTGTTTTGTGTGCCTGGCATGTTCTACTGTGTGTGTGTGTAGTGTTTGTGCACTCACATAGATGTCTTCTCTCCTCGGCGCCGGAACGGAAAATACCGAGCCGAGGAGAGATGACATCATTTCCTTTGCTGCTGTTTAGCATACAGCAGCAAAGAAAGATTCTCATTGGCCAGCGGCGTTCGCGAGGGGGGGGCACACGAACGGATGGCCTCCCCCTCACCTCCGATCGCCGGGGGACAAAAGAGGACCTCGTGCCCGTGCCGACGTACATCGGCGTGAGGCGGTCCTTAAGTGGCTAGAGAGAGACGTATCTCTATGTGTGTGTGTAGATGTGTGTATATGTGTGTGTATATGTGTGTATATATATATATATATATATATATATATATATATATATATATATATATATATATATATATATATATATATATATATATATATATATATATATATATATTAATAAATGTAGCGCTATGTGTAAGATTATAAATGTAGAGTGCAAATCCCTAAAATAAATAAATCCTACATATAAATGAATAGTCAAGTTGCACTTACAAAATAAAAACTTTAAAATCACATAAAAACCTCCAGAGTTAGCACCACCGTGTCCACATACAGAGTGCTTGGCTGGACGTGACTATCAGCTCCTCCCTTCTAGACGCGTATCGGCCAATCACAGGCCTTCCTCAGTCAGTGCAACTTGTCTATTTGGGGGCTTTGAATAAATTTGTATACGGAGAACACTATGGTCTCTATACTTGCTATTTTTTTTTTTTCAAAGCAGAGGCCCTAGAAAATAAATTGTTGGGTTTTGCAATTTTTTTATGTTGCACTGTATTTGCATGGCAGTTTTTCAAATGTAATTTTGGGGAAAAATAACTTGTTTTTTTCCCATTTAAAAAAAAAAAAAAATACGTAACCCAATTTTTTTTGTATGATCTAAAAGACGTCACGCCAAGTAAATAAATGCCAAACATGTCACATTTTAAAAGTGCCAGCGCAGCAGTGACAAACTGCATTAATTTTACTATCTGTAGGCGACGCTTTTAAAGTCTTTACAGGTTACCACTTTACATCTACAGAGGAGGTCTAGTGCTAGAATTACTGCACATTTGACGTTCGCTGTGATACCTGACATGTGTGGGACTATTGCTGTTTGCATGTGTGTGGGACCGACGCACGTGTTTGGCATTTCATGCTAGCATGGAGGGGATGGGGGCACTTTATTTTTTTTTCCCATTTATTTTTGCACTGTTGCTTTATTTTTTAATCACTTTTATTTCTGTCACAATGAATGTAAACATACTTGTGACAGAATAGGCACGTGACAGGTACTCTTTATGGAGGGATCTGGAGTCAAATCCCTCCTTTGCACTTGAAAGCATTGAAAATGCCAAGGTCAGCATTTTGAATACTTTTGATTTTCCAAAAATTGTGCCAGGTAAACCAGAAGTGATATCTCATTGCTCTTGGCTTACCTTAGCGAAGACCCAATCAAAGCCGATTGAGGCTTTGTATGAGTCTCCGGCCAGCAGCTGGAGATGGCTAGGGAAGGATGCGGCAGGGGGTGGTGGGCGTCCTCTTCCGCTGCTTGTAATTGAAACGGAGTAGCCACTCCGATTGCTATTACAAGAGAGCTGACTATCGGCTCTAATAAAAGGTAACCAGGGTGATGCCTGCAGGTGCAGGCATCATCCCGGTACAACCACTTGAAGTCAAATGACGTACCAGGTACGCAATTTGGCAGCAAGTGGTTAAAAAGTTTCTAAATGTTGGTCAGTAGATTTCTTAAATGTAAGGATGCCTTCTACTGGCCTAGTGTTTTTTCCTGTTCAGGTGGGTCGCTGGCAGATCCACTGTGGGTTTAGACTACTGTTAAGCAAGATACTTCCCAAACCGGAACAAATCCAGTACGTGGTTTGGTGGATGGGGAGTCGGAGACCCATCAGAGTGCTTCCAATCCCCATAGAAAGATACCTACAAGAGTGATGACAAAGCACCTTTTAGGAGATAATTAGTGTACATGCAGCTGGTGAAATCACCGGCACATGCGCTCTGAAGAAACGGCATACCTGTTCCTGGAGTCCTGTGCTGTAAACGGCGGCTTCCACCTGCACAGAAGTAAAGTCATTGCAGCCCTGGTCAATCAACAGCCAGAGTCCATGAACCCATAAAGAAGAGCGGGTGAAGATGGGAGCGCCTTCAGTGGGGACAGCGCGCCGCTGGAAGGCTTCAATTTCAGGTAAGTTTCACATAATGTGCTAGTATGCGACACAGGGACACTCCCCTTAGCCTTGTCATAGAGGGGGTAGGGGACAAGGAAGAACCAATGGTAACGTGACACTTGTACATTCAAACAGAAACTACAGTTGAAACACATAAAGTGATTATGATAAGCAGGCAGCCCCTCCTTACACATCCCCCGCTGAGATGTGTATCCACACCTTTTGTCTACGTGCCATGACCTAACATAATTAAACACAATAACAAGAGGGGGCAGATGGGGAGAAGGGATGCAACGTATATAGAGATATAATTACATTTATTCCAACGCCATTTTGTCCCCAAGTTCTCTGCTGGGCCATAGTCTGTGGGTAGGAGGCCAGCCCACAGTCCCCTCCAAAACACACAGTGACATTGGGTTCTGTCACAACTTCCTCCAGCTCACTTGCTGAAAGACCATACAGGCATAGAGCTGAAGGAAGTTTCTTCAAGAGCCTGACATTGCACCCCACCATCCACGATCCACTTTGTATTTTAATACTTTTGCTAAATGTTTTTCCGCTTGAGGTTTTTTTAATATTGCTTGAATACATTTTAATTTTTTTTTTTGCAAATATTTTATTGAAAATAGGAAAAGGCAGATCCCAAACTGCGCATCAACATAAACAGATAAGGCATATATGCAATCCAAACAAAAAGTCGTGTTAAGGGAACATACACAACAAAGAAGCATTACTAAGAATAATTCCAAATTATGTATGTCTTCACTTAGTCATTTGTAAAAATCAGCCCTGTGAGGAGAGGTATGGAGCTACCCATTCCCTGTTTTTGATACTAATTTGTAGAGCGACAAGTTAAGAGAGGATAAATGGCTAAGAAGGAGGGGGGAATTTTGTCACTTTTTACTTCTACATTATCTTTACCTTTTTTCCCACTATTCCTTGGGTATTGTGTAGTCCCATCCCCTCTCGCATCCCCTGTGGGTTTTCTGTATTTTTTTCTTAAAGGTTAACTTGGCCTTTAAGATTTGCTTCTACCTTCCTTCTTAAGGGGTTAAACTGATTACATTCACATATGATATATAGACAGACCGAAAAGTCTGCATTTAAATATTGCACTTGAAAAGTTCAAAAAGACAGACGAGTACAATATATACCCTCCCCTTCATTTCTCCTTTGCCACATCATGTCTACTACAAAATTACAGGATGGAAAGCACCTTTAAATAAACTCTGGCTTCTTTGTTAATATATGCAAGCATGTCAGCGATATGAACCTGGAACTATTGCAGTTTAATATCAGAGGTGTTTTGGTCTGACCGTTTTCTGTTGAGCTGATATTGGAGGTGATTAGAGACTTACATAGTGAAATGGACATGCTTTGGATACAATTGTGACTAAATAGACAGTGGGAAGAAAACACCACTACATCTGCATTTCCTGTCTTTATTTTTATTTTTTTTAAATAGGCAAATATTTGTGTATAATATGCATTACACTTGCAGTATGTTAATTCTTGCTCCCATATACGGGTAACACGTGTGTATTGACATAAATTAAAGTGGTACTAAACTCAGATTATCTACCCTACCTTGTAAAGGTAGGACACACCACTAGACACATATGTACGTACACAGGACCTAAAAAATTATGTTTGTACCTTTTTTTTTTTTTTTTTTTTTTTTTATTTTTTTACTTTTTCTTCGGTCATGTGATTGCTGTTCTTATTACTGCTACAGCATGCCTCGAGTTTTGGGTGGAGCTAAACCGCAGAGCATTACATGTCCTGTGACGTCCCTTTTAGCGCTTACGCTTTCTCCACTTCCATACCATGCAGAGAGGAGTGCAATATAAGTATCTGATCCCCCTAGGGTGCTGGACACATGCCTGACTGACAACTCACTCCCCTGTGATTGGCCTGGAAGGGAGGGCGTCTAATAGTTTTACCCATAACAACGTGATAAAAAAAAAAATTATGTTCTTTAGCAAGGAACATACATTCCACATTATGCTACCAAAATGAGTGTGTGCTGTAAATTGCCACCAGCCCTGCTCCTGTTCTTGCTGGAGGTTGCGATTTTGCTGAAGCCCAGACCCCCAGCAGTAAATCATAAAGCAGAAATATTTAACAGTTTAAAAAAATTACATTCCTGGGATGCTGGGCTTGCTAACTGTCACATTTGCTTTTTTCCTCAACGAAACCGTGAACCCATCAAATAGCTGTTGTCATAACTGATCACACGTGAAGCACTGTGACAGTTGCAGATCAAACAGAAGCAGCTTCCTTGGCTGTAAAGGGTAGGAGCATTTAATTCAGCTTAAGGCTGTCAGAAGATTGGCCTCTACAAACTCGACAGTGCCTAAAAATGGAGAGCAACTTAGCATGTGCAGAGCAGGGTGAAATTGTGTATTAATTGATTTTACACAGTATAGACACTTCTTTTTAATGTTTTACATAGCTTTACCTGCAAATGCGGCCAGCCTGATGTGATCTAGCAGGACTTAATTTTCTGACTAAAATTCCACTTTTGTGACACGCTGTGGTTTAGCTCTGCCCTGACCCCAGCCACGCTGCAGTAAAAATAACAGTGGTCACGTGACCTAGTAAGATATGTATATTATGATATGTATTTTTTTTTTTTTTTTGGTCAACCAGCAGACTGAATTAAAAAATTACTCGATTCCCCCATCCACACATTCGATGTGCTATTATATTCTGATGGCGGGGAACCTTCCCTGCCTAAAAATACACTGATAAGTGCTGCCGACTATAGCCAGTGATAGCTAATCGTTCATGAAGGACCAGACAGGCTGGTTGTACAGAAGTCGATCGGTAGATCAACTTCTATACAACCAACCTGCCCTTAAATGGATTGAAATTCAGCAGGAACCGGACAGATTTCGATCCATGTATGGCCGCCCTTACATGCAGTACTTGGCTAAACGGGAAGCATACGCACTGTGACGGCAACACTTCCAGAGGCTGTAAGAGGCTGCAGATCTCGGCTACCAGGAGGGAGGAAGCCCCAGGAACAGCAGGATCACCAAGTAATTCTGATTATAGGAAAGAATTATATTAACCTGTTCCCGCCCAAGGTACGTCATATGACGTCCTTGACTTTGAGCGGGTATATCTAAAGGATGTCTGCAGCTACAGGCATCATTTAGTTAGTGGCTTTTTCAGCCGGCGATTCCCTACACCATAAGAATGATCATAGTGGCTGTTCCGCAGCTTGATCGTTCTTATGGGGGGCGTCCCCTCCCGCTGCCCTCCAGTAGTTCTACCGACTCACCGCTTCCATCGGTGAGTTGGGGAATGGATCCGCTGGCCCCGGATGTTTACTATAGAGATTTCTGGCGGACCAGATGGTCACCGGAGTCTCTATGATCTTTCGGAGGCTAGGCACGATATTATGACGTCATGCTCGGCCTCTGCATTCAAACAAATGGCGGCCCCTCCACTGGGAAGCCGAGATGTTTTTTTGGGGTTTTTTTGGATTTCAGGCTTCCCAGCCTAGAGGTGAGATGTGGGGTCTTATTGACCCCATATCTCACTGTAAAGAGGACCGATCATGCCATATTCCTATTACAAAGGAAGTTTGCATTCCTTGTAATAGGAATAAAAGTGATAAAAATGTATTTATTTATTTTTTTTAAAAAGTGTCAAACTAAAAAAAAAATTAAATAAAATTAACAAAAAAAAAATTTAAAGCGCCCCTGTCCCCGTGAACTTGCACGCAGAAGCGAACGCATACTCTAAGTCCTGCCCACATATGAAAACGATGTTCAAACCAAACATGTGAGATATAGCCGCGAACGTTACAGCAAGAGCAATAATTCTAGCCCTAGACCTCCTCTGTAATTCAAAACATGTAACCAGTAAAACATTTTAAAGTGTCGCCTATGGGGATTTTTAAGTACTGAAGTTTGGCACCATTCCACGAGCGTGTGCAATTTTGAAGCGTGACATGTTAGGTATCTATTTACTCGGCATAACTTCATCTTTCACATTATGCCAAAAAATTTGGCTAACGTTAATGTTTGTGTTTTTTTTTTTTCTTCCTCTTTAAAGCGTGAAACTGTTTTTCCCAAAAAAAAGTGTTCGAAAAATTGCTGCGCAAATACTGTGCGAGATAAAAAGTTGCAACGGCCACCATTGTATTCTCTAGGGTCTTTACTAATAAATATAAATATATATATTATTAATGTTTGGGGGTTCTATGTAATTTTCTAGCAAAAAAAATATGAATTTTACATGTAGGGGGGAGATGTCAAACAAAGTGCACAGGTAGTCTAAAGATGGGAAGGGGGTGTGGAGGGGTTGGGTCTTTTTTGGTCTCCCTCCATATTCTTCACATTTGAGAATGCTTTCACAAGGGCACACAGTGACATGTGTTAGGGCCTGATGACACCCATACGCGTGTAGTACTATGTGTGTAACTTGGGAAACGGTATACCAAATAAAACTTTGTGCTACATATAAACTGTGTAATACAGTGCAACAAACACCACTGTGGAGAAATATAATAAATGTTTCCTTTTGGTTTTAATACCCCCTAAATTTCTATTTTTATTTTTGTTTCTGGTTAAATCTGGTCACCTATGATGTAGAAACATAAATACAGGCAAGTTTAACAAAAGAACTTTTAGAGGTCCCCTCCAGCATCCCTCACCCACACCCTTTATGATATTCTGGACTGGGCGCACCCACAGATTACACACTGCCAGTACCATTTGTGCTGTGCAGTATCCCAATTATATGTTATGAAAAACCACAGTCTGTTCAGCAAAAACTGGCCTCAGCTATTCTTGCATTCTTTGTAAACTACATATTTTGCTTTTCAGACATTAGAGCTGGCTAGCAGTTTTGTTTTGTGTGTTTTTTTTTTTCTTTTTAAGTTTTAACTGCAAACATTTTTCTGCCTTCATAAATCCAGGGTTAACGTGTGTAATAGTTCTATATCCATATGACTCATTGGCTAATTTTTGCTTGAAATGGCAATAGCTGCAGATGTATAAACAAATATTTGTGTTGTATTATGTGTGTGTGTATACATACACACACACACACACACACGCCACTTTATTAGGTACACCTGTTCAATTGCTTGGTAACACAAATTGCTAATCTGCCATGGCAGCAACTCAATGCATTTAGGCATCTAGATATGGTGGAGACGACTTGTCAGAGTACAAACTGAGCATCAGAAGGGGGAAGAAAGGGGATTTAAGTGACTTTGAACGTGGCTTGGTTGAGTCTGAGTATTTCCAAAACTGCTGATCCACTGGGTTTTTCATGCACAACCATCTCTCGGGTTTACAGAGAGTGGTCCAAAAAAAGAGAAAATATCCAGTGAGCGGCAGTTGTGTGCACAAAAATGCCTTATTGAGGTCAGAGGAGAATGGGCAGACTGGTTCGAGATGAGAAAGGCAACAGCAACTCAACCACTCGTTACAACCAAGGTATGCAGAATACCATCTTTGAACACACAACACATTGAAGCAGATGGGCTACAGCAGAAGACCACACCAGGTGCCACTCCTTTAAGCCAAGAACAGGAAACTGAGGCTACAATTCGCAGAGGCTCACCAAAATTGGACAATAGAAGATTGGAAAAACATTGCCTGGTCTGATGAGTCTCGATTTCAGCTACGACATTCAGATGGTAGAGTAATAATTTGGCGTAAACAACATGAAATTATCAATTCATCCTGCTTTGTATCAACGGTTAAGGCTGGTGGTGGTGTAATGGTGTGGGGGATACACTTTGGGCCCCACAGTACCAACTGAGCATCGTTTAAATGCCACGGCCTACCGGAGTATTGTTGCTGACAGTGTCCATCCCTTTATGACTATAGTGTACCCATCTTCTGATGGCTACTTCCAGCAGGATAATGCACCATGCCACAAAGCTCAAACCATCTCAAACTGGTTTCTTGAACGTGACAATGAGTTCGCTGTACTCCAATGGCCACCATAGTCACCAGATCTCAATCAAAAAGAGCACTTTTGGGTGTGGTGGAACGTGAGATTCAGATAATTGATGTGCAGCCCACAAATCTGCAGCAACTGTGGGATGCTATCATGTCAATATGGACCAAAATCTGAGGAATGTTGCCAACACATCGTTAAATCTGTGCCACGAAGAATTAAAGGGGTTGTAAAGTCATAAGGTTTCCGAAGATAAAAATCTTTCTGTGTGCAGTATCCCCCCTCAGCCCTCCTAATACTTACCTGAGGTCCCTCTAGATCCAGTGATGTTGCAGCAGCGTATTGGCAGCCTGGGACTCCCCTTCTCATTGGCTGAGACATTAGCGCGGCACCATTGGCTCCCGCTGCTGTCAATCAGTCAGTCAGCCAATGTGGAGAGAAGGGGGGCCGCAGCTCCATGTCTGAATGAACACAGGGAGCTGTGGCCCAGGTCAGGTGCCCCCATAAAAGACAAAAACAGAACATTCCATAGCTCAACTCACCAACCAGTCTGCCAACTGACTAAATTAAACTGTCCAACAGTCTGCGTTAAAAACAGGGGTCTAGTTAGCACGCATTTGCAAACGCATGCATAAGCTGCAAGGCCTCTTCACAGCACCCTGTGTGTGCTTGCAGTCCTAACGCTACTGAATTTATAAGCGTCTCCACAATGGAAGCACATGCATTAAATGGATAGATGAGGGGAAGGTGGGCCTGGAGGCAGCCCAATCCCCCTTAAAGGAACAGGAGCACACTGGACACCCAGCAAGAGCACAGTGGCATCAAATAGCATCACAAGCAGCTTGTTGGGGGCACTCAACGGGTGGGAGGGGCCAGGAGCACTGAAGAGGGACTCGAGAAGAGGAGGATCTGGGCTGCTCTGTGCAAATCCACTGCACAGGGCAGGTAAGTATAACATTGCTGTTCTTTTTAAACTAAAAAAAAAAAACAGACTTTACAATCACTTTAAGGCAGTTCTGAAGTGAATTTTTTAAGTAAAATTAACAATAAAAAAAAATGTAAAGTGCCCCTGTCCCCGTGGGCACAGGGAGCGAACGCATATGTAAGTCCCACCCACATATGATAACTGTGTTGAAACCACACATGTGAGGTGTCTCAACGAATGTTAGAGTGAGAGCAATAATTCTAGCCCTTAACCTCCTCTGTAACTCAAAACGTGTAACCAGTAAAAAATTTTAAACCATCGCCTGTGGGGTGGGGGATTTTAAGTACCGAAGTTTGGCGCCATTCCACGAGCGTATGCAATTTTGAAGCGTGACATGTTAGGTTTCTATTTACTCGGCGCAACTTCATCTTTCACATTATGCAAAAAAATTGGGCTAACTTTACTGTTGTTTTTTTTTGTTTTTTTTAAAGCATGAAACTGTTTTTTTTCCAAAATAACGCGTTTGAAAAATTGCTGCGCAAATACCGTTCAAGATAAAAAGTTGCAATGAGTTGCAGCTATGAGTAAGCACTTGATGTAAGTGCGAAACGCATCGGCTATTTTTGTACCACCCCACAGTCGTGTTTTGTGTACCCCATTATCCTGTATTTTGAATAAAAAGACGGATTTATCCATTCCGGTGTGCAGCTGTCCAGGTCTTCTTGTTCTCTTATACTAAAAAGTTGCAATGCCTGTCATTGTATTCTCTAGGGTCTCTGCTAAAAAAGCATATATAATGTTTGTGGTTCTGTGTAATTTTCTAGCAAAAAAATGATGATTTTTACATGTAGGAGCGAAGTGTCAGATTTGGCCGGGTTGGTAAGTGGTTAAACTGAATGGGCCGTTTTTACAAGGTGAGGGTTTAATACTACTTATTACCTTGTGTTTATGATGTCCTGTTGTGGCTTGTCTTCAGATTGGCCCATTTTACCATTCCTATGGTGCCTAGAGCTAAAGCTGTTCTAAAGCAGGCTTCTTAAATACTATTGCGGTTCAATGATATTTGGAAGCATTAAAGTGGTTCAAAAGCCAGGACATTTTATACCTTAATGCATTCCTTGCATTAGGTAAATAATATCCCAGTAGCAGTATTGCTCCCGCCTCCCTAAATACTAATCTGTGTCACCTAAACCAGCGCTGTGCCTGTCTGAAGCAGCTTTCTCCCTGCTCTCATGGGCTTTAGCTGAGGCTGTTGTCTCCTGCTGCTGTCTGTCAAATCCTGTGAGCAGGGGGGCAGGGCCAAGCCATGCTGTGTGTGTCTTTGGATCAAGAATAGGCCTGCATGTCTGCTGCCATAGCAAGCAGTTGGCTATAGGGGTAGACACAGAAGAGGAGGAACTAAGGGCACCGACAGGGGAACCCCAGAAGAGGAGGTTTGGGACAGCTCTGTGCAATACCATTGCACAGAGCAAATGAGTATAACCTATTAGTCATTTATTTTAAGAAAAAAAAGCCTTTATAACCCCTTTAAACAATTAAACACTAAGGGTGAAGTCATACATGCCCTCATTTAAATCTCAGAGCAGCTGGATCGATTCAGCGCTTCGGCCACTCTGCTTTGTTAGCTGGCTAGAGGGCAGTGAGGTGAACTATTCAGCGCACCGAAGCCTTGTACATGCTATATTTGAATTGTACAACATGTACACTCCATTCACTGCAATGTACGATGGCTCGCTGCGCTGACTGATAGTGCAGTGTGATTTAGGCCTGTGTGCTGCAATAAAATGCACCATGCACCATGCAGCAAGCTGTGTTGCAGTGTGAATTTAACACATCGGAAACAATTGTTACCATGCAGTTAAACGTCTGTCACCGTATTTAGTGTGAGTTGCCCCCTTAAGCGTGCCATTTAAAATTAGAAATGGTCAATTATATGTATATAATCTACGTGTGTGCATAATACCTGACCTCCAATGGTTAATGTACCATACTTGGTCATGAAATAGACTATTCAACAAACATAACAGTGTGCTAGCAAGCTTCATCTCACAGAGCTTGTGGAGATTGTTTTGTCATAAGATTCCAGAGCTTTCAATTACCTCACCAGTCTCTGCAGAGCCCTGACTCACATTCTTGTAGCATAAACCCTACAAGATCAGTCTGTAGGTTTCTTTTAGTAGCTACGCTACAGTAAAAGAATGATTATTATCTATACAATACTGTATACATTTTTTTGAAGGCATATTGCCAGAATCTATGCGGGAGGCTCTCATTGTTGTCATCCCCAAACCTGGGAAAGACCTGTAGGAGTGCGAGTCTTACGGGCCAATCTCTGATTAATTCTGACGTCAAAATACTGGCCAAAGTGTTGGCCGGTAGATTGAAGTCAGTGATACAAAGGAACAATGGGAGGGAGTCCTAATCTCATATCTACCTACGGTTATCTCTGCTAGAGATAAACTGATACAACTCAGATATCTACACCAAATGTACTATACCCCCCTAAGGCTATACAAAAAACGGATTTTTAAAACCGCTTACCTGTAAAATCCTTTTCTTGGAGTACATCACGGGACACAGAGCACCATAATAATGACTATGTGGGTTATACCCTTACCTTTAGGTGATTGGACACTGGCAACCAATAGTAAGACGGTCCCTCCCATATAACCCCTCCTATACAGGAAGTACCTCAGTTTTGTAGCAAGCAATGACGATCCCAGAAAGAGGGGAGGGACCTCTGTGTCCCGTGATGTACTCCAAGAAAAGGATTTTACAGGTAAGCTGTTTTAAAAATCCGTTTTTCTTTATCGTACATCAGGGGACACAGAGCACCATAATAATGACTATGTGGGATGTCCTAAAGCAATGCATCTGAGGGGGGGAACACATTATCCCTAAGCCCAACGGGCCCGAGACTATAAAGCTGCCTACAACACACTGTGGCCAAAAATAGTCTGTTTTTGAGATCTCACATCCACCTGGTAAAACCTGGTGAACGTATGAATTGAAGACCAAGCGGCCGTTTTGCAAATCTGAGCCATAAACACCTGGCGTACTGCCCATGATGCACTAACCCCTCTAGTGGAGTGTGCTCTTAAATCCCGGGGTGGAAACCTACGCTTTAATCCATACGCCTGGATAATAGTCTGACGAATCCACCTGGATATAGTTGAAAACTTGTTGCCGGCTGTCCTTTTTTAGGACCCTCAGGCAAGACAAAAAAACAGTCAGTCTTTCGATAGGGAGCTGACATTTCCAAGTAAACTTTTATCGCCCTCACCACATCCAGTGAGTGAAGCTACCTTTCCTCCCTAGTCTTAGGGTTTGGAAAAAAGGAACGTAAAATTATATCCTGATTCAAATGAAATTTGGAAACCACCTTCGGTAGAAAATCCGGACGAGGGCGCATGACCACTCTGTCCTGATGAAGAATCATAAAAGGTTCTTTGCAAGAAAGGGCAGCCAATTCTGACACCCTTCTAGCCGATGTTATAGCCACCAAGAAAACTAATTTCCTGGTCAATAGGACAAAAGGGATATGCCTAATAGGTTCATAGGGTTGACTCTGTAAGGCTGACAGTACCAAATTTAGGTCCCAAGGACATAAAGGTGGTTTAAGCGGCGGCCTCGGGTGTGCCACTCCCTTGACAAAGGTTCGCACCAAAGAATGGGATGCAATTGGTCTTTGGAAAAAAAATGATAAGGCCAAAATCTGTCCCTTAATTGTCCCTAAAGCGAGCTGCAAGTCTACTCCTGTTTGAAGAAAGGCGAGAACTCTTCCAATCGTATACCTACGAGGGTTCCATTTCCTTTTCTCACACCAAGAAATGTATGGCTTCCAGACTCTATAATAGATAGCTCTAGAAACTGACTTTCTAGCGTTTATCAAAGTGGACAAGACTGAACCCATAACACCACGGTCTTTCAATAATCTGGTCTCAATAGCCAGGCCATCAAATTCAGCAACCGTAAAGAAGGATGGAATATGGGCCCTTGAGACAACAGGTTTGGACGGCAAGGAAGGACCAACGGGTCCCTTACTGCCAATTTCACAATCTTCGAGTACCATGATCTCCTGGGCCACGCTGGGGCCACTAAGATCACCGGCCTCCGTTCCTCCTGTATTCTGCGTAGTAAGTGCGGCAGAATTTGGATCGGAGGGAAGGCATATATCGGAGCATACTGATCCCAAGGAACTACTAATGCGTCTATGCCGACAGCAAGCGGATCCTTGGTCCTGGATACAAACCTGTCCAGCTTGGCATTGAATCTGAATGCCAGCAGATCCACATCTGGGGTCCCCCAGTATTGGCAGATCTGTAGAAAAACCTCGGGATGCAGGGACCATTCCCCTGGTAACAATTTCTGGTGACTTAGGAAATCCGCCTGCCAATTGTCCACCCCCGGAATAAACAGAAACGGCACATGTTTTTCTGCCCAGGTCAATATATGATCTACCTCTCTTTGGGCTGCCCGACTCCTGGTACCTCCCTCGTGGTTGATATATGCCACTACTGTGGAGTTGTCGGACTGGACTCTGACAGGAAGACCCCGCAATCTGGACGTCCAGAATCGCAGGGCCAGGCGAGCTGCCCGGATCTCCAATAGATTGATGGGCAGAGTCCTTTCTGTCTGGGACCATATTCCCTGAACAGACGCTTCCTCTAGGACTGCTCCCCGGCCGAGAAGACTGGCGTCCGTGGTTACAACTTTCCAGGCTATCGGTGGAAAAGATTTCCCTCCTTTTTTAAGTTGCTGGTTCTTAACCACCAAGAGAGGTTCCATAGAACCTGTGGAGATAGAACCATAGGCTGATCCAGGGTTCGAGCTGACTTGTCCCAGGCCTTTAGAATACTGTTCTGGAACACTCTGGAGTAGAACTGTGCATATGGCACTGCGCTGAAAGATGACGCCATCTTGCCCAGTAACCTTATGTACAGCCGAATAGAAGGTGTTAGTTCTTTTTTCACCTTCTGTACAAGTTCCACTATGGAGGCGACCTTTAAGGGCGGAAGAAACACCCTTTCTTGGGTGGTGTCCCAAATCATACCCAGATACACCAAGGCTTGGGTCGGACAAAGAGCTGACTTGTCCATATTTAGCATCCAACCTAGGCGTTGTAAAACCTGTACTGTTCTTGACACGTTTTGAACTAGTATGGGGCGAGAGCATTCCCTTAGAAGAAGATCGTCCAGATATCCTACTACGGAGACTCCTTGAGACCTTAGGGAAGCCAACACTGGGGCCAAAATCTTTGTGAAGACCCTGGGGGCCGTGGCCAGACCGAAAGGTAGTGCCATTGGAAATGACTGCCCTCTACAGCGAAACGTAAGAACCTCTGATGTGGACCGAATATCGGCACATGAAGGTACGCGTCCTTGATATCTATGGACGCTAAATAGTCTCCCTTTCTCAGGGACTTTATTATTGAACGAACCGATTCCATGCGGAAGGATCGGACGTCTACAAAGAAGTTGAGAGCCTTGAGGTCCAAAATGGACCTTTCTTCCCCATTTGGTTTTGGCACAGTGCATAGGTTTGAGTAAAACCCCTTGAATCTTTCCTCGTGTGGAACCTTTACAATTACCCCCTGCGCCAGCAGATGGTGTAAAGCTAGGAATAGGCATCTTCTTTTCTCTGTATCCGACGGGACCCTTGAGTACAGAAACCGGTTCGGGGGGATCTCCCGGAACTCTATACTGTAACCGTATTTTACAGTGGAAATGAGCCATCTGTCTTGAACCAGTTCTTCCCAGGCCTCCCCAAACAGCTGAAGCCTGCTCCCCACCCGTGAGAGTGGGGGCGCCCCTTCACAAGGTAGACTTGGAGTTGGACTTGGGTGTCTTTGGGGCCCAGGGTTTCTTCTGACCCTGGGGTCTTTTAAACCCAGATGGCTGAGGCCGTCGATACCCCTTAGGGGAAGAGGCACCAGGTCCTGGAGCATTAGGAATTTTATAAGAGGGTTGCTTCCCTTTCCTTTTTATAGGAAGCAGGGCACTCTTTCCTCCAGAGATCTTTTGAATATATTTATTCAGATCCTCGCCAAACAAGCGCTCTCCATGGAATGGAAAAGCTGCGAGTAGCCTTTTACATGGCGTCTCAGCAGACCAGTTCTTTAGCCGCAAGACTCTGCGCATATGAATTGACAGTAACGCAAAACGAGACATCTGTTGGATTGAGTCTTTCAATGCGTCTACCGCAAAACATAAGGCGTGAGGAATCTCCGATAACTCCTCAGCAGATTCCTCTTGGCAAGGTATGTTCTTTACTAACCTTTTAAAGCGATCCTTTAGGGATTGGCAAATCCCAATAGCTGCAACTGCTGGCTGAACTGCTGCACCAGCCACCGAAAAGGAGGCCTTTAATAAGGACTCTAGCTTTTTATCAGCCGGATCCTTGAATACCTGGGCATTATCCGCTGGACAGGTTAAACTTTTATTCACAGAAGATATGGCAGCGTCCACCAAGGGTGTGCCCCATTTTTTCCTGAATTTCTCCTGCATAGGATATAAGACAGAAAACCTTTTTGGAGGTAAGTATATCCTGTCAGGGTGCACCCAGTCCGCGTAAACCACTTGCTCCAGTAACGGATGCAAAGGGAACGCTTGGGAAATTTGCTGAGGTCGCAAAGATCCCAAAGTAGAACAGGAGAGTGCAGACTCCTGAACGGGGGGTAACTTAAACCCAATTCGTACCATCTCCATTAGAGATTGGATAAACAATTTTTGGGAATGGGAGGCTGAAATTGGCTCCTCAGAGCCAGAGTCCTCAGCCGAGGATTCTTCAGCCTCTCCATCCTCTCGGTCCTTTATGACCACCTCTTCCAAATCCTCTGCCCATTCTGGTTCCAGATCACCTGGACCCATCTGGCTATAAGAGTCCTGGTGATCTAGTGACTCTCCAATTTGCTCAGGGGTGGGAGATCTATTATGCTTCCTCCCCCCCTGTGTTACAGAGACGATCATGCCAGCTATTTTGCCCTCAAGGCCCGCTAAGGCAGATGCCAAATCCTCCTTTGTAACATGAGCCGAGGCAGGTACATTGGTAGTGGCCACTATGCCTGACAAATGCAATGGCTCATCCAGGCCAGATGCCGCAGGTCTTTCAGGAGAAACTGAGGCTGCATCAGCATGGGGTTGGTCTCCTGCTTTTTGCAGAGGGACTCTTACCCCTGTGCTTGCCTTGTTCCCTATACCTCGTTTTCTGGAAGACATTGCTTACACACTAGGAAGAAAAACGGAGTACTCCCCACAAACTACAACCAGCCTTTAACCTGTGTGTCCAAGACCACCAAACTCACGTGCCCAACAATCGCTCTGTTTGTTCATGCGAACGCCAGGAGCTCCATGCCTATAAGCACTGGCCTGAGAGTGAGCGCGTGCATCAGCAATCGGCGGCACGCCTACTGCACGGCGCATGCGTCGTCTTGATGCACGCAATGCACCTGCGATGCGCACACCGGCGGCGCACACCAGGGGGCGCGTGGACATGCGCACACTCGCCAAAATTCAAAAATGCGCACCAAAACCGGCCTTCTGTAATCTTAGACACAGGTTCAAGGTTTATACCAGCAGTTACAAAGGGAAATTATATATATATATATTTATATATATTATACCCAAAGGGAGTACTCACCATCCCAAGCAGCAGGCCCTGTCTTACCAGGCCCAATCTTCCCCCATCACAGCGGGTAGGGCCTCTAAGGACCTTCAGGGACTGGGTCCCCCATATATTGGGGTCCACACCCCTGGACCTGTAAAGCACCCTTTCTGGTTTACCTTGGGCAAGATTGACCAGGAATACCAACTTAACAAGGGTCCAGCACCTATAAAGGACACATTACAAGCAATACCTCGTTCTTGAACCGAGGTTCGGGTACCATCCACTTTAGCTTTGTTATGCCATCCGATTATAACGTCCTCTGTGGGACATTTTTTTTAAGAAATTTGAAGAGCTTCAACAGCCATGACCATCACCTTCAAGACACTGGTGAAAAAACTGCGGTACTTCCTGTATAGGAGGGGTTATATGGGAGGAACCGTCTTACTATTGGTTGCCAGTGTCAAATCACCTAAAGGTAGCGTATAAACCAAATAGTCATTATGGTGCTCTGTGTCCCGTGATGTACTATAAAGAAATGGGAAGGAAAGATCACCCCACCTGCCATAAATGTCTGATAGCAGAGGGTTCATTTATACATATGGTATGGGAATGCAATAGGGTAAGGCCGCTATGGTCGCAGGTCACCCAATTTATTGCTGACACTAGGACTATTAGGAGTTATAGAGGATGAGGTTATGAGTAATAATACGAGAACTTTATTGAAGATCCTGTTCTATTATGTAAGAAAGCTCATTGTACTTAACTGGATCAGGTTAAATGCTTGGATAAAGTTAGTTAACACTAATGTTATCATGTATAAAATGACATATGAGTCTAGGGGTTCAACAAAAAAATTCAACAAAGTATGGGGAAAATGGGTTAACTCTGAAAACGCTATACAATCAGACGTGTAACTGAAACAAACAAATGTATATCTTGAATGGAGGTTCGAGGGGTTGAGATGGAGATGGGCAGCAGCACACGGCACAAATGGTTAAGGGGGATTTTTCCCTCGGGATTTAATGGTTTCTATTTGTTTGGAGTACACTGAAAGTAATCTATAAACTACATATGGAAATTCTGAAACCTTTATTGCTTTAGGTATTTAATGTGCTTCAAGTGTTTATAATATAGGTTGATTCACAAAACAAAAGGTAGCCGAATACAAAAATGACAAGTTATTGAACTGTATAATAATTTTATTAATATCACAAGTGATTGATAGTGGACGTGTCTTTGACTGTATCTTACTTGTATATCATACTCTGTCAATTAACATGTATGAATATTTGGCAAATAAAAACCTTTAAAAAAAAAATTTAAAAAAATTATATGATCTAGCAGATTATGCAGGTGAGTGAGCTTTTAAAGCAAATTCTGGAGTAATAGTTGAGGTACATTTAATATATTAGGCCTCCTCCCCTATTGTAAATAGTAGTATAAGTGTGAAAAAACACCAAGAGGGAAAAAGTTATTACATATACATACTATACCTTTGCTTCTGTACTGCAAGGGGTGAGCTCACCATTTTTCTGACAAGTACCCAAAATCTCACGAGATGTTGTCACAGCACAGTGCAACATTTTCCTTTTCAAAAGGACATGACCTTTGCCTATGCACCACAGGAGGGAAGCTGTCGAAGGGTAAGTATATTTGGAATCCCTTTTCTCAACAGTGTGTGTTTTGTGTGTGTGTGTGTGTCTTTTTGTGCATTCACAAATTAATTCCCAACACACTTATCAGCTAGCCTGCAAACAAACCAGATTGACCCTGTCTAACAATTCACATAAAATCTGAGGGTTTTGTTGCACACATTTTTATGTATTTTTGTGGGGGAGATCCTTGCATCCACAGGGTTGAAAAAAAAAATGTTTACCCAGCTTTACATTTCGTTATTTATTTATTTTTGTCATGTAAAATTTGTTGACTTTGAGAATTAGCAGATCATTTTTCTGATCAGAAGTGTTCACATTTTGCATACAATTGTTTACAGTGAGAAAACTAAATTCTAACTTTGGTTAATGCATAATTTTGAAGATAACCGAAAGCTGTTATCCAGTAAACAAGAATATAAATGTGGAAAAATACTGTAAAACCCTAACAACTGAGTGTGACTGCATACTGTAATTCATTTCTTAAAGAGAAGGGCCACTAAAAAAAAAAAAAATTAAAAGTCAGCAGCTACAAATACTGCAGCTGCTGACTTTTAATTGGACACTTACCTGCCCCAGGGTCCAGTGATGCGGGGGATCGAAGCCCCGCTCGTCTCCCCCTCCGTTCAGCGACGCCGGCATTGCAACTGTGGGTGCCGGGCTGTGGCTTCACAGCCTGGCACCCACTGCGCATGCGCGAGCGCCGTGATTGGCCGCTCAGTCACCTGGGACCTGTAATGGGTCCCAGATGATTGACAGGAGGGAGCAGAGCTGAGCCCTTCCTGTGCCAAGACGGAAGTGATGTCACCAGCCCAGGCACTGAAAGAGGCAGACTACGAGGGACCCCCTAGCAACAGGCATTTAGAGGTGAGTAAAAAAAAAAAAAATATCCAAATGTTTTTTTGTATTTTTTTTTTTATTTAGGATTTTTCATGTAGTTTTTTTTTTTTTGGGTGGAACACCACTTTAAGCCAACGTTCTTCTCATCCGGAAAATTGTCTCAACCATCATTACCCTGCATGATGCCAGTCTGACATTCCATAATTAAATGCTCTAGTTGGAATGTATAGTGACATTTGTGCAGTAATCGCTTCATAGCCTTTTTTAAACTGAGGTTACAGCTAACTTTTCTGTTGCAGGCAAGCCCAGTCACTTTTATGAGTAGACCATATTTCCTGGTACATTGCTACGTCCGTTTTTGGGGGAATCCATATGGATACTAAGTAAAGTGTCATACATGGGCAGATGTTCACGTTTTATCACATATAGAGCTAGTCATAAATCACAGTAGCCTATATTGAAACCTTTCTTTAAAATAATTAACTTTCTTCCTAAATTCTTGCTGTGTCCTCTAATTTTATGTGTACATTTTTTCACTGATTGTGTTGACAATGTGTGTGCGTAATTATTTATTTTTCTTAAGCTTTGAATAGTGCGGAAATGGGTAGACTCCTAGTCAGATTTTTATCCATAGGAGGGTTTCCATTTGCTTCCTGTTCTAGTGACAGCATTGTAACTGGGAGAGGAGGTGAGGAGACATATTTTGCATGGACACCAGCAATGATACAATGCTCACAATAGATTTGTATCTTTTACCCTGGAATAATCCACTAATTCCAATACTTTTTGGCTGAAGTCCATGGTTTTGAAGCAGCTATATAATACACTGCTAGATATAGGTTGCATAATCTTCTGTGTAATATTGGTATCTTGTGTTGATAATATCTTTCAATTTCTCTATTTCCAGGCTTTTGGAAATGCCAAAACAGCACACAATAACAACTCCAGCCGCTTTGGAAAGTTCATCCAGGTCAATTACTTGGAGAGTGGCATTGTGCGTGGGTAAGCTTTATATGCGAAGGCCTTTCTGTGATTTGCAGCATCACCAGTCTACCTCCACATTTCTAGAACCAAAGAAGAAATCCAGGGGTTATGGTTATGATTCAAGGCAGCTAAGTGTTTCCCCTTGACATTTTCCGATAGTCCTATCTAAAGATCTAAAATTAGCACCTTGTCCTGCTTTATGCATCAGATATTTGTAACAAACATCTGTTGACCAGTCACCCACAGATGCACATGCTCTCTTTTGTTCAAAACCAATACATGAGCAGTGTGCTCTCTACTAAAGTAACAGCAGTGCTGGGCTGCTGTGGTCCTTCCCAGTGTGTTGGCAAGACAGGGGAACACTCAGAATGAGCATTGTTCAGTCAAACTGCAGGGGTGCCACAAATGGATCCCACAGGTAGGGCATTTAGAAGCCATCAGTTTATTTTTTATCCACTGGTTCCCCTTGACTGGATAGTGAATTTTATTCAGAAGGTAATCTTGGCCATTAAAGCTAAAGGTCAGCACCAAACACATAAGTTATGTGCAATAGTGTGTATTTATCTGCTTCTGGTCAAAATCTTTCCTGCAGTGCCTCTTCCATAGCCTCCTGTTATCTGATACTGCCCTGAGCATCTCTTTTCCAGCGCTGTGAGCTACTGCTTCTAAGAAAAGATGCACCACTTAACTGCACACCATTGTACCCTCACTGCCATTCATTGTGCTTGTAGTACTATTCCCCCACAATGCATTGCATTCTTGGACTGGAGGAGGAGTATTTGAATAACAGGATTTTCGCTGCCCATTTACAGAATGTGATGTATTGTGTGACTGACATAATATGAGCAGTATGAACGGTGGACAAGGCAGAAGGGGGAGATCAAGCTGCTGCTGTTAATTTTTACAGTGCTAGAAAAGAGCTGCTGAGGGCAGTCAGTAACTGGCGGCTATGAAGGAGGCACTGCAGGAAATATTTTTAGCAGAAGCAGCCACCTGCAGCTACTGAAATACATGCCATTACTCATACTGTGTTTTGTGCTGTAAAACATAAATTTAAAGCGGAAGTTTGGGTATGACAGTTTTTACATAGGTACATCGGTCAAGCTTGTAAATATGTATATACCACCCCTGTGGGATCCCCATGGAAGCTAGAAATCACTGTTGTGGACACCACTACTATGGTGATCACCGCTAGCTTCCAAGTTCCATTTTGAGTGACTTCCCTGCTTCCTACTGAACACAGGAGGCCACTCACTCACTCAGCAAGGGTGCCATTCAGAGAATACTGTGCATTTTGTCAATGGATGCAGAGATTTCTCTGGACAAGAAGATTGTGATGTCACCTCCCTGCATCTCCAATGTGTTTAATCGGAGAATCCTTTACATTCATTAAGAAAATGCAAAGTGTTCCCTAAATGGCACCCGTGTTAAGGGAGCTACATTAGAGCAGCCACCTGGCACGGGACCCTAGTAAGAATGGAGTGAAGTAAAATATCTACAACCATTGCATGTCTTTCAAATTCTGGTCTCAAGGCCTCATGCACACAGGATGCTCAGCTCCTCTGAATGCCCTTTTCTCCTGACAGGAGAAAAGCAGCTTAAAAAATTACCTAAAACCATGTTTTTAGGCCCGTCAAGCGTTTGGGCACTCATTCATTCCATTGGCCAGAATAGCGAGACTTTTTGTTACTGTAAAATCCCTTTTTCTGAGTTTGACAGACACAGCTGTTTATATTTTCGAACACAGGATTATATCGATACCTTCAGGAGTAGAGAACTTGGCAGAAAAAACAAACACAGCACCACATATGGGCATTCCTAGTTAATCATAAACCCCCTGTCTACTATAGGCAGCTCAGTTCGCCACAAAGCAGTACAAGTAGAAAAAAACAGAGGGGTGGGTGCTGTGTCCATCAATGAATTCAGAGAAAGGGATTTTACAGTGAGTAACAAAAAATCCCTCATTCTCTCTATTGTTGACGGACACAGCTCTTTATTCTCAACCATAGGGACATCCCAAAATGGTGTCTCCATGTGGGGTGGGAAACCAGAGAAAAAATGCACGCAACCACACCCGAGATCCCCCTGAAATGGAACAAGAACCACAAAACAGCAGCCTGCAAAACTGGTGCGTGAAATACGCATTTGAAGATGCTAAAACTGCAACTAGCAAAACCTGGTAAAGATGTGTACAGATGGCTAGAAGCCACCTTGCAAGCTTAAGACACAGACTTCTGAGGATGAAACACCCAAGAGGTACTAATTCCCCTGGTAGAGTGTGCCGTAACAGTGAAGGGAAGAACCTGGCCCTTAATGGCAGAAGCCTGGACAGCCGCCTACCCGTTTTAGACTAGACTAAGAAACCTTGGTCTATTTGTGGGCCATACGTGAGCACCAAAAATGAAGCTGACTTCTGGAAGAAGGCCATAACAGACAGGTACACACGAACCGCCCAGACAACATCCAAGAAGTGGTGCACAGCCTCTTTAGGACCAAACACAGCGAAAGAAGGACCGTAAAAGTCAGACACCACCTTCAGAAGGAAGAAGGAACACATACGGAGAACTACCTTATCTTTGTATATAACCAAATAGGGGGGCATACAGGACAAGGCCACCAGCTGCGACATGTGGAAGTTAGTGACTATACAGGCTACCTTCTGGGAGAGGGCAAGCAAGGGAAGACCTTCGCAAAGGGAGGCTTCAGGAGAATGGAAATGACCAGATTCAGGCCCACAGTAGCACACAGCAGGAGCTACACGTTGAATCCCTTATACTGAAGTACGAACCAAAGAGTGCATGGCCAGAAATGGCATTGAAAGAAAATTGCAAGGGACTGCATGATGCACGCACTCGCGGGGGTGAAGAGTCCTGAGAGGCACAGGCCAAGACACCCCCCCCAGAAGCAGCTACAAGTCAGGCACATTGAAAAGAGCAGGGTCAGAGCCCAGCCCAAAAAAAGAGACCCACAGCTTCTGGGTCAACTAAGGCAACAACATAGACTTTGAGGAGAGTAGTAGACCCAAAGAAGAGTAGTAGACCCCACAGAGCCAACCACCTCAAGGAGTACCCGCAGCCCACCACCACGCCTAAGGGAGAGGTGGGGCATCTACTTATCGGTCCAGCCAAGGTAGCGGGTAGCACTCCCAAGACAGATCCACCTCCCACCTCGGATGGGGGGGGACTGTCGGCCAGTGTAACACTGTGACACGTACGTCAGGTGCCCAAGAGACTTTTAACTCACCGGCCGCGGCAATCCAGGATGGGGCTGTTGGGGCTGACCCAGCGCGTGGCTAAAAGTCTGCATGCACTTGCTGGCCAGGCTGGAGTGACTATTGGATCTAGATTATCCAGCCTGTCGCCCCGCCCGGCTGTTGATTGAAGATCGCCACAGGAAAAATCCTAGGGAATAAAAAGGAAAAAAACCTATAGAACTACAGATCCCAGCAGGGAAGCCAGGTCCTTACTCCTACACTAGGCAGAAAAAACTGAGCTGCCTATAGCAGAGATGGTGTTTACTACCAGCTAGGACAGGTTTTTTTTTTTTTTTTTTCTGTCTAGTGTTCTACTCCTGAAGGTGTCAATATAACCCTGTGGTCAAGAATGCGAAGACTTGTCCAACGAACAGAGAAAATATCTTATTCTGCCCAATACAATGAAAGAACCCTCAAGCGCTAAACTCAGCTGCAAAATGCTTACAAACGTTTGAGCACGTCAAACATTTTTCTGCTCAAACGCTGCTCTCCTGAACACACCTCCTGTGTGTTCCCCTGTGCTCTCCTGTGTGATTTTTATTTATTTATTTTCAGCCTCTAAACACTTTTCTTCTAATAAGCCTGTAAAGGCCTGTGTGTGTATGGCCACATAGGCTAACATATTGGGGAGTTTTAGAAGCTGAACAGAAAAAAAGTTAAATACCCTTAACGACCAGCGACTTACCCGTATGTTGCTGGAGTTTCACATCATACCTGTGGCCGGTGGTCGGCCCTCTTGTAATTAGCAATCGGAGCGGCTAACTAGCCGCTTGATTGCTATTACAATCAGTGGGAGGGGACCTTGGTGATGGTAACTTAGAAGCAATGACATAACTTTACTTTCGGTTTACCTGGGTATCAACAGCCCCATTTAAAAAAAAAAAAAATTGAATTATTCAAAAACACAGATCTGGGTTTTTTAAATGCTTTCAAGGGCAGAGGAGAGATTTGGGGTCCTTTTGACCCCAGATCCCTCCATAAAGAGTATACCTGTCACGTGCCTATTGCTGTCACAAAGGATGTTTACATTTACATCAATAAAAGTGATTTAAAATTTTTTTTTTTTAATGAAAACAGTGTAAATTCAATTATATTGGAAAAAAAAGGTGTGTGTGTGTATGTGTGTATATATATATATATATATATATATATATATATATATATATATATATATATATATATATATATATATATATATATGTGTGTGTATATATATATATATATATATATGTATATATATGTGTGTGTGTGTATATATATATATATGTATATATATGTGTGTGTGTATATATATATATATATATATATATATATATATATATATATATATATATATATATATATATATATATATATATATATATATATATATATATATATATATATATATGTGTGTATGTATGTTATATATATATATATACGCGCAAATGCTCAAATAGCACTAGACCTCCTCTGTAAATCTAAAGTGGTAACCTGTGAAGGCTTTAAAGCATCGCCTATGGATAGTAAAATGTACGCCGTTTGTCGCCGCTGCACGGGCGTGCGCAATTTTAAAGCATTACATGTTTGGTATCTAAATACTCGGCGTAACATCATCTTTTTATATTTTTTACAAAAACAATTGGGTTATATTGTGTTTTCTTGTGCTTTTTTGCATTAAAATTTTAAAAAGTGTATATTTTCCAATAAAATTGTGCTTGAAAAACTGCTGCGTAAATACCGCGTGACATAAAAACTTGCAACACCACCAATTTCTTCTCTAGGGCCTTTGCTTTAAAAAAAATATTTAATGTTTGGAGTTCCTAACACGTTTTCGAGCAAAAAATACAGATTCTTACATGTAAAGGTCTGGATCCATAATTTGTTCCCCTGGGCGTTTCAAGATCAGTGGTGGGATGCAGAAGGTCGTGTTTTTTTTGTAAAAGGGACTGTAGGGAGCTCTAAGGTCACCCTGGTGAACATTTATGTTCCTAATTCGAACCAGATCGCCTTTCTTGCCAAACTGGGGGAATTCACGGAAGGCACGGTGATATTGGGGGAGATGTGAACTTTACAATGGACCCAGCCCTGGAAGCCTCCAGAAACGCTTCCAGTGTTTCCTATGCAGCACTGAAACGCTTAAGGAAGAGGCTTCATGCTTTTCCATCTTGTAGATGTATGGCGCATACTTCATCCAAATCAGCACAATTACACGTTTCCTGGTCTAAAGTTAAGTCTGCTTCCATTGGTGCAATTACCCCCCGCCCCCCCAAGCCGTGGATGTGGAAGCTAAATGACTCATTGATCCAAACTCTGGCAGTTATTGAGGAAGTTGCGCTTTTTCCTCTACTCCAATGTAAACCCAGAAAGTGCATCTATGATGGTGTGGAAGGCACATGAGGTGTACACCGGGGAGTCCTGATTAAGATTGGGTCGTGTCTCAAAAGAGAAAAAGCTAAACAAATGGTGGACCTCCTGGGGAAGATCAAGGCCTTAGAGGCAGTCAACAAGAAATCGCTGGCCAGCAAGGCTCTAGCGGACCTCACAGTTCTGAGAAACTATGTTCTCTTGCTTTGGATAGAGCTAAAGCCATGTTGGCTAAGGGTAGACGTACCTTCTACGAACACAGTAACAATTGTGGCAAGCTCCTGGCGCACGCTCTTTTCAGCTTAACAAGCTCGCACTTTCATACCTGAGCTTCTTAACAAAGCTCAACATATGGTCCACTCAACTGAGAATATCGCTGAGATATTTCAAAGGTACCATACATTGCTCTCTAATCTTCCCCGCCCTGAGCCCGGTGTCAATGACCCTTATAGGTTGGCGGCTATAGAGGAATACATACAAAAATTGGGCTTCCCTAGCCTGTTGGAAGAGTATCTGGCTGCTTTGGAGGAGCCTCTCTCATCTGAGGAATTGGCTCTGGCCATAGCTCGTGCGCAAACGGGCAAGGCCCCTGGCCCAGACGGGTACTCCTTCTTTTTTTTTTTTTTTTTTTTTTGTATTATAAGCTATTGAGACCATTGACTCCACATTTTCTATCAGCATACAATGCACCAGGCACGGGGGTCACCTTTCCCTAAGACACGCTTAGGGCACATATCACAGCGATTGCGAAGGAGGGAAAGGACCCGCTAATTTGTAAAAACTACCGCTTGATCTCCCTTGAACACTGATCTTAAATTGTTCACTAAAATCCTCGCAATGCGCCTGATTGAGCGGATCCCCCAACTGATCCACTCTGACGAGGTGGGGTTCGTCCCTACGAGGGAAGCCCGCCACCAAGGCCATCAATTTTAACCACTCTGCCTAGGCTCGGAAGATCCCTATGTTGCTCCTCTCGTCCGACAGCGAGAAGGCATTTGACAGGGTGAACTGGGTTTTCCTGACAGACTCTTAGACTCCTACATGATGATATGGATTCATGCTATTTACTCTTGCCCTTATGCTCAAGTGAAGGTAAATGGTCACCTTTTCTAATCCTTTGGGATCACGAATGGGACCCGACAGGGGTGTCCCCCTCTCCCCCCTGACTGATTTTGTCCCGACTCTTGAGCCCTTTTTACGATTGGTCAGAAACAATCCTGATGTTGCTGGCCTACATCTAGATTTGGCGTTTTCTCCTAAGCTTGTGGCATGTGCTGACGACTTACTGTTCTTTTTGTCTAATCCTCTGGTCTCCCTCCCAAACCTGCCCTCTGAGCTAAAGACTTCTAAGACATAATTTTTTTTTTTTTTTTCAGATCAATTACATAGTTAGGTTAAAAAAAAGACACAAGTCCATCTAGTTAAACCATAAATAAAATAGAAAAATATCATACAATCCCATACCCACAGTTGATCCAGACGAAGGTGAAAAAAACCCCAGAAAAACAGGATCCGATTTGCTACAGTAGGGGACAAAATTCCTTCCTGATACCAGAGAGGCAATCAGATTTTTCCCTGGATCAACTTACTACCTATAAATGTTAGTACCCAGTTATTTTGGCCTCGCTGACTACTCTTTTTCAGACAGATTTTCCCTTCAAAAGGGCTACCTCCCACATAAAATATTTAGGTATCTCTCTACCTAGTAAAGTGGATAACATTTTTTCACTAAATTTTCCTCCTCTTACTGGCGGCTATCAAAAAGGACCTTGTGTCATAGCAGAACAGCCTATTCTCATGGTTCAGACGGTGTAATCTCGTCAAAATGAATATCGTGCCGCGCATGCTCTACCCTTTCCAGGCACTTCCCATTTGTGCGTTCGGTCAATCGTGCTCTTGTTAACTTCTTATGCGCACAGAAGCCTCCTCGTCTTGTTCAGAGGATTCTGCTATTACCGAAATTGCTGGGGGGTATGGCTTTACGCCACACTAATCTTTATCTCATGGCTTGCCATCTGACTAAAGTGTTGAATTGGTGCTGCCATGGGGCTCTTAAACAGTGGGTACAGGTGGAGCAATCCCTTTCCAGAGGCCGTGTTGGAATATGTGCCATTGTGTCAAACAGATTTGCCTATTTGGGTGCTCACTCTACGGTGAGGGAAACCTGGCGGATCTGTTCCAAGGCGTTTCAGGATCTCTCTATTGCTCCGAGCCCTTCTCCGCTTACCTCCATAGCTGGCAACCCTGCTTTCAGCCCTGGCTTACGAGACTCTAGATGCCAAGATTTGAAATCTACTGGGTAGTTTCAGGCCCGGCACTTTATAGTAAATAGACGGTGGGTTACTAGACCGCTAACCATGGAAGACCCGAGATATGCGGGACTACCGTTCTGGCAAAAACAGTTAGCCCACTTCATTGGTTCCTTACCTTCGATAAATGCCTTACCATATTCGAGCTCCTATGGTGCAACATTCTCCACTGCACCATGTGACTTCTCAGACTGCTTGTTTATATCTCTGCTGCTGGATTTGAGACTTCCCTATATTGCCAGGTGGGAACGAGATCTAGGGCTGAACTTTTACAAATAAACAGGTGGCGAGAATTTTCCTGTTCTCGTACAAAACTTCTATCTGTGCTAAGCACCAGGAATCCGGGTTTAAAAGAGGAGTATGGGTTTGGGGGGTTTTCCTCCATCATACTTAGGTGGATGCAGCATCAGTCCAATGCTCCCCCTTTCCCCCAGGGCTTCTACACTGAGAACCGAGCGGTCGAACATCCCTGATGGTTGTTTTTACAGCTTCCTGAGCAAAGGGCTGCTGACTGTCAATCAGCAGCTTTCCGCTCTGCTCCTCCACGCTCATTGGAACTCTGAGCTGTGGAGGGGCAGGGAACGGCCATCTCAGGCTCACTGAGAGCCTGAGACGGGTGTCAGTCCAGGCACCTGGCGGATCCAGACTTCCATTGTCGGGATGACACGGTCCCTGGACTGATTATGTGATGTCAGCAGAGAGCGGACTTCAGTCCGCTCTCTGCTGAAAACGGGTCACAGGAGTGCAAAACTAATTGCACTCCTGTGACCTAGGAGAAGCCCAGCCAAACGAGCTTAGGCTGAACTTCTCCTTTTAAAGTGCTGGACTGGTGATATCATACACCTGTAAAAATTCATAGGATGTTCCCGCAGTGCTCGGATCTATACTGGAGGTGTGGAGAGGACTCCGGTTCTATTCACATTTTCTGGTCTTGCCGCTTACTGTAATCGTACTGGACAAAGGTTCATCGTGTAACACAAAAATTCACTGACCTTGAGTTACCGAAAGATCCTCTGGTTTTCGAAGAAGGTCTACAGACGCTCCATTTAACCTCTTCTGATTACAACAGTGAAGAGCTGTATCCCGCGTTTTTGGAAACAGACGCAGCTGCCGTCTGGTTGAAAAAAGTAGTTGAAATCAATGAGTTGGAAGACCCGGTGGCCATGGAGAAAGGCCTCAGGGAAAAATTCCTTAAATTGATTTATTGGCATGAATTTGTCTACTCTGAGGAGTACAAAACTTTGTTGAATTTAAATCCCCTCAACTGGAGATTGCTCTGGTGGGTCTCCTGGTCCTGTAAGGTTAGTGGTATGACTGTATCTTTTTCCCTCCCCCTTACTTTACCTCCCCCCCCTTTTTTTTTTTCCTTTTCCTTTGGTTCTTATTCCTTGATTTTTTTTCATTTCTCCTCTATATTGTCCATTTTACTTAGTGTGACCCTCTGGGTCTTTCTTTCTCTGCTTTATCTTATCTTATATATTCTCGCTGTCTACCATGTAAAATGTAACGAGGGGTACATCGACTCCCTAGTACCTGGTTTTCCGGGTGACCCTTTAATACGCATATCTGCATCCTATGCTTGCACTTATTTTGCTGTGCTGACCTTTTCTATGTACATGTTTCATTTTAGATAGGCCTATGCTGCGGTATCTGTACTAACCCTGTGTTACCTTAAAGTGGATGTAAACCCAATGTCATGCTTTCTAAACTACTGCCATAGGGGTTATCTATAAGGATAGACATGCCTTCTGCATGTATCTTTACCTGTCAAATGTCTCCCCTCTGTCTGTTATGAGAACCGAAAAACTGCAGATTCTGTGGGTGCGTCTGTTGTCTGGAGCTCGGTGGGTGGAGTCGTGATGTCAGTAGACTCCCCTCCCACTTCTACACTCCCCTTGTGAATATGCATTTTCTCCTGTGTATTTCTTACACTGAACTTCTGATATGATCTCTAACATCCAGTGAAAAGACAGGAAAGTAACCACATGATTTCAGCATGCCAAATCATGCTGAGGTGTGGGTGGGAATTAAAAAATAATGCATGTCTTAGGCTAGTGCACGAGATATGTAAATCACCTGTCGCTCACAGCAAGGGGGAGGATTTGACAACATTTTTCTGTTTGTCAAGTTTTATCTCACTGAACAATAAAAGAGGATTGCTCAGAGCTTGATTAACTCTTTGTGGCAAGACTGGGCTCAAATGATAGGAAATCTTATACTCTGCATTATGACATATAAAAAAAAAAAAATTTTGGGTCGGATCCACTTTAAAATAAAGTATTGGAAAAAAAATGCCTGGAGCTCAAGTGGTTAAAAACGGCATTTAAAAAAAAAAAAATCAAAATTATGCTGAGTGTGAATGAAGCCTCAGTTCTTGAAGCTGCCCTCATCTTTTTTGATTTAAACCTTTAAATTTTGATCTGCAGAATTAGAGATAGATATAGGGGAAGATGTGACACTTCTTTCTTCACAATTTACCAGTCAGGCCTATTTCTCGAAAGGTTTTGGCTGTGTAAGAGCAGTGTGTGAACAGCAAGCTGTGACAAAGCATTTGCAGAGCTTTCAGCAATCTTTGTTGAAGCTTTTAAAGTACCATTCAGCTCCAGTTTGTAAATGTTGAATACAGATCCTCATGGGAGTGTTAATTGCTGCTTTAAGCGGTTAGCGGGCTTCAGCAGACTTTCAGCAAGCTTCGTAAAGTTCTGAAGCCTGCTGGCAGCTTGTTTAAAGTGTCGGTCAACACTCCCATTAGGATCTGTGTTCAGCATTTACAAACTGGAGTTGAATGGTACGTTAAAAGCTTCAACAAAGCTTGCTGAAAGTTCAAAGTGAAAATGTAGCGCCATAAAACAAATATTTTTTGTCGCACCACTTCCTTAAACTAAATCTCTCTAAAACTGAGCTATTAATATTCCCCCCCCCCCCCGCCCGTGCCCCCCTCCCATGACTTTTCCATCAAAATCAACAATGCAACCATCAGTCCCTCCCCTCACGCCAGGGTACTAGGTGTAATCCTAGACTCTGACTTGTCATTTCTGCCTCAAATCCAATCGTCAGATGTTTGTAGAATTCACCTCCGTAACATTTCTAAAATTCGCCCCTTTTTAACAAATGAAACCACCAAAGCTCCTCATTCACTCCCTTGTTATCTCCCGCCTTGACTATTGCAACTCCCTTCTCATTGGCCTGCCTCCCCATAGGCTAGCCCCTCTTCAGTCTATCAGGAATGCTGCTGCCAGACTTATCCACCTTACCAACTGCTCAGTGTCTGCCAACCCTCTCCTCCAATCCCTACACTGGCTCCCAATCGCCCAGCAAATTAAATTCAAAATACTAACCACAACATACAAAGCCATTCACAACTCTGCTCCGAGCTACATCACCAATCTTGTCTGCAAATATCACCCAATTCGGCCCCTCCGCTCTTCTCAAGACCTCCTACTCTCAAGCTCTCTCGTCTCCTGCTCTCATGCTCATCTCCAGGATTTCTCCAGAGCCTCTCTCATCCTCTGGAACTCGCTACCTCCACCTGTCCGGCTATCCCCTACTCTTGCTACCTTCAGGCGATCCCTGAAAACTCATCTCTTCAGGAAAGCCTATAACGTCTTTAACTAATCTTTTACCACTTCCATCAGCTCATTCCCCACAGTTACAACCTTTTGTACCACCTGCCCCACCCTATTAGATTGTAAGCTCTTCTGAGCAGTGCCCTCTTAATCCTCCTGTATCTTATTGTATTATAACTGTATTGTCTCCCTTTTATATTGTTAAGCGCTGTGTAAACGGTTGGCGCTATATAAATCCTGTATAATAATAATAATTTATACAAATGTGCAAAAAATCGCTTTCATATGCAACTTCGATGTATTTCTTTTTTCACCATATCATCTGCATCAAATGAAGTTTCATAAAACTTAAATCGCCCATCAAAGTGAAAATTCACTAGAATGGCTGCCTGAACTACATGCAACAAAAATGCCTATCAGTAATAAGTAGGGTTCCCCTTTAAATCCGATCGATCCTCTGTCCAGCTACTCTGGCCTCTTTCACACGAGGGATCCGTATGTCCGTTTTTCATCCTTCCGTTTTCGGATGAAAAACGGACATACATTCATCCCTATGGAGCGTCGGATGTCAGCGGTGACATGTCCGCTGACATCCGACCCGCTCCGATCCGAAAAGTGTAACGGAGGAAAAACCTACTTTTC
The DNA here is from genome assembly GCA_037952925.1 of Lithobates clamitans. Lineage (NCBI taxonomy): Eukaryota > Metazoa > Chordata > Amphibia > Anura > Ranidae > Lithobates > Lithobates clamitans. Next base: position 793,602 of record JBBGZY010001129.1, on the reverse strand, counting down.
CCTCTGTTTTCGGATCGGATCGGATGACGACGGACACTACGGACCGTCATCATCCGATCCCCCCATAGGGGAGAGCGGCGCTCTGACAGGTCCGTCGCTGCACAGTGTGCAGCGATGCACCTGTCATCTTCCTGCTCAGCGGGGATCGGCGGAGCTATCCCCGCTGAGCAAGCGGATGTTCACGGGGCGGATCATGACTGATCTGCCCTGTGTGAAAGAGCCCTAAAACTTTGGTTCTGCCACAGGTGTATCAGATTGCTGTATAAATAAAGCTCACGTACCAGAGCAACATAAGGGGGACCATAGTGTAGTATTTTTAAATCAGCAGTGAGTATATAATAGTTGCACACACTGCTCGCCAAATATAAACGTGGGCATGACCACAACGAACACCTATATCCGTGAGATTAAAAGAGATCATTTGTGCACCATCACCAGACAGAATACAAACCAACCAGAGATATATTGCTGCTCAGTAATGAGCAGCATATTACAAAAGTTGAAAATATGTGATGTGCCCTTTAAGCTAACTCCAGCTTGCACACCTCCCCTGCATGTATGTATCCACTTGCTTACTGGGCACCTCCCCCCTGCCCAGACCAATTTTCAGCTTTCAGTGCTGTCACTCTTTGAACAACAATTGCGCGGTCATACAACAATGTATCCAAATGAAATTTTTATAATTTTTTTTTTCCCCACAAACAGAGATTTCTTTCTGTGGTATTTGATCACCTCTGGGTTTTTTATTTTTTGTTAAAAAAATGAAAAATTACCAAATATCTTGAAGGAAAATACAAAACCGTTTTTATATTTTGTTATAAAATTTTACAAACAGGTAATTTTTCTCCTTCATTGATGTACGCTGATGAGGCTGCACTGATGGGCACTGATAGGGATCACTGATGGGCACTGATAGGTTGCATGGGTGTCACCGAAGAGCATTGATAGGTGGCAGTGGTAGGTGGCACTGATGAGGCATTGATAGGTGGCACTCGTGGGCATTGATAGCTGATATTCACTGGTGGGCACTGATATGCACTGTGGGCACTGGTAGGCACATATGAGGTGGCTGTTTCTCTTCCGCACCGATGTCCCTTACACAGCCGGTGTATAGTGGATTTTTGTTCAGTTGTTTTTTTGGGTTTTTTTGGTTGTTTTGTACTGCTTTCACAAATGTATATTGATAAATAGTAGCAAAGTATATCTGTAGAGGACGTTTAAATTTAGTCTGAGCTTGTGGTTGGGTCTTTTTTATCTGAGTACACCAGTGTTCACCAGAGTTCCATGTGTACATCTGCTTAATGACGATACAACAAAGGGTACAATGACATAGACTTGCATTAAACAGCAAAGGCATTTATGACTCTTCATTTTTGCAATGTATCTTAATGTAGAACTAAAAGTAAAACTTTTTTTATTTTAGATCATTTTTTATATATATTTTAGATGGGGTAAGGGGGAGGGGGATATATAACCCCTGTCTTTGTGTGGTATTTTTCCCATCTGTCTCATTGGGGAGATTTCACTTCCTGTCCCATAGCCAAAGCGCAAAGTGAGAGGGAAATATCTGACAGTTTCATGGTTGTCCCCAGAAGTAGTATCCTCATTGGAAGATTTCTCCTCTCTTCCTATTCTGGGGATCACTCAAAATGTGAGATTTTTTTTTCACTTTCGGTGATTAACGGTAAACAGGACCAAGAAGTAGGAGAGGGTAAATCTGCCCCATGGGGCCACAGACAGCAATAAAAACCTGACCGTTGTTCAAATTCCTCCCACACTAAAAAAAGTTTGAGATTAGGGCTTTGGAGCAGACACGTACCTGTGGGGGGGAGGGGGGTTAAAGAATGGAGATGAGAAGAGGAGAGGTGGGGGGTTTATAAGTATACTTTAACCGTACAGTTCTGGACACTTGATATTCCTTGCCCCTGGGTTATAGGCTTGCTCTTTGCTTAACTAGTTTATTATTTTACTTCAAATTTTTTGATTAACTCTGCACTGTCTTCTAATATAACAATAGAAGTTGTGCATCCGGATCAGTGCAACCTTGGTGAAACCTTGGGAGACGTACCCGGACCCCACGCCACGTGGACAGCTGTAATGTTGATTGGAGCACTGGATCCTGCTTCAGCACTCACCTTGGCAGTTAGCCCAACATGTGCTGTATGGGTCCAGGGCTGTGGTCCATCCCTATAAAACCTAGGTCCTGAAAACTCCTTTTGAAGACCTAGTAATGGGCACAGCCTTGACACTATATAGCAGGGGTAGGCAACCTTAAAGAGGTGGAGATCTACCTGGACAACGTGGAAAAAGTCAAAGATCACCGGACACAGTGCCGCCCAGTGTCGCCTTCTCTCACCTGATTTAACCCTTTCACGACTAAGCCTATTTCTGACATTTGGTGTTTACAAGTTAAAATCTGTATTTTTTTGCTAGAAAATTACTTAGAACCCTCAAACATTATGTATATTTTTTAGCAGAGGGTCTAGAGAATAAAATTGCGATTGTTGCAATATTTTATGTCGCACTGCATTTGTGCAGTGGTCTTTTAAACGCAACTTTTTTGGGAAAAAGACCCTTTAATTTAAAAAAAAAAACGTTAGCCCAATTTTTTTTGTATAATGTGAAAGATGATGTTACGCCGAGTAAATCGATACCAAACATGTCACGCTTTAAAATTGCGCACACTCGTGGAATGGCGACAAACTACGGTACCTAAAAAATCTCCATAGGCGACATTAAAAATAAATAAATAAATAATGGTTACCAGGTTAGAGTTAGAGGAGGTCTAGCGCTAGATACCTCACTTTTAGCCGCATCGGTTGTTATCCCTGGATAGCTGATCGCCCACTCTAAAAAACGGTACTGGGATGATGCCTGCAGCTGCGGGCATCATCCCGGTATAAGCCCCGAAAGCCAAGGCCGCATATCCGCGTACGCTCGGCGGCAAGAGGTCAATCCTCCAATTGCTGTACTACCGTGTTGCAATCTCATGCATTGCCTCCTCACAACCTGTCAAACACACTTGGATCACTTTTCAGAGGAGCTGCAGTGCCTGGTGCACTTGTGAATGAGCCCTCAGTGCTTTTAATGTGTAAAGGTGGGGGGGGGGATTGGGTCCCCATTTTGCTTTTGGTAGATGCTACCACCTGCCAATCGTGACCCATTCAAGTGAATAGGGCCACTCTGCAAGTGCCCCACAACTGCATGCTTCTGCAGGGTCCAAGGGGGTTAAAGCAGGTGGTGAGAAAGCAACACAATGCTTTTAATCCCTCGTTTGCTGTACTACACAAGGTTGCAGGGCTCTTGCTGAGTGGCCTCGTTCACTTAAATGGTTCATGCTTCTGCTATGGCTGCGACATGTGTACAACCCTGGCCACTGCAGCAAAAGGAGGTCGGCTGGGGCGGAGTAATAAAAACAGGTCCTGACTATGGGGTTTTACCACTCCCCAAATTGTAAATGAACCCTTACTGTTCTGAGCCCCCTATAAGACTGCTTTCACACTGATGTGCTGCAGTTTACTTGCACTGCGGGTGCATCTGCAACTTTCTTCAGTTAGCTCTTAAAGCAGGATTCCGGCCGTAAAAAAAAGAAATTAAGTCAACAGCTACAAACACTGTAGCTGCTGACTTTAAATAAGTACTTGCCTGTCCTGGGTGCCCGCGATGTCGGCCGACCCGTCCCTCTGCTCTCGGGTCCTGGCACCGCCATCCTAACTAAGGGAAACAGGCAGTGGAGCCTTACGGCTTTATTGCCCATTTCCTACTGCGCATGCGCGAGTCGTGCAGCGATTTGTGAATGGGACATGATCTGTTGTGGGACACACACAGTTCCCATAAAACACCGCGCCCCATTCCCCAGAAGACAACGTGGGGAGGAGAAGAGGTATTTTTTTGTGCAATTGTTTTTTTCAGGGTGGACCTCCACTTTAATAAAGTGCACCAAAACGCCTACGTTCAGGAGTTTTTCGGTGTGCTTTCAGAAAGTGCACCAAACCCGCATTATATAATAGAAGTCGATGGCTAAGCGCAGAAAACCCACAGGAAAGATGCAGATATACTGCAGCACATGTAAAATCAGCCCTATTATGCCCAGTGTATTGCGTCATACTGACCTGAAGATTTCTTATTTCCTGCTGCTGGCACCACTCTGGAGACTGCTAGCTGGGATATGAGGTGGAGTGCAGTTGGTACCACACCGCATGGGACAGGACCCAGCACTACATAGGAGACATCGGCTTATGTGGGTCTTGCTCCCTACTACAGCTCCAACTTTATAAGTAGTCCCTCTGCATTGCACTCTGATGCTTTGAAATGGCGGGTCAACAAGCACAGACTGAGATCTACTGGTTGCTGACCCCCCGCTATATAGTGACAACCGTCATGGACAGGTAAGATAGGATTACCCTATTGATTCGACCATTACTGTAACTCCATAGCAAGTATGAGGCATAGCTGCTATTTGCTTTGCACCTGTGTATACCTTAAAACTGTCAGAAAATTTGGGTATGTGTTTGAAACTTTTCTACTTATTTGGTGTTAAGCTTTTCAAACATGGCTCTAAAATTCCACCGTTATCTAGTAATTCACCTGAGACTGTTACCTCACAACACATTCACACAGTTTACTGCCGCTCCCACCTACAGCCTTTATAAGGTATTAGGGTCATCCCTCTTACCCTTTTGCTACAAGAACTTCACTGCAGGTCACTTACTGTGTACTCCTTCATGGACACTCTGTGGCACCCTACTCTGAGTACCCAACAGAGGAACACCCTCACTCATAGCAGTGACAGAAAGCAGGCACAAGGGAGCCACACCAAAAGCTCAGGCAAACATTTGCTCTACCAACGGCCTTCAAAACAGTCAAGCCACTCAAAGTGACAAGGTTTCCCTTGCATGCTGCAGGACTCTAGGTAAGGCTCCATTCACATTTGTGCAACTTGTCATGCGGCTTTGGGCCTCAAAGTCGCATGACAAGTCGCAGCCTATTCTCTTCAATGGCACTGTGTCTTTGTAAGCCAGCTACTTGGAATAAAGTACCATGGTGCGATTTTTAAAGAGTGCAGCTCTGTTTTTGCAATACTTGATGTTACAGCTTCATGCAGTATGCTTGCCAGTGTTATGCTCACTTCTGCTGTGTGCAAAATCCTTGGCATTGTTGCACTCAATTCTCACTCAGCCCCTTTGGGTACTAAATGACAAGCCAGGTCTAAAAACTTATACCCCATCCGTGAACAAATAGAATGGGCCATTTATGACAATTGGGTCAGTACTGAAAATAATTCACCCCTCCAAGAATTATTCTTAAACCTCTTAATTGAATTACGTTGAAGATGTGCCTTCATTCAAAGATACTGCTGATAGAAAGTTTGAGATGCTCTTAAGGGCTTCTTTATTCTCACAGGCCCAGCTCTCTTACAAGCTGTTGCCACAATTTCTGTTTGTCACACTGCAGCTAATTGGGCTAAAGGAACGAACAACCAACATGATCCTGAGGACCGTACTTTCGGGGAGCACTTACAAACATTACCCTCCTCTTTGCTCTTTTGTATTGATGCCTAAACAAGTCATGTCACAGATCTCTAGAATGGCTCAGATTTCTGCCCATATGCACAGAAACTTGTGTCTAAAAGCCTGGACAGTGGAAGCTGCCTGTAAGAGATGCCTAACGTGTATGCCCTATGAAGGTGGAGGCCACTTTTTTGAGCCACTTGACAAGTTCATCAAAGATGTCACATGTTAAAAAGTCCTCCCTCCACAGTGGAAGTTTCCAAAATCTCCTTTCTCAGGGGGCTTTCGCCTCCTCAAAAATCAGCACGTCCGTGCTCTACCAAGGCTTGAACCTCTAAACCAAAATTCAGCCAGCTGATCAAAAAAAATATAAATAAAAAATTTACGGTTTCCTAATCCACACATTTGGGGTGGAATTGGTAGTCTCTCACTGCGCTTTTGTATTTTGGCAGTGGGACGCCCCCGCTGCCCAAGTACACTGATTCGGAAGGAGTCATTCACTAGATCATCTCCTCTTGAGCGGGAACGGCCGTACATAAATTGAAACTCAGCTGGTTTCTGCTTTACCAACTGAATTTCCATCCATGTATGGCCAGCTTAGGGCTACTTGCACACTGAGGCGTTTTACAGGCGTTTTATAGCTAAAAAATAGCATCTGCACAGCGCCTGTAAAGCGTCTCTCCTGTCACTCCAGTGTGAAAGCCTGAGTGCTTTCACACTGGAGCGGTGCGCTTGTAGGATGTTAGAAGTCTTGTCGGTTTAGGCGCAATGTATACACTGTTCCTAAAATGCCTCTGCCCATTGGCCGCTATTAACCCTTTCCTCAGTCTCTAGCGGGGTTAAAAGCGCCCTGCTAGCGGCCAAAAAGTGCTGCTAAAACGACGGTAAAGCGCTGCTAATTTTTTTTGGATATGTATTATTGCAGAAAGTTTAAAAAATATTTTATTTTTATTTTTTTCTAAATTGTCGGTCTTTTTTGTTTATAGCGCAAAAAATAATCGCAGAGGTGATCAAATACCACCAAAAGAAAGCTCTATTTGTGGGGGGGGGGGTTGAAAGACCAACTTTGTTTGGGTACAACATCGCACGACCGCGCAATTGTCAGTTATAGTAACGCAGTGCTGTATCGCGAAAAATAGCCTGGTCATTAAGGGGTAAATTCTTCCGGGGGTGAAATGGTTAAAGCTGGTTGGAAGAGTTTTTTTCATTCTCCTTTGACTTTCCTATGAGGCTGCAGGACCCTTGACCCTCCGTCTGGACTGTGCTGACAGGCCATGTGCCGATCAGATGCACCCTACCAAAAAAAAAAAAACTCTCTAGCAATACACACCAAACTGAGCATGTGCAGAGTGCCACCAAGGCTGTATTCTATCAGCAGATAGATTGGGGACAGTGAAAGAAGGGGAGGATCAGAGAAGAAAGGATTAAACGTCCTATTTACACAATGCGTAGGATTAACCCCTTAGGCCCCACTGTTGTTGGTTTAGTAACACTTTAAAGCTCATCAACATGCAAATTACATTTTAAAGTGTCGCTAGTGAGGGAGCCAACAGGGTACTGTACATAGCTTCCTAAAAACATCATAGCACCCTGCTTCAGAACACCTTTTAAGAACCCTCAGCCCAGATGAGTGAATGTCTACGTAGAGGACTGGGGTTTCTTTGGAAAACTGCATTTGCCTCTGATTGAAAGAAGTGAAATCCATTGACTGAACGGGATAGGCCATGGACAGTAAGACTGGGAAGGAATCCCCTAGCCTAGAAAAAGATGCACGTCCTCCAGCCAGGAAATGAGGCAGGCTTGATCTGACTGCATCCGCAGCTATCCACTCTGTGCTGTATATGCTAACAGCAGCAGGGTCCTTATCTCTCATAAAAAGAAAATTTTTTAAAGTTAGGCTTTGCCTACACTTTAAATGTAGACCCCTAATAATGTTTATCTTTTTATTCCTTTTTACGGTGTTCTCAGAGTTAATATTGTTTTTTATTGTTTTATTAGAGCTGTGGTGGAAAAATACCTCCTTGAGAAATCCCGACTTGTGTCTCAAGAAAAGAATGAAAGGTAAGATACAGTGCAATGAACCGTTTTAAAGGACCATTAAACTTTTGTGTCCTGTACAATGAATTACCACGCAATATCGCTTTCCTAGTCACAAAAAACAACAATAATGTATTAACCACTTGCCGACCGCCGCACGACGATGTACGTCGACAGAGCGGCACGGGCAGGCAAAAGGGCTTACTTGTACATCCTTGCCTGCCCGCGGGTGGGGGGTCGGCAAATGTCCCCCGGCGATCGGTGGTGAGGGGGGAGGCCATCCATTCGTGGCCCCCCCCCCCTCGCGATCGCTCCCAGCCAATGGGATCATTTCCCTGCCTCTGTATTGTACACAAAGGCAGAGGAAATGATGTCATCTCTCCTCGGCTCGGTATTTTCCGTTCCGGGCCGAGGAGAGAAGACTGGAATGTGAGTGCACAACACACACACAGTAGAACATGCCAGGCACACATTACACCCCCGATCCCCCCCCCCCCCGATCGCCCCCCGAACCCCCCCCCCCCCCCCCCCCCCTGTCACAAACTGACACCAAGCAGTTTTTTTTTTTTTTTTTCTGATTACTGTATTGGTGTCAGTTTGTGACAGTGTTAGGGCAGTGAGTGTTAGGCCCCCTTTAGGTCTAGGATACCCCCCTAACCCCCCCTAATAAAGTTTTAACCCCTTGATCACCCCCCGTCACCAGTGTTGCTAAGCGATCATTTTTCTGATCGCTGTATTAGTGTCGCTGGTGACGCTAGTTAGGGACATAAATATTTAGGTTCGCCGTCAGCGTTTTATAGCGACAGGGACCCCCATATACTACCTAATAAATGTTTTAACCCCTTGCTTGCCCCCTAGTTAACCCTTTCACCACTGATCACCGTATAACCGTTACGGGTGACGCTGGTTAGTTCGTTTATTTTTTATAGTGTCAGGGCACCCGCCGTTTATTACCGAATAAAGGTTTAGCCCCCTGATTGCCCGGCGGTGAAATGCGTCGCCCCAGGCAGCGTCAGATTAGCGCCAGTACCGCTAACACCCACGCACGCAGCATACGCCTCCCTTAGTGGTATAATATCTGTACGGATCAATATCTGATCCGATCAGATCTATGCTAGCATCCCCAGCAGTTTAGGGTTCCCAAAAACGCAGTGTTAGCGGGATCAGCCCAGATACCCGCTAGCACCTGCGTTTTGCCCCTCCGCCTGGCCCGGCCCAGCCCACCCAAGTGCAGTATCGATCGATCACTGTCACTTACAAAACACTAAACGCATAACTGCAGCGTTCGCAGAGTCAGGCCTGATCCCTGTGATCGCTAACAGTTTTTCTTGGTAGCGTTTTGGTGAACTGGCAAGCACCAGCCCCAGGCAGCGTCAGGTTAGCACCAGTACCGCTAACACCCACGCACGCACCGTACACCTCCCTTAGTGGTATAGTATCTGATCGGATCAATATCTGATCCGATCAGATCTATACTAGCGTCCCCAGCAGTTTAGGGTTCCCAAACACGCAGTGTTAGCGGGATCAGCCCAGATGCCTGTTAGCACCTGCGTTTTGCCCCTCCGCCCGGCCCAGCCCACCCAAGTGCAGTATCGATCGATCACTGACACTTACAAAACACTAAACGCATAACTGCAGCGTTCGCAGAGTCAGGCCTGATCCCTGCGATCGCTAACAGTTTTTTTTGTAGCGTTTTGGTGAACTGGCAAGCACCAGCGGCCTGGTACACCCCGGTCGTAGTCAAACCAGCACTGCAGTAACACTTGGTGACGTGGCGAGTCCCATAAGTGCAGTTCAAGCTGGTGAGGTGGCAAGCACAAGTAGTGTCCCGCTGCCACCAAAAAGACAAACACAGGCCCGTCGTGCCCATAGTGCCCTTCCTGCTGCATTCGCCAATCCTAATTGGGAACCCACCACTTCTGCAGTGCCCGTACTTCCCCCATTCACATCCCCAACCAAATGCAGTCGGCTGCATGAGAGGCATTTTCTTTATGTCCTCCCGAGTACCCCTACCCAGCGAACCCCCCCAAAAAAGATGTTGTGTCTGCAGCAAGCGCGGATATAGTCGTGACACCCGCTATTATTGTCCCTCCTGTCCTGACAATCCTGGTCTTTGCATTGGTGAATGTTTTGAACGCTACCATTCACTAGTTGAGTATTAGCGTAGGGTACAGCATTGCACAGACTAGGCACACTTTCACAGGGTCTCCCAAGATGCCATCGCATTTTGAGAGACCCGAACCTGGAACCGGTTACAGTTATAAAAGTTAGTTACAAAAAAAAGTGTAAAAAAAAAAAAAACACAAACAAAAATATAAAATAAAAAAAAAATAGTTGGCGTTTTATTGTTCTCTCTCTCTCTATTCTCTCTATTGTTCTGCTCTTTTTTACTTTATTCTATTCTGCAATGTTTTATTGTTATGTTTTATCATGTTTGCTTTTCAGGTATGCAATTTTTTATACCTTACCATTTACTGTGCTTTATTGTTAACCATTTTTTTGTCTTCAGGTACGCCATTCACGACTTTGAGTGGTTATACCAGAATGATGCCTGCAGGTTTAGGTATCATCTTGGTATCATTCTTTTCAGCTAGCGGTCGGCTTTCATGTAAAAGCAATCCTAGCGGCTAATTAGCCTCTAGACTGCTTTTACAAGCAGTGGGAGGGAATGCCCCCCCCCCAACGTCTTCCGTGTTTTTCTCTGGCTCTCCTATCTCAACAGGGAACCTGAAAATGCAGCCGGTGATTCAGCCAGCTGACCATAGAGCTAATCAGAGACCAGAGTGGCTCCAAACATCTCTATGGCCTAAGAAACCGGAAGCTACGAGCATTTTATGACTTAGATTTCGCCGGATGTAAACAGTGCCATTGGGAAATTGGGAAAGCATTTTATCACACCGATCTTGGTGTGGTCAGATGCTTTGAGGGCAGAGGAGAAATCTAGGGTCTAATAGACCCCAATTTTTGCAAAAAAGAGTACCTGTCACTACCTATTGCTATGATAGGGGATATTTACATTCCCTGAGATAACAATAAAAATGATTTAAAAAAAAATTAAAAATGAAAGGAACAGTTTAAAAATAAGATAAAAAAATAATAATAATAATGAAAAAAAAAAAAATAAAAAAAAAAAAAGCACCCCTGTCCCCCCTGCTCTCGCGCTAAGGCGAACGCAGGCGTCGGTCTGGCGTCAAATGTAAACCGCAATTGCACCATGCATGTGAGGTATCACCGCGAACGTCAGATTGAGGGCAGTAATTTTAGCAGTAGACCTCCTCTGTAAATCTAAAGTGGTAACCTGTAAAGGCTTTTAAAGGCTTTTAAAAATGTATTTAGTTTGTCGCCACTGCACGTTTGTGCGCAATTTTAAAGCATGTCATGTTTGGTATCCATGTACTCGGCCTAAGAATCTTTTTTATTTCACCAAACATTTGGGCAATATAGTGTGTTTTAGTGCATTAAAATGTAAAAAAGTGTGTTTTTTTCCCCAAAAAATGCGTTTGAAAAATCGCTGCGCAAATACTGTGTGAAAAAAAAAAAATGAAACACCCACCATTTTAATCTGTAGGGCATTTGCTTTAAAAAAAATATATAATGTTTGGGGGTTAAAAGTAATTTTCTTGCAAAAAAAAATTATTTTTTTATGTAAACAATAAGTGTCAGAAAGGGCTTTGTCTTGAAGTGGTTAGAAGAGTGGGTGATGTGTGACATAAGCTTCTAGATGTTGTGCATAAAATGCCAGGACAGTTCAAACCCCCCCCCAAATGACCCCATTTTGGAAAGTAGACACCCCAAGCTATTTGCTGAGAGTCATGTTGAGTCCATGGAATATTTTATATTGTGACACAAGTTGCGGGAAAGAGACAATTTTTTATTTTTTTTATTTTTTTTTTGCGCAAAGTTGTCACTAAATGATATATTGCTCAAACATGCCATGGGAATATGTGAAATTACACCCCAAAATACATTCTGTTGCTTCTCCTGAGTACGGGGATACCACATGTGTGAGACTTTTTGGGAGCCTAGCCGCGTACGGGACCCCGAAAACCAAGCACCGCCTTCAGGCTTTCTAAGGCCGTAAATTTTTGATTTCACTCTTCACTGCCTATCACAGTTTCGGAGGCCATGGAATGCCCAGGTGGCAAAAAAAAAACCCAAATGACCCCATTTTGGAAAGTAGACACCCCAAGCTATTTGATGAGAGGTATAGTGAGTATTTTGCAGACCTCAGTTTTTGTCACAAAGTTTTGAAAATTGAAAAAAGAAAAAAAAAATTTTTTTTTCTCGTCTTTCTTTATTTTCAAAAACAAATGAGAGCTGCAAAATACTCACCATGCCTCTCAGAAAATAGCTTGGGGTGTCTACTTTCCAAAATGGGGTCATTTGGGGGGGGGGTTTGTGCCACCTGGGCATTCCATGGCCTCCGAAACTGTGATAGGCAGTGAGGAGTATAATCAAAAATGTACGCCCTTAGAAATCCTGAAGGCAGTGATTGGTTTTCGGGGCCCCGTACGCGGCTAGGCTCCCAAAAAGTCCCACACATGTGGTATCCCCATACTCAGGAGAAGCAGCTAAATGTATTTTGGGGTGCAATTCCACATATGCCCATGGCCTGTGTGAGCAATATATCATTTAGTGACAACTTTTTGTAATTTTTTTTTTTTTTGTCATTATTCAATCACTTGGGACAAAAAAAATGAATATTCAATGGGCTCAACATGCCTCTCAGCAAATTCCTTGGGGTGTCTACTTTCCAAAATGGGGTCATTTGTGGGGGTTTTGTACTGCCCTGCCATTTTAGCACCTCAAGAAACGACATAGGCAGTCATAAATTAAAGGCTGTGTAAATTCCAGAAAATGTACCCTAGTTTGTAGGCGCTATAACTTTTGCGCAAACCAATAAATATACACTTATTGACATTTTTTTTACCAAAGACATGTGGCCGAATACATTTTGGCCTAAATGTATGACTAAAATTGAGTTTATTGGATTTTTTTTAGAACAAAAAGTAGAAAATATCATTTTTTTTCAAAATTTTCGGTCTTTTTCCGTGTATAGCGCAAAAAATAAAAACGGCAGAGGTGATCAAATATCATCAAAAGAAAGCTCTATTTGTGGGAAGAAATGGACGCAAATTTCATTTAGGGAAAAGCATTGCATGACCGCGCAATTAGCAGTTAAAGAGACGCAGTGCCGAATTGTAAAAAGTGCTCTGGTCAGGAAGGGGGTAAAACCTTCCGGGGCTGAAGTGGTTAAATAATAAAAATGTCAGGATTTGAGATCAGCCCACTGGGCTTAAAAATGCAGCTTTTAACTTTTTTTTTTTCCTACTTGTAAACGCACCTCTAATTTAGCCTATGCATTGATGCACACATAGGCATTTACAAGTGTATTAGAAAAAGAGCATTTTCACACTGGAAAAGGAAAAATAACCCTAGCACCAACACATTCAGGAGGGAGCAGAGAAAATGTCTGATGTGCCTAAAGTAGACAGGTTTTACACTTGAACATTTATGAATTCCATTGGCCAGAATAAATTAATATTCTGGCCAATGGAATCCATAAACATTTAAACACTTGATGCACCTAAAAGAGCATGCATAATGTGGCTTTAGGTCCTTTTTTTTTAAAGAAGACTTTCTCCTGCCAGGAGAAAAGACGTTTAAGGGCTGAGCAAAAGCTTTGTGTGCATGAGGCCTTCAACTGGGAGGGGAAGGGTCAGCTCTGTTTTTAAATTGTTTGCCTACAGTTGTTTAGCTCTATCATTTTTACAGATTGTACCCATTTGATTTGTTTCCTGCTAAAATTAATGTATCTTGTGGTACATATTGTATGTAGAATATCACAGGGTGAAGGTTATACCTTACCGGTAATTTAATGGTATCCACTCATTGCCTTATAACAATTTGGGACATTTTTTTAATATCTAGGGATACATTTTCAACCTCCCTTGGAATCATTTACAGATCTCAATTCAATATATGGCCTATTACTAGGACAATTAGGGGCAGGATACAAAAGTGGAAGGACCTCCTACTAACGTTGCTGGGAAGAGTGAATCTTTTTAAAGCGGAGTTCATCCAAAAGTGGAAGCTCTGCTTATCTTCCCCCACCCCCCTTATTTGGCACCTTTTCGGGGTGGGGGGCGAATACATGTTTTTGACGAGAACATCCCCACTTCCGAGAGATCTCGATGTGGCTGAAAACGCAGCGCGATTAGCACATGTGCAATAGGGAACCGGCTGTGAAGCCGCAAGGCTTCACTTCCGGCTTCCCTCACAGGCAATGGCGGCGGCAGCACCTGAGAGCCGATAGAAACATCGGCTGGGGTGCTGACATCGCTGGATTCCAGGGCAGGTATAATATTTAAAAAATAATAGAACACTTATAATAATATAATAATAAACATTTAATAAAATAAAAAATTGCTTCGCTTTAAAAAGAATTTTCTACCGAAATTCATATGTTCTCTCTATTGCTCCGGTATATATACACCTAAAAAACTCTTTGGCTATATTAATTCTTTGATTAACTCTTTCTTATGGGGCTCTAACGTGTCGAGGGTTTCGTTAGATATTTTACTACTGCCAGTTTTTAAGGGAGGCCTAGCGTTGCCAGACCACCGTATGTATAATTTTGCCTCTCAAATGATGTGTACCCATTGGCGGATGTTTCCATAGCGGAATAATGCGGCAGTAGCCATGGAGGCTGCAGTAGCTTCCACATATGAGGCCCTATTAAGCTTTGGGAGGCAACTTTGTCAGGTACTTAAGACAGCTAAATGGATCTTGGGTATATGTCTCAAACATACAGTCAGGTCCATAAATATTGGGACATCGACACAATTCTAATCTTTTTGGCTCTATACACCACCACAATGGATTTGAAATTAAACTAACAAGATGTGCTTTAACTGCAGACTTTCAGCTTTCATTTGAGGGTATTTACATCCAAATCTGTGAAGGGTGTAGGAATTACAACAGTTTGTATATGTGCCTCCCACCTTTTAAGGGACCAAAAGTAATGAGACAGATTAACAAGCATCCATCAAACTTTAACTTTTTAATACTTGGTTGCAAATCCTTTGCAGTCAATTACAGCCTGAAGTCTGGAACGCATAGACATCACCAGACGCTGGGTTTCATCCCTGGTGATGCTCTGCCAGGCCTCTACTGCAACTGTCTTCAGTTCCTGCTTGTTCTTTGGGCATTTTCCCTTCAGTTTTCTCTTCAGCAAGTGAAATGCATGCTCAATCGGATTCAGGTCAGGTGATTGACTTGGCCATTGCATAACATTCCACTTCTTTCCCTTAAAAACTCTTTGGTTGCTTTCACAGTATGCTTCGGGTCATTGTCCATCTGCACTGTGAGGCGCCGTCCAATGAGTTCTGAAGCATTTTGCTGAATATGAGCAGATAATATTGCCCGAAACACTTCAGAATTCATCCTGCTGCTTTTGTGAGCAGTCACATCATCAATAAATACAAGAGAACCAGTTCCATTGGCAGCCATACATGCCCACGCCATGAAACTACCACCACCATGTTTCACTGATGAGGTGGTATGCTTTGGATCATGAGCAGTTCCTTTCCTCCTCCATACTCTTCTCTTCCCATCACTCTGGTACAAGTTGAGTTCCAGAACTATGAAGGCTTTTTTAGATGTTGTTTGGCAAACTCTAATATGGCCGTCTTGTTTTTGAGGCTCACCAATGGTTTACATCTTGTGGTGAACGCTCTGTATTCACTCTGGTGAAGTCTGGTCTTCTCTTGATTGTTGTCTTTGACACACATACACCTACCTCCTGGAGAGTGTTCTTGATCTGGGGTGTTTTCTTCACCAGGGAAAGAATTCTTCGGTCATCCACCACAGTTGTTTTCCGTGGTCTTCCAGGTCTTCAGGTGTTGCTGAGCTCACCGGTGCGTTCTTTCTTTTTAAGGATGTTCCAAACAGTTGATTTGGCCACACGTAATGTTTTTGCTATCTCTCTGATGAGTTTGTTTTTTCAGCCTAATGATGGCTTGCTTCACTGATGGTGACAGCTCTTTGGATCTCATATTGAGAGTAAACAGCAACAGATTCTAAATGCAAATGGCACACTTGAAATGAACTCTGGACCTTTTATCTGCTCCGTGTAAATGGGATAATGAGGGAATAACACACACCTGGCTATGGAACAGCTGAGCAGCCAATTGTCCCATTACCTTTGGTCCCTTAAAAAGTGGGAGGCACATATACAAACTGTTGTAATTTCTACACCGTTCACCTGATTTGGATGTAAATACCCTCAAATTAAAGCTGAAAGTCTGCAGTTAAAGCACATCTTGTACGTTTCATTTCAAATCCATTGTGGTGGTGTATAGAGCCAAAAAAGTTTAGAATTGTGTCGATGTCCCAATATTTATGGACCCTTCTGTATATCTGACACGCCCTTGCATTTATCTCCTAATAAGAAAAAATAAAGTAGATATGGCGCCATTCATTACCCGTGTTAAGACTCCCAACTAGATAAATGAATTAGTGAATATGTAAGTATTTGTGCAATTGACCAAAATAAATATACATATAATAACTGTTGTAAACAAAATAATTTCCTGTGCTAGTATACTAAAATCAATAAATTCCCACTAAAAGTTACTATAAAACTTTACATGGTTCCATTGTGATTTAAAGTGCTTTTGTGCAAAACTTTGTGGATTAAATTGCAAATCTAAATATGAAAGTAAAACTACAAATAAAGAATATAATATTGCTGATATAAAGTTCTTTTGGTGTCCAAAGAATAAAGTGCTTCTGTGCTGGTGAAAAACAATATAGTCGATTTTATAAAAGTGATCACAGCATGCGTGCTCTTATTGTGGCCGCACTCACCGGAACTAGCCCCCCCTCTTGGGGTGTGGAGCATTCACAGTATCTGCCACTGTGCAGCAATCTGAGGGCTGGATATTCCTGGTGTGTTAATAGTTGCCACTCTTGTCCCAAATGTCATATAAGGTATAGGAGAAAAAGGTGCCAATAGTGCGATATTGCTTCAACCAATTTATTGTTTAAAATTATGAAAAGGGTACTCACATTTAGTAAGATACAAAAAAGCATTTGTTGCATCCTACAGCAAATGCCATGGTCCGCAGAGCGCTTCCAAAGCATCAGAGGGTTCTTATTGTTAAATGGTATCAGTCAGGAGAAGGGTACAAAAGAATTTCCAAGGCATTAGATATACCATGGAACACAGTGAAGACAGTTATCAAGTGGAGAAAATATGGCACAACAGTGACATTACCGAGAACTGGACGTCCCTCCAAAATTGATGAAAAGACGAGAAGAAAACTGGTCAGAGAGGCTGCCAAGAGGTCTACAGCAACATTTAAAGGAGCCGCAGGAATATCTGGCAAGGACTGGCTGTGTGGTACATGTGACAACAATCTCCCATCTTCATATGTCTGTGCTGTGGGGTAGAGTGGCAAGAGGGAAGCCCTTTCTTACGAAGAAAAAAAATCCAAGCCCGAATAAATTTTGCAAAAACACATCTGAAGTCTCCCAAAAGCATGTGGGAAAATGTGTTCTGGTCTCATGAAACCAAGGTTTAACTTTTTGGCCATAATTTTAAAAGATATTTTTGGCGCCAAAACACTGCACATCACCAAAAGAACACCATACCCACAGTGAAGCATGGTGGTGTCAGAATCATGCTTTGGGGCTGTTTTTCTTTAGCTGGAACAGGAGTCTTAGTCAAGGTAGAGGGAATTATGAACAGTTCCAAATAGCAGTCAACATTGGCACAAGACCTTCAGGCTTCTGCTAGAAAGCTGAACATGAAGAGGAACTTCATCTTTCAGCATGATAACGATCCAAAGCATACATCCAAATCCACAAAAGAATGGCTTCACCAGAAGAAGATTTAAGTTTTGGAATGGCTCAGGCAGAACCCAGACCTGAATCCGATTGAAAATCTGTGTGGTGATCTGATGAGGGCTGTGCACAATAGATGCCCTCGCAATCTGACAGATTTGGGGTGTTTTTGCAAAGAAGAGTGGGCAAATTTTCTTTAATCGTACATCACGGGACACAGAGCCATAGTAATTACTATGTGGGTTATAGTCCACCTTCAGGTGCTGGACACTGGCACACCCTAAACAGGAAGTTGCCGCCCTATATAACCCCTCCCATACCGGGAACATCTCCGTTTTTTTTGCTAGTGTCTGGTGTTGGTCACGAGTGAAGATGTGTTGTGCTGAGCTCCACTGGAGAAATCCTTGCTGGGGCTAGCTATGCAGCCAGATCCATTCAAAGTGTCTTTTAGGCCAAATTGAATGGTGCCCGGGCCTTGTATCCAAAGAAACGAGATTTTGCTTGTAAATGCTTCTCTTTTTAGAGAGCTGGACCCCGGGATCCAGTACTTTTGGTATTAAGGCCATAAAGTTTTACTGGTGGGGTGCTATTTAAAGGTCCAGGATTGTGGGTTCCCCGACTGTCCCTGGTTCCTGAAGGTTTGTTAACGGAACCCACCGTTAAGGGTGAAGATTGGGTCTGTCTCACGTTGGATCGGAGGCCCGTGCTTGCGCGGGAACTCTTTTTTTTGAAGAGAAAGGAGGGGGCGCGATGCGAGGTGGGGGCTGGGCTTAGCGCGGGGTTGGCGTCTTCCAATGCGGGAGTGTGTTTCAAAAAAGAAAAGAAAAAACCCCATTTGTCCTGGCTGCAAAATTGTCGGAGACACATAAGGGCAAAGAGGAGCATGAAAGAGGTTTTGGTGTCACAGGCATTTCCTATTTGACACATTTACTATTTGCATCGGGCTGAGCATTAATAGCAGCGGCAGTGGCTGGACTATTGCTCAAGCAGTGAATGCGATTTTTTTTTTTTTTTTTTTTTCTGGTAGCACCTCTGCTTTTTGCATCGGGCGAAGGTCAGAAGGGGGGTTGAAACACCCCCAAAAAAGAGCTTAAAGGGTATCCCTCAAGCTCTAGAAAGCCTACTCATCTCTACGAATGGCATCCTCCCCTGAGAGAGGGTGGCTGGTCAGAGTGAGCATCGGGGCCATAAAAAGTTTGCAACTGTTTTCAACACTGCAGCCCCTGTTTATTTTACTAAAGATCTTTTTTTTCCTCAGCCATGATAGGTTTTTTTATTTAAAAAAAGTGTAACGACTTTAATTGCATTCCCAGTGTGGGTCAAAATGCGACAGGTTCTCTTCTATTGCCCAGGACCCTCAAACTGAGGAACTAGGGGCGGGAGAAGACTAATTCCCTCAGGGGCCCGTGGTGAGGCTGATGACTCCTCTTCTGAGGTGTCAAATGCGGGAGAATCAGCTGTTCCGATCTTAAGATTGATGGTGCAATTTCTTGCTGAATGGTCCACTCCACATTTAAGTACCCTTAACTGAGTGTTTGGGTTCGCTAAAGCCTCCTCAAGCTGTAAATGCCTTTTCCTGTTCAATTATTGCTGGAAAAGCTTTTTTGTATCTGAGAGGATCACCCAGATAAGCATTATTTTCTCTCCTAAAAAGTTTTCACACTTTATCCTATGGTGGAGGAAATTAACTAAGTGGTGAATACCAGCAATTAACGCTGCTATATCCTCTGTGGGTAAGAGACTTGTCTGGCAGACAATGCTCAAATGCTTAGGGATCCAACTGATAAAGTTGGAATTCCTATTAAAAAAAAAAACGAACACTTTTTTTTCTCTGGCAGATCTGAGTATCTCAGCCTGCGCTGACAGTAATGGCTTAATCATTGAGAGACCAGTTTAAACAGGTGTTTAAGGTTATCCTGCTCAGCAGGCCCAGGATCTGGCAGCTTTATATTTGCGATAGTTGCTATGAGAGATTCTATCCTTCAGGCCTTGCGCCCTTCGCTAAGCACCATGCAGAAGCTCCTGGCTAGTCTTCCATTTTGCGGTGAAACAACTATTTGGAGATTTTTTGGATAATGCATCTAAAGAAATTCTAGTGGAAAAAGTACCCCTTTTGCCATTTAAGAAAAGGAGTAAATGTATTTTCGTTTTAAAGCTCCTTTTTCTGTGCCAGGGGCATCAGCCTCCAGGCAGTCACGACGGCTTCCTCCATCACATTCAAAAGGTAATCCTCAGAGTCCCCAGGGACAAAAGAGGGCTCGGGGGAGGAAGCCTACAAGATACTGAAGCCTCCTTATGTGGAGGCGCCCCCGCTCGCTCAATAGGGGGAATTTTTCTGCAGTTCTCAAGGATCTGGCAGGAAGAGTGTCAAGACGAATGGGGGACTTCCTCAATAGCTCCAAGGCACAAACTGGAGTTCCAAGAGTTCCCGTCTCCTCGTTTTCTCAGATTACACATTCCTAAGGATTCAGAGAAAAGTCTCTCTCAAGCATTGGACCATCTTTTGGCAAAAAGTGATCATGGTGGCCCCCATGTAAGCGCAGAGGTTGGGGTTTGGTTAAATCCAAATGGACATTCTGCATCTCAAAAATCTTAATTAAATTCCTGACTAACCACTCTTTTTTTGCGTGGAGTCAATCGAATCGGTTATCTCCATCCTACAAGGAGGAGAACTTCTGGCGTCAATCGACGTCAAAGATGCATACCTCCATATGCCTATTTCCTCTCTCACTAGTAATATCTACTTTTCAAGGTGGAAAATCTTCATTTTCAGTGTGTAGCTCTGCTTTCTGGTCTAGCTACTGCACCTTGAGTGTTTTACAAAGGTTCTGGCCCCTCTTCTAGCCAGATTAAGGGCCCAAGGTATAACGATTATGGTTTCCTGGACGATCTGTTCTTGATAGTCCAGTTGGTAGCCCGCTTAGACCAAAGTATGGTCACCACATTCAACTACCTGGAATATCTAGGTCGGATTCTCAGCCTAGAAGAAATCTTCTTTAAAACCATGAAAAGGGTTAAGATACTTGGGTCTGATCATAGGTACACCAAGAAAAGGGTTTTCTTGCCCCAGGCAAAGATCAGTGCCATAAAGAAACTGATTTAGGTGATCGAAGATGAATTCTTCTATTCAACTTGGCATGAGGTTGTTGGGAAAGATGATGGCTTCATTCGAGGCTGTTCTTTATTGCTCACTTTCATTCGAGACTGCTGCAAAACATTATCCTATGGGTTTGGAACAAAGGGTTCAAGCTCTAGATTCCCAACGTGTCTGACTCCAAAGCCTATGGCCACATAACCCTGAAAGTGCCCAATCTCATCTGATCTTGGAGGCTCAACATGGCCGGGCCTGGTTAGTACCCAGATTGACCACCTGGAAATACCAGGTACTGTAGGCTGGGTACACCGGAGCCTTAGTTTATGGTTAATATCCAAAAATCTGCAAAGGGGAAAATCCTTCAGTTACCACAAAAGTGGCCCAGGTCAGAAATGACCTTGCCCATTATCATTCTAGAAATTCAGGCAGAGTACTTGATTCTGAGGGCCTGAACTTTCAGCTTACGGTATTGGCCTGCCAGGATTCAATCCCACTATGCCACAGCAATGGCCTATATTTTTTTTAAATAATTCATTCTTTATTAAACATTTTTCTCTTTTTACAATAAACATTTACATGGCTCATCTTCCCAAGACAGGGGACAAAATCAATATCCTGGTTTATATATACACGCCAACAGGGATGGCTCCCTCTACACCCCCTCCCACATGCCCTAAAAAAAAGAGAAGAAAAAACAAAAAAAAAAACCCCAGTTTTAAAAGAGTGCTATAAAAATAATTTAAGATTTTCCAATATTGTACTCTGTATAAATTGTTGACTTAATACGTGTTAAAGGAGAGGGGAAAAAAAAATTTCAAAGAAGGGGAAAAGACCTTCTTTCAAGTGCTGTGCTCTATGTGTGTCATTAACTTATTACACGTGAAAGAAAGCAGAACAACACAAGAAGTTGTGCGGCTCAGAGAAAGGTGAATCATATCCTATGTTGGGCAGAAAACAATGTACTTTGCCTATCGGCCGTCTTCATTCTAGGAATAGAAAATTGGCAGGCGGACTACTTGAGTCGCCAGCAGTTGTTCCCGGGAGAATGGTTCCTTCACCCCGATACCTTCCTGTCAATATGTCAAAGATGGGGGATCCCAGACATATATCTGTTTACGTCCAGGTTCAACAAAGGAATCGACAACTTTGTGTCATAAAACAAAGGATCCGCTAGCATGCGGAACAGATGCATTGCTATTCCCATTGAATCGGTTCTCACCGATTTATGCATTCCCTCCTATTCTGCCTGCGTCCATGACATCTTTGCAGGATCATGCAGGAAGGGAAGTCGGTGATTCTTGTGGCCCCCAGCGGGGCCCAAGAAATCTTGGTATGCAGGGATCGTAAAGATGACAGTAGGGAACGTAGGGAACCCATGGACCCTACCGCCACGCCCAGACCTTTTTTCGTAAGGTCCGGTATTCCATCCTATTTTACAAACACTAAATTTAATTGTTTGGCTATTGAGACTCACACTCTGAAGAAACGTGGACTGTCAGGTTCAGTGGTTTCTATCTTGGTTAATGCAAGGGAGCCATCCTCCATAATTGTATATTATGGAGTCTGGGAAGCATGTCTCCTGGTGTGAAATTAAGGGTTGCACTCCAGGAAATAGGTCAAAGGTAGAATCCTTGACTTTCTGCAGATGGGGTGAGAAATAAAGCTGGCCTTAAGTGCTTTCTAAGGACAGGTCTTGGCCTTATCGGTATTATTTCAACAACCACTTGCTTTGGTCTTTGGCTCGTAACTTTATTCAGGGGGTAACACGGCTTAATCCCCGGTTAGATCACCCCTTAACCCTTGGGACTTGAATTTAGTTTTGGCGGCATTACAGAAACAGCCTTTTTTTGAACCGATACGACATATTCCCTTGGTCCTTTTTGACAAGGAAACTATTTTTTCTGGTAACCATATCTGCTGTAAGAAGGGTATCAGAATTGGCTGATTTTTCTTGTAAAGAGCCATATTATTATTCTCAAGGATAAGGTAGTATTGCGTCCTCATCCTAACTTGATACCGAAGGTAGCATCAGGTTTTTGACTAAACCAGGATATGGTTCTATCTTAATTTTTTTTCAGAATCCTGTTCTTCAACTTTCACTCGATGTGGTAAGAGCAGTCTACTTAAAGACGACTGCTCAGATTTGAGAGAACCAATGTTTTGTTTGTATTGCCTGAAGGTCCTAAAAGAGGACAGGCAGCATGGAAATCTACTATTCTAAATGGATTTGACAAGTAATCCTTCTAGCTTATGGTTTAAAGAGGTAGTTTCTACTCTCTCAAATCAAAACGCAGTCCTCTAGGGCTGTTAGTGCTTCGTGGGCAGTGCATCACCAAGCCTCCATGGCTCAAATCTGCAAGGCCACAACTTGGTCTTCAATCCATATGTGACGGGAGGGCCAGTGGAACTCGGAATTCCTTGAAAAGTAGGGGATGCCCTGGTTTCAGCTCCCCATACACCTCTTATGTCTAAGTCACCCTGTGCTATCCTGGCACAGGGTGAGTGAGAAAATATATCTTGGACTACTTAAAATGGGACAGTAATATTTGTCCCCAATATCTCCCAGGATGTATGTAGAGACTATTATTGGTTTGTTTGATTCTGAACTCAACCTGTTAATTGAGTGAGTTGATCACATTAGCCTCCAGGACTGGCTAGGAGACGAACAGTCTAGTCTGGCTTACCACAGGTTCTAAGGGTATTCCACACATTGTTGTTCTCATTAACCCTGTGTTGATGTTTATGGTAATGTGTATTGAATAGTCACCTAGTCTGGGTAAATGATTTAGTAAACTAGCTCATGTTAATTAGGTTACAGTTGAATTGTTAGAGGAGGTTCCAGCGACATATAAAGTCTTGTAATTTTGATTCTAAATAAAATAGTCCCTGTTAACAGTGAAGCAAGTCTCGCCTTGTTTTATGCTTGAGAGCAGTTGGAATATCTGAGTCCAGACTACAAGGAAGTGGTATACTGACGGGAGCACTCAAGCGGAGTGTGGGACGTTTCGTGACACCATACATTTACCAGAATCTATCAGGTGAATGTAAAAGACATGTGTCTCCCTCCCCTCAGTTGGCATTGCTCTGGGACATC
The DNA here is from genome assembly GCA_037952925.1 of Lithobates clamitans. Lineage (NCBI taxonomy): Eukaryota > Metazoa > Chordata > Amphibia > Anura > Ranidae > Lithobates > Lithobates clamitans. The sequence goes on along the minus strand of JBBGZY010001129.1, from coordinate 770,018 downwards.
CCACATAGTAATTACTATGGCTCTGTGTCCCGTGATGTAGGATTTTTAACAGCTTACCTGTAAAATCCTTTTCTTTTGAAGTACATCATGGGACACAGAGGTCCTGCCCCTCTTAGTATACACGTGTATTGCTTTGCTACAAAACTGAGATGCTCCCGGTATGGGAGGGGATATATATTGAGGCAACTTTCTGTTTAGGGTCTGTCAGTGTCCAGCAGCTGAAGGTGGACTATAACCCACATAGTAATTTACTATAGCTCTGTGTCGCATGATGTACTTCAAAAGAAAAGGATTTTACCGGTAAGCTGTTATAAAAATCCTATTATTGCCAAGTCAATATGTGCCTTACTGATACTCATACCAAAAAGACTGAGTGCTGTGCAAACTTATGCAACCATATTATTTTTTTATTTTTACTTCCCTCCACCTAAAAGATTTTCAGTTTGATGTTCAACTGATTTGTACAGTTTATAGGTCACATTAAAAAGGTGGAAAAAGTTCTGAAATTATTTATCTTTGTCCCATTTTTTTTACATCACAGAAACCTGCCATTTTAACAGGAGTGATATCCACTGTATCTTCTTTAGATATGACATGGGTGGACTTGAAGCATTTTCGCAACTGCAAACAGAGCTAGGGATACCTACTAGGCGTTTGATATACCAGACTACAACAGGCAGCAATGTCCAGTTTGGAGCTGAACCAGTCACGCTTGTTAATACGACCCTAGAAAAGCTCCTGTTGAGATCAGAACATTCTAAGCTAATACCTGGTTACTATTCTACTCTAATATGGGTTGAGAGTAGACAAACCCCAGAGGATTAGGGAAAGATGGTACACAATTATGCCAGAACTGACGGTTGATTTGTGGGAAGAGGTGCTTAATTCTTATGTGGACACGGTTATCTCTGTCAGAGACAAGATGATCTAGTTGAGATATCTACACCATTTGGTATACTATACCATATACGTGCTATACTTCTCTTCGCCTGTTTAAAATGGGGAAGAGGGAGGCCTCCATATGTCATAAATGTTTGATAGCTGAAGGAACATTCCTTCATATGGTATAGGAGTGCAATAATGTCCGTCCTCTCTTGGTCCTAGTTGATAGAGGATACATTTGACCTCCCGAACATATGCAGCCCTATGATTGGGCTTTTAGGTATAATATAGGATGAGCTTATGGACAAAAATGTGAGAACCCTTTTACGATTGTTGTGTTTTTTTTATGTTCGAAAATTGATTGCAATACCCTGGATTCTGACGTACTACCTTGCGTTATTAGCCTGGAAATCTTTTACTCAACTCTAGTGTTGCCCTCTACAGAATTACTTATGATGCTAGGGGGTGTCCTAAAAAATTTACCAGAATTTGGACCAGATGGGTGGAATCTATGGAAAACGTAGTGGACAGCCCTTAACCAGGGGGAGAAACAGTATATTTTATATTGGAAGATTCTTGTGGTAGTTCATGGGATGCTGCATGCCTCCAATCGACCTGACATGAGAACTCCGATAAAGTATTGTATGATACAAAATGAAAAGTAGTAGCCCACTCCGAAACAATTGGGGGGTTACTAATTTTTCTCTTTTTTGTTTTTGTTTTGGATTGATTTACAAAAAACAAAATGCTTTATGTACACATTCAGTTATTTGTGAAGGATGTATGGAATATCTCTCCTGTATCTGAAAAGCATTGTTATACTTGATTCTGTATATTTGTGTTGTGCAATTTTTGATTTGTGCATATAGCAATACAACTCTTTTTAAAAAGGTTATACCTAATGGTGGAATTCACACCCATAAAAGACACAGCGAGTAAAATATTTCAGATGGAACATTTTCAAGGCACTATTACCTAATAGTGTTTGGACTTTTTCAGCAGTGGACATTTATTGTGTTTATTTACGATCACTGGATATTATTGGTGTTTTTTTGATCATTAGTACTTTGAATAGAAATTAATTATTTAAATACGTTTTGGATGTATAATATAGTATTTTTTATTGCACACATATATATCACACTATCGCAGCACTCTTTATATGTCTACTATAGGTAAGGAGCACACACTCAGTGATTGCAGCAGCTGTCAGCTTAACACAGATTAACACTTTAGTTTCATCACATTTTTTGGGACAGCGTACTGGGTTTTTTCTTTATATGTATGCTGAATTGCACTGTTTGTTCCACAGGAATTATCATGTTTTCTACTATTTGCTTCTTGGGGCTTCAGAAGAGGAAAGGAAAGCCTTCCAGCTCAAAAAGCCTGAAGACTACTTCTACCTCAACCAGGTAATATTAGCAGGACAAGTAAATTGGTTTATCAGGACAAAAAATAAAGTGTATGGAGTATTTTTTTATTTTTTTTTATCCAAGTAGTAGGTAAGCGTATGGGGCAAAAGAGGGAAATTTAAAGTGTCAAACTGTTTAAAAAACTAGTTAAGTAACTTAAAGTGGATGTAAACCCTCTCCTATACCCAGTGAAGTGAACAGCCTCAGTTGATACACCGAGATGAATCAAATCTCCCTACATTAGTTTTACATCTATATCTGCTGTCTTCAGCTTTCTATATTCTTTAGAAAGTAAACATCATGTTAGAATTTTTACTTTCTGTTCCAGCACTGGGTGTGGAGTCTTGGCATACACTGTGTGACAGCTGATTGGAGGAAATTTACACACTTTCCCTCCACATAGGCAGAGGAACAAAGATACTTGCAGAGCTGTGCTGTGAATAGATGAGCTCTCTGCTAATCCATAGCATCCACCCAACACAAATTTTCAGCTGCTTTTATCTCCCGTGTCGAAGAGCTTGTCAGAGGAACAAAGCAGCACAAAGATACGGGATTTGTGTTTTGGAGAGACATAACTAAACGCTGCAGATATGTGCCTAGGTCAGATTTCATGAATCAGGTTTACTTCCACTTCAAGTTTTAAATGACATGTTGTTTTTATGAAATGAGCTTGGAAATTAATATAAGCAGAAGTTTTTTTTTTTTGTTTTTTTTTTGTTTTTATCCATGTTGAAGGCTAAGTTTACCTTTTAGAACATGTTCGTCTTGTATTTAGGGTGTAATATGTTCCAGCAACCATCTCAAGCTCTGAGCCCCCCTTTCTCATGACTGAGTGGTATGTTCTCTTCTGCAGCAGCATCATTCATTGAGATCTGTGAATGAATAAACGTAAAGTCCCACCTGCTACTATGGGCCAGTGCGCTGACTAACGTGCTCATAAGAAGTCCATTCACTCCTCTTCTTTCTTGCTGAAAGCCTGTACAGAGGTACAGACAGGAAGCTGGGTGTGACGGAGCCTGACATTGCACCCATGATCCACTGATCACAGGTGCAATGTTTTCCAAGCTCCTGTAGGAAAAAATAATAGGTGCACTTTATCAGCAAACTATCTGCATTTATAATTTTTTCTTAAAGGTGAGTGTAACCTTTAATCTATATATAGGTTATGCATGCAGCATATAAAGCACATGTTAAGTTGCCACCACAGACTTTATAATTTTAAGAAAAGTACATACCATTTTTGTGTAGTGTTTCCTAAATCATACTTATTTTATATTCATCTCCTCTTTGCGTGATTTTCAATGATTATGCATTAAGGGGCCATTTGAACTGTCCCAGTGTATTATTGTGCATTACAATACACATTGCATTCATTTTGAACGGACTGCCAGTGCATCACAAGGAATATTTTTTTCCGTGTACAGTATATGTACCATTTTATATAATGTGCACCCCTGTGCACAAGTTTTATATCTGTGTTGCATGTAGCTAAAATATTCTGGCTAGGTGTGTTAAGGTGCTATTCAGATTTAAATGCTCCTCCATGAGAGTTTTGCAGTATTGCACACTGTATGTTTTATAATATGTCGCAGCAATGCAATTGTCTAAATATGGTTAAAGGTCTTTCAGCTGCAACAAGTGGTAGGTCAGCAGTACATGGAATTATCTGTTTTCTGTTTTCCACAGAATTTCCATTAGGACAGCCATCTACTGTTTTCTTGGCCATGTCCTTACAGCAAACTGTAAACTTTGTTCTGCTTTTCAAATTTAATGGGGACAATTACATATACTGCTTACCGGTAATCAGAATACAAAGGAGATGTGCTTGTTGTGTTAAAGACATATGGTAGCCATTAATATGTATTCGGCATGTTCACTTGTGTAGCAAGGAAGTATTTATCTCGAGCTAGAAATCATCATGATTTTTCTGTTATGATGCAAACAGTATTTGTTAATAAAAACCTTAGGCCAACGCAGCTTTTTCAAACCAACTTGTTTGTTGCAAAATTTCTGTTAACCTTCTGGCCAGCTTTGCCACCCACTTGCTGAAACGATAAGCTGAAATTTTGTTGGTACTAAAAATTGGATTGGTGTTTGTGTCCTAGAAGCCTAGTTTTTAGTACTGCCACTTCGATACATTGGGCACATAGAGCTTAATCACGTTCCAGCTTTTGCCACTTTAGAGTAATCAGACAAGTGAAATTCATTTGTTTGGTAGTTAAGGATTACTTCATGTTGTGCTTCACTTTTCCAAAATGAAAAGATGTTTGAGTAAAGTGGGGGGTTTTTTTGTCTTTGTTTTTTTGTAGTTAAGAGAGCTTTGCTATACACTTCTCTTTTAGCTCTTTTCATAGAAAACTTCACTGTTTTATGTAGTCCGAAGATATGATTTTCAAATTAAAGTGTCTTTCTTACTTTTACTTGTAGAATAACTTTAAGGTGGAGGATGGAGAAGATCTTCGACATGATTTTGAAAGGTTGAAGCAAGCAATGGAAATGGTTGGATTCCTCCCAGCTACTAGAAAACAGTTAGTATTCTTCATGGTCTTCGTCTCGATCTATCAAAGTTCTTGTAGCAATAAGGGCTTGTTTATACTTGCTTAAAAATGTCACACGGGACACTTTATTTTTTTAATTTTTTTTTTAAGCATCCTGATTGCAAATTAATGCATCTGTTTTCATGTTCTGTTTTGTTTTGTTTTTTTTTAACATAAAGTTTATTTTAAACAAAACAAAGAACAAAAAAAGGAGTGGTACATTCTCGACAATCCACATAGGTGGCATAAGTAAGCAGACACATAAAGCAGAAGCCGTAGTCAGGTTGGTTATATATGCATTACAGATTGAGTAGACTTCACAAAGGTCACATAGGAAGGAATGGGCATAGTCTAATATATGCAAGTAGGGCTATCTACAGGGACCAAGGAAGGTTTGGACATAGTTAAGAGAGGAAACCGCGTCTTTAGTGAAGTTAGAGTTTACTCCGTTCCATGAGAAGGTCTGATAGAGAGGGAGAATGGGGCGAGGGGCACCACCAGAGATCACTTTAGCCAAATCCTGTGTTACTCATGTCTCGACTCCGAACCCTACTTCAGAGTCAGCTGCCTCTCACAAATCCACACCACCCATATCTGATCAAATTTTATGGGGCAATTGCATCCCAAATAGGTAGGTTTATACAGAGGCAAAGCCACATTCGCCAGGGTTCTCCATTGCTGTACCGTCGGAGGGGAGGGATTGTTCCATTTTAGGAGGACAGTTTTCCTAGCCTAAAAGGCTGTGTAGAATACAAACTTTTTTTTAGTTTGGGGGGTCTCTAGTATGTCAGCAATACCCAGTATCAGTGGTATCGGGTCACATGGGACTCGTAATTTGCCTATGGAGTTGATATCGTTAACCACCCCTTTCCAGAAAACTTGTAGGCACTGATAGGACCATACAACATGAAAGAAGGAGCCCACCTCCGAGGTGCATTTAGGGCAGAGTGAACTCCTGTCAGGGTATATTCTGGCTAATCGCTCTGGGGAGTAGTATGCCCGGTGTATAAACTTAAGCTGGGTGAATCTATCTCTCGCAGAGATCATGGGGGGAAAGTATTGCTGGATACCCTCTAACCAATCATCGGCGAGCGTGAGGATGTCCGCCTGCCACACTGAAAACAGCCGGGAGACCTTAGAGATGTCCAGTTCATTGAATTCGGAATAGAGAGCTGGTAGAGGTTTAAGGTCGTCTGCCAGACCCAACATGCGTTTGATACCGTTAACCTGCAATATTATAGAGTGGGGAAATTCTGCCCGATAGGCATGACGAAGCTGTAGGTATCTAAAGAACATATGGTTAGGCATGCTACGCTCTCTTTTCAGAGCATCAAACGTGTGTAAACCATCTGGTGAGACAACATCTGCCAGTGTTGTAATGCCATATCGAGCCCATAGCACAGGGTCCTGGATGGACCGGAAATTTGGCAGTCTCAGGTTCCCCCATAGTGGAGTATTTGGGGACCAGTTGTTTGGTTTCTCTACCTTGGCTGTACCGTCTCCCAGACCCGAAGCGTTACACGCATTTTTGGGGGTGATATTATGGTTGGATCGGTGTCACCTATGTATCAAGTTCCGGAGTTCAGAGTAGGAGCCAAGCAATGCCGCTTCCAACGTGGCTGCGGGATTGGCTGGCTCTTCAGACAGCCACCATCTGACTGTAACCAGGACCGCCGCCCAATAGTATTTGACAAAACAGGGCAATGCCAGACCTCCCAAAGTAACCGGTAGTTGCAGAGTAGTTTTTGCTATTCTGGGGATGCCACCATTCCACACAAAGGAGATAAGTAGGCTGTCTAGTTTTTGGAAAAACATGTGCGGTATGTGAACCGGGTTTGTCTGAAAAGGTAAACAAATTTGGGTAGCACCGACATTTTAACAAGATTAACCCTACCAACTGGGGTGAGGGGCAAAGTTTTCCAGGGGGTACATTGTTGAATCAGGAGGGAAAGCACCGGATTAAAATTAAGAGGAATAAATTGTGAAATATCTCTATGTATAATGACACCCAAGTATTTGAAATATGAGACCCATTGCAATGGAGTATCTATTGGCAGCATTGCGTCCGGGGAGTGTAGTGCAAAAAGGATAGACTTTTTTTCCCAATTGATACATATGCCTGAGTACCTGTGAAAGATGTTAATAAGCGAGAGGGCCTCCCTCAGTGAGGATGTAGTATTGCTAAGATACAGAAGGGTATCATCGGCATCGAGGGATATTTTCTCTTCTGCAGGGCCTATTGAGATACCAAAAAAAAACGCCAGTGAGGAGCGCAGAAGGATCGCCATCGCTTCCATAGCTAGCACAAAAAGCGCTGGGGAGAGTGGGCATCCTTGCCTAGTACCCCCAATGGAGACAAAGGGTGGTGAGAGGATCGAGCCAGTACCTACTTTAGCCCGTGGGGACTTGTACAGGGCCTTCACCCAAGAGATAGATAAATTTGGGGCTGAAGCCAAAGTGGAGCAGGACCTCCCACAGGTAAATCCACTCTACCAAATCAAATGCTTTTTCAGCATCTAGGGAGGCCACTGCGTTGGATTTGGTGAGATGCTTTCTAGAACCCAGGATTGTGTACAACCTCCAGAGGTTTATATACATGCCCTTACCCAGCATAAATCCGGTTTGATCCTCGTGTACCAGGGTGTGGATGACCTCATTCAGTCTCCTAGCTAGGATCTTAGTAAGAATCTTATCGTCGGCCTTGAGCAAGGAAATAGGGCAGTAGGAAGAAGTACACAGCTCTGGGTATTTACCCGGTTTCGGTATGACCGCGTCAGCCATAGAAGCCTGGAGGGTCCCTTCTTTTAAACTATCATCTCATATAATTTAGGTGTCAGCTGTTCACCATATTGTTTGTAGAATTCCGGAGGGATGCCATCCACTCCTGAAGTCTTCCCCGCCTGCAGTTCACCCAGAGCTTCTTGAACCTCTTCTGGAGTAATTGTGTTTTTTATAACCACTTTATCTTTTTTAAGACACATTCCAACATAGAAAAACACATTGCACAATATATCTATATAAATCTTTTCATAAACCCCCCCCTCAAAAAAGAGAGAAAAAAAAGGAAAAAACCCACCCACTTTGTGCAAAACATTCAAAGTATAATTAAGAAGGGGGCCAACAATACAAAAAAATAAACAAAGAAAAAACATATAAATAAAATAAATTAAACTGTATAATTTCAAATTACTATTTTCGTGTCCTATTATGTTTAGTGTTTTAAATCAATATAATTTCACTCTACTATTTGATTTTTATACCTCTCCACCTTTTAATTTCAGTCTACCCTTCTTCTTGTGATTCCATTGCGTGTTGCCCATCCCGTGTCTAATTTACTATTATAACTTATCCTCTTCCTTTTCATTATTATTATATTATACAGGTTGTATATTTAATGACATCAGTCATCTCTCCACTGTGCCTCCCAGAGGAGGAAAAAATAAACAAACAATACAAAAAACACAAAAAAAAAAACCCATCTTCTCCCAATTTCCCCCCACCAGATGCATCCGTAGACTATCCGATCCATAAGGCAGCATTGCCCCCAATTTCCCTATTTCTGAGGAGTAATACAGCCATCCTGCCCATGTATCTTTAACCACTTGCCGACCGCCGCGCGCCGATGTGCGTCCAAAGTTTGCCGGCAGAAATCGTTGTTATGGCAGCAGCTAGCTGCCATAACCCCGGTATCCCCGTTTTTTTGTGCAGCGGTCAGCTTTCAGATAAAAGTGGTCTCTGCGACGGATTCGCCGCAAGATCACTTTTATCAGTGGCAGGAGAGGGGCCCCCCCTCCCGCCGAGATCCGGTGCCCTCCCCTGCTTACCGGAGCCGTCGGTAGCGGCGGAGGCGATCGCGTCTGTCTCCCTTCTGTGCCTGGAGACGAGTGAGGCTAAGATGGTGCCCACTCGTCTCCATGACACTGCTGGGTGGAAGCGACGTCAAAACGTCACTTCCGCCCATACATCTTAAAGGCACATTTTTTTCAATGTCATTTTTTTGAATGACTTTTTTTTTTTTTCCTATTATTGCATTTTATTGTAAATATGAGATCTGAGGTCTTTTTGACTCCAGATTTCATGTTTAAGAGGTCCTGTCATGCTTTTTTCTATTACAATGGATGTTTACATTCATTTTTTTTTTAAACAGTGTAAAAATAAATAAAATCATGTAAAAAAAATAATAAAAATGAAAAAATTTTTTTTTTTTAAAATTCCCCGTCCCGACGAGCTCGCGCGCAGAAGCGAACGCATACGTGAGTAACGCCCGCATATGAAAATGGTGGTCAAACCACACATGTGAGGTATTGCCGCGACCTGTAGAATGAGAGCAATAATTCTAGCCCTAGACCTCCTCTGTAACTCAAAACATGCAACCTGTGGAATTTTTTAAACGTCTCCTATGGAGATTTTTGAGGATAAAAGTTTGACGCCATTCCACGAGCAGGCGCAATTTTGAAGCGTGACATGTTTGGTATCAATTTACTTGGCGTAACATTATATTTCACAATATAAAAAAAATTGGGCTAACTTTACTGTTATCTTATTTTTTTTTTATTCAAAAAAGTGAATTTTTTCCCCAAAAAAGTGCGCTTATAAGACCGCTGCGCAAATACGGTGCAAAAAAAAGTATTGCATTGACTGCCATTTTATTCTCTAGGGTGTTAGAAAAAAAACAATATATAATGTTTGGGGGTTCTAAGTAATTTTCTAGCAAAAAAACCTGTTTTAAACATGTAAACACCTAAAACCCAAAACGAGGCTGGTCTTAAGTGGTTACGTTTATTCTGTTGGTCTTTAACAATATGTATCCATCTCTCTGCTTCCATTATTTTTTCTACCTCCCTTTTCCAATCCATTATAGTGGGACATCCGGACTGTTTCCAAAATCTAGGTATCAATATTTTGGCTGCATTTAGCAAATGGGGAGTTACGCTTCTCTTATAAATCCTAGCAGATGATGGCATCCCATGAAAAAGAAAATATAATTGAGAAAATTCTATAGCTCTTAGTGTCATTTTCTTAATCCAAGGGGCTATCTCCTCCCAGAAAACTTTAATCTCTGGGCAATGCCACCAAAAATTTAGAAATGAACCCCTTTGGTTACATCCCCTCCAGCAGTTAACATCCGCCGATGGATATATCTGAGCCAATGGAACCGGTGTACGATACCATCTTGTCAGGAACTTATAAGACATCTCCTGTATATGAGAACTTATTGAAGTATGGTGTCCCTCTCATCACCATTTTAATTTGCTCTGATGTAAAATTATAGCCCAGTTCTCTCATTCTTGAATGAAATAGGGAGTTGTCATATTTTGGGCCCTCAGAACCAGCCTATACATTTGAGACATCATATGACCCGACTCTGATACGTTAACGCACCGTTCCTCAGGAGTAGTAAGCGGGTTCACTGGCCTAAAATGGTGCTTCCACTTATTGAACAAGTCTGTCAGTTGATGGTATTTCCATAGAGCCGTTGGTACTTCCCCCAATATTCGAACTAAATCCACCAATGTAAGCAATTTACCCTGTGGGGCCACGCCAGAGCAATTACCCTTCCCGTCCATTCCCCAGCGATCTAAACTCCCTTTCTCCTCCGCCAGGGAAAACCAGGGAAATCCTTACAGCGGTGTTATAGGGGATTTTTTTTTGGGGGGGGGGGGGGGCAAACTTTCCCGTACTATTCATTCTATCCCAAATGGATAGTGTTATCTTCGTCAGTGGTAATGCATATTCTGACAACCCCCCCTATAAGAAACCTGAATCCAGGGGGCTCTGGCCAAGTTCCTACCTGCTAATGTTTTCTCCAAGGGCACCCAAATTTTACTAGCCGAGTCATGGCACCAGTTCATTATACGAACCAGGGCCATGGCTCTGTAATAAAACGGTATATCCGGGAGTTCCACCCCCACCCTCCCGTTTTGGTCTCCTCAAAATCTCATGTGCCAAACTGAGATGTTTATCTCCCCACACAAAGGTCATAAAAGCCCTTTGTATTTGTTTAAAGAATGTCTGTGGGAGGGTTATGGGTACGGTATGTAAATAAGCTTGGGAATTACACTCATTTTAAGTGCTTTTACCCTACCAAACCATGTCAGAGTATGACTTCTCCATTTTTGCAAGTCTTTTATTATAGATACCATCAAGAGTCCATAGTTTAAATCGTATAGGCACGTTATATCTGAAGCGATATAGATCCCTAAATAGATTATAGAATCAAGGAGCCAAACAAAAGGAAAAGATTGTTGCAAGGTGGTCTTCATCCTCAAAGGCACATGGCTCGGCATCAACACTGATTTCTCAATATTTATTTTAAAATTGGATATAAGGCCAAACCTGTCTATAGCCAACATCAGTTCCGTCAAAGACTCTTGAGGAGAGGTACAACAGTAGATCATCTGTGTAAGCTGAGATCTTGTGTTCCGTTGATCCAATACAAATCCCCTTGATCTTCCCATTTCCCCTAGTCATACGCAGAAAGGGCTCCAGCACCATAGCAAATAACAATGGGGACAGTGGGCATCCCTGTTGAGTCCCATTCCGTATCTTAAAATAATCTGTCTACCATTAACTTTAACCCTTGCTCTAGGATCTGCATACAGTGCCGTCACCCATCCCATCATCTGCTCTCTGACCCATCTCCCTCAATACTTCGACCATAAACTCCCACCCCACCCTATTGAATACTTTTTCAGCATCCATTGAAATTACTATACTCAGGGTCTGGTTGGGTCCATTATGCATCCAATTCAATACATGAAGGGCCCGAAAAGTATTCTCTAGCCTCTTGGCCCTTCAAAAAACCCTGTTTGATCCGGGTGATTCAATTTAACTATATGTTCTTGTAACCTTTGGGCCAGAATTTTAGCCAGGAGCTTAGTGTCAGAGTTAAGGAGGGAGATGGGTCTGTAGCTGGCACAGCACTGAAGGTCTCTACCTACCTTTGGGAGAACCGTCACCTAAGCAAACAGTGCCTCTGCAGGCAATGGGTTAGAGACCGAGATAGAGTTAAGGTATCTACAAAGAGGAACCAACAGGATTGAGGAAAACTTTTTATAATACATATTTGTGAAACCATCAGGTCCCGGGCTTTTACCTAATGGCAAAGCCGCAATCGCTCCGCCCAGTTCTTCAATGGAGATTTCGTTTTCCATTCCTTCCAAGGCCGCAGATGGAATGGCCTGTAGCCCTGAGGCCTCAAGATATTCCCGAAATCTGTCCAAGCGTCCACCGTCCTCTATCCCCACGGGAACTGAGTCTATGTTATATAGAGACGCATAAAAGCGATGAAACTCGGCTGCTATTGCTTGGGAGTCCACTATCTGCTTATCGCCTGTCTTTTATAGTGTGAACATGGTGTGAATCACTTTAGGTTATTCTCCTATGGGGGCTAGGAGAGAAGGCGGCGACCATCAGGCACCGAGCCAGAACTATTTGGTCAGTTCAAACCTCAGGCAGCCACCCTAAAACCTGAATAATAATGACATAGAACAGGGGTAGTAGAGATCAATGCAGTCACACTTAGTCTATGCTAAGGGCACACACTTGACCGGTAAAATGAATTAACAACCTATAACCAGAACCAGCATATCTCCAGAAGGAAAGTCTCCCCGTGTAACTCCCGCTTCCCCTGATTGGGTAAAGTCCTCCGGGCTGTTGCGATACCATTAGGCAGGTCCTGCAACGTCCAGGGGGTCAGTGATCTGGAGCATTAGCAGCAGTCTGAGAAAAGGGTCATTGCTTAAGGGGACATTGCCATGCGGTATAGGGTGTGACAGTTGGTAATACTGAAAGGTAACAGCGGTGCCGGTTGGCCCCGTAAGACAAGGGATGTAGTCAAACTAGCACACGGTGAAGGCGGTCGGGGAGTCCCCGGGAGTGAACGTAGCATTCTCGGATCAGTAAAAAAGGGGGGGAAGCCGCCAAAAATCAGGACAGTGTCACCACCTCGGGGGAGTCCCATCAGCAAGGGGAGTCAGGCTCACATCCAACAGTAACATATGGGCATATACAGTGGGGACGGAAAGTATTCAGACCCCTTAAATTTTTCACTCTTTGTTATATTGCAGCCATTTGCTAAAATCATTTAGGTTCATTTTTTTTCTCATTAATGTACACACAGCACCCCATATTGATAGAAAAACACAGAATTGTTGACATTTTTGCAGATTTATTAAAAAAGAAAAACTGAAATATCACATGGTCCCAAGTATTTAGTAGAAGCACCCTTTTGATCGAATACAGCCATGAGTCTTTTTGGGAAAGATGCAACCAGTTTTTCACCCCTGGATTTGGGGATCCTCTGCCATTTCTCCTTGCAGATCCTCTCCAGTTCTGTCAGGTTGGATGGTAAACGTTGGTGGACAGCGATTTTTAGGCCTCTCCAGAGATGCTCAATTAGGTTTAAGTCAGGGCTCTGGCTGGGCCATTCAAGAACAGTCATGGAGTTGTTGTGAAGCCACTCCTTCGTTATTTTAGCTGTGTGCTTAGGGTCATTGTCTTGTTGGAAGGTAAACCTTCGGCCCAGTCTGAGGTCCTGAGCACTCCGGAGAAGGTTTTCGTCCAGGATATCCCTGTACTTGGCCGCATTCACCTTTCCCTCGATTGCAACCAGTCGTCCTGTCCCTGCAGCTGAAAAACACCCCCACAGCATGATGCTGCCACCACCATGCTTCACTGTTGGGACTGTATTGGACAGGTGATGAGCAGTGCCTGGTTTTCGCCACACATACCGCTTAGAATTAAGGCCAAAAAGTTCTATCTTGGTCTCATCAGACCAGAAAATCTTATTTCTCACCATCTTGGAGTCCTTCGGGTGTTTTTTTTAGCAAACTCCATGCGGGCTTTCATGTGTCCTGCACGGAGAGGCTTCCGTCGGGCCACTCTGCCATAAAGCCCTGACTGGTTGAGGGCTGCAGTGATGGTTGACTTTCTACAACTTTCTCCCATCTCCCGACTGCATCTCTGGAGCTCAGCCACAGTGATCTTTGGGTTCTTCTTTACCTCTCTCACCAAGGCTCTTCTCCCCCAATAGCTCAGTTTGGCCGGACGGCCAGTTCTAGGAAGGGTTCTGGTCATCCCAAACATCTTCCATTTAAGGATTATGGAGGCCACTGTGCTCTTAGGAACCTTAAGTGCAGCAGAAATTTTCTTGTTACCTTGGCCAGATCTGTGCCTTGCCACAATTCTGTCTCTGAGCTCTTCAGGCAGTTCCTTTTGACCTCATGATTCTCATTTGCTCTGACATGCACTGTGACCTGTAAGGTCTTATATAGACAGATGTGTGGCTTTCCTAATCAAGTCCAATCAGTAATCAAACACAGCTGGACTCAAATGAACGTGTAGAACCATCTCAAGGATGATCAGAGGAAATGGACAGAACCTGAGTTAAATATACAAGTGTCACAGCAAAGGGTCTGAATACTTAGGACCATGTGATATTTCAGTTTTTCTTTTTTTATTAAATCTGCAAAAATGTCAACAATTCTATGTTTTTCTGTCAATATGGCATGCTGTGTGTACATTAATGAGGAAAAAAATGAACTTAAATGATTTTAGCAAATGGCTGCAATATAACAAAGAGTGAAAAATTTAAGGGGGTCTGAATACTTTCCGTCCCCACTGTAATTACAACCCTGGAAGAGCTTCCCGCAGGTGAATCAAACCAGAGGGCAGCTGCCACGGGATTGGCGGAAGTCAGCAGGTCGCATGAGCAACATGATGCATCTAGCGGCGGGAAGCCGCCGCCATAGATGACCAGAGGAGAAGGGAGATTAGCTAGTAAACATGAGGACATCAGAATAAAGGCACTAAGATACAGTTACCGGGCTCTGGGTAGGGTATCCAGCCATTGGGAAGCTTCCTCAGGAAACATGAAGTAGCGGGTAGATTCACCGTCCACTACGCACAGGCAAGTAGGAAACAGCATGCTGTACTTCAGGCCTTTGGTGCAGAGTTGAGCTTTAACATGATCGAAGGTTCCGTAAAACCGCTGGGTGTCAATCGAATAGTCCGGAAAAAGCACAATCTTTGCGTTCTCATAGCGGAGCTCAGCCACCTTCCGTGCTTCCCGGCGCACCGGATCCCAGTCTCGAAAGTTTAGTGAGCAAAATATTAAGGTACGTGAGGGTACTCCTGGCTGTCCCTGCAAAGGGGGCATCCTGTGGGCCTTCTCAACCGCATAGTGTGGTGAGAACGCTGCTCCAGGCAGGAGATTGTGTTCCGTGAAGGCCACAGGATCATGGCCTTCGGCTCCCTCTGGAAGGCCCACCACCCTGAGATTGTTCCGGTGACTCCTATTTTCGCCGTTCTCCGCCCGAGACTCGAGGGCCTTCATCCTCACCTGGAGAGTGTGAAGAGAAGCGCGGTGATCCCTAATGGAGTCCTAAGTCACCCACGCGTTGCTCAGCCTCCCCCAGCCGGTCGCGGAATTTGTTCATGTCTTTGCATCAGCCCAAAGTCAATCAGCAGCAATCAGTCTTAGCCGTCAGAGTAATTTTACAGCCAGAGATGGCCTGTATTAGAGTTTGAAAGCGGTCCTCTACTGTCGCTGGATCCGATGGTGAAGTCTTGGTCGCCATGTGCGTGCCGGCGGCATGGGTCTGCTTCCTCTGCTGTGGAGACGCCTTGGGAGCAGAGCAGCTCTTCTATCCAGAACCGAATTTGCCCCTTCTCATACCTAGAGATCACCGGGTAGTGCTGGCAGAAGAAATTGATTGTAAATCCCGTATTAATCTGATGATCAGGTAGAAGCAGAGCTCTGATCACACGCGTCCGCTCAGGCTGCCAGCTTGAGCATGTCCCCCTTTCATGTTGTCTTTTGGTTTGCTTCACTTCAAACATTATAACCCATGTCGCTTTCATGGTGCTTCAAAGCGTGTTCAAAGCCTCCATAGAAGTCTGACAGAGCTCTCTTATAGTATCTGCAGCTTTTGAGAGGCTTTTATTCAGCTTTAGCTTCGCTTTGTTTTGGAGGTATTGCAGGTATGAGATATCCCAGGGATCCACTGGGAGAACAATAAACCATGAAGACTTCATCGGCAGTCTCTTCTGGTTCATGTGTATATATTCTGGAAGTGTAGTGCAGATCTCGCATCTGGTGTGCAGCATGGAGCAGCAGGAAGGTAAGTGGGGTCCAGACTGGAGCAGAGCAACTAACAGAAGGCAGAAGACGCACATGGGATTGCTATAGTGCAGCCCTCAAAATTTGTGGAGCCGCATAGGAGGAAGGGACGGGTGCTGCCGGCAGGCAGGGTTAAATGGGAGCCGATTCACCTCCCAGTGATCAGCCAGGAAACTGTGGGGAAGGGAGAGGAGAGGAAGAAGAGAGCCAGCCGGATCACACAGAGGGAAACTCCTTCTGTGACACAGTTTGGATCTTAAATGCCACCCGCTGTCAAACAAAGTCCCGCCTCCTGGACCTGCTTCTATGATAGACAGCACACTGTTCCAATGCCGGAAAATTGAATTAGTGTGACGTCTGTTATAGAAGCCTGTCCAGGAGGCAGGACTTTGTTGACAGTGGCCGGCGTTTCAAATCCAAGCTGTGTCACAGTGGGAGATCCTCTGTGTGTTATCCGGCCAACTGTCCTCCTGATTCCTCCCTGTGATTCCCGTGCACTGATGGGCTGTACTAATAAAGTTATTGTTAATATTTATTTTTGTAACTTAATTCTGCATAAAACATTTAATGGTGTCATTTCATGAGATAATTTAAGAGGGCATGCTTAGGGGTGGTATTAGGGGCGGGGCAGGGTAGGTGTTTGCAGGGGCAACTGGTGGCGAGTAACTCTTAGGGCTTGGCTAGTAGCTCATGACTTGAAATTTTGAGCCCTGCTATAGTGGAAGGTGAGCGACAGAGGATTAGCCGAGCTGGAAGACCAGAGCAGGACAAATTAGCAATGTCACATGTAGCGCGTAGCAGAGGAGCAATATAGTGGAGGGTGAGCATGGGCCAGAGAGAGAGGAGGATCAGCAAGCCATAAGATCAGAGCTGGGGGTTACTACTGAGCAGGGGATCTGCTGAACAAGAGTACTAACAAGCTGGGGGTTTGCTCAACGAGGGTACCAATGCTAAACAGAGGTACTAATGAGCTGGGGATCTGCTGAGCGGGGTTAAAAAAGCATGTTGAAGCGGTCGGCATTTTAATGTGTGTTGAAGTCGAAGCAAGTGTAAATGAGTCCCCGAGGCTCTTTCACAAAGGCGTTGAAAAAAGGCAGTTGGGTTCCATTTTAATGCTTCCTAAACGCCTATCAATTTTACAGATATTATTGCAATAGGGAGCAGATAGAGGTGTTCACATTAGCTTTGCTTCGTGTTGTTGCAAAGCAAAATTAACGATGCCTGCAGCGTTTGGCAGGCGTTGACACTTTGCAATTGCCTCTAATATATTCACTTCTATATAAAAGCACCACAACCTCACCTTAAACGCACAGTGTGATTGCAAAGCGTAAAAAGTGATCATTAACCCATTTTAGTCGTGTTAAAAAAAAAAGAGCAGGGTGTTTCGAGAAGCGTTGCCTGATGCAACATCAATGCCTGTAAAACGCATGCTAAATACTTATTAATGGTATAGGTGCGTTATTGTGCTTTTAGGTTGCTTTAAAAATTAACGCAAGTGTGAAAGAACCCTAAGAGAAGAAAGGCAGGAGTTTCCCTCAAAAATACTTCACTTTGAAATGGAAATTGTCTATTCACCACTAACAATGGCTATAAAATGGAGACCACACATGTGAAAATGGAGCTTGCCAGTGTATGATCTTCATTCTTCTTACTAGTGTGACTTTTCTATTGGATGTGAAGACGGCGAGTCTGCCTTTCATTGGGTGCTCCTCATTTTAAATCCACTTCCTGTTAGACCCCTAATATTTTAGTAGAAGTAGAAAGGAGGAAAGATGGAGGCAAAAACATGTGCAAACTTGTGTACTTCCATTTGTATTCTGTATTTGTGTTTATTTTGTTATCATTTGTACAGGATATTTTCAGTTTTGTCTGCTATTCTGTATTTGGGAAATGTGACTTACAAGAAGAAGGCGACTGGGAGAGATGAGGGTCTTGATGTGGGCCCTCCTGAGGTCCTTGATACTTTGTCACAGTTGATTCAGGTAAAGCTCCATTTTTTTATGCTGTATTTATTTATTTTTTTCCTTTTATATCACATTTTCTAAATTAAGTGCATCTTAAGCAATTTTTTAAATCTTTGAATAAAGTGGAAAGGGTTGGAATCCCTATCAGGTTTTTATTGCTGTCTGTGTTTCTGTAGGAGAGATTAACTCTTTGTCCTAGTGACCAATGTCACCATGATTGAAAGTGAGGAAAAAGCTAAAGTTTTTAATGTTTTCTCTTGAACAGGAATAGCAAGAAAAGCTTCTCATAGGGATGCTTGTTCCTGTGACAACAGTTTGAGAGAGGCTCCCTTACTTTTAAAAGATCTCCTCTTACACAATGCTGTCTTGCAACGAGCAAGGGAAAATCTCCCTAATGGGGCACAGACAATATACTTTACAGAGGGTTAGCATACTTTGTTCCAGTGGTGCCTAATATGCAGGCCACCAATGCTCAGCTTGCTGCTTACTGTGGTCTCTGAGCATCTCTTGCTGGGTCCAGGCTTTGTTGGCTGGAACCACCTACTATCAGTAACCGTTGCAGTCCAGCACACTAAGCCCAGGGGCTAAACCAATCATCTCCTGGGTTTCTTCATACTACAGCCCACCATAGATGACTATTAGAAGTGATCTTTTGCTGCAGATCTGCATATAGATGCTGGATTAGGCCTTCACTGACCTGACCCAGAACCCTATTAAAAAAAAACAAAACTTGTCATGAGATTTGATTTTTACTCCGTAAGTTACTTGCATAAGTGAGCACGGCATTCCATATTTTGACATTGCAAACCTATGAAAATGTGACTGTCATGCTAATTCCTGTCCGCATAAAACCAAATGGATTCCGTTCTAAACAAACTGATTATATTTTTGTTGTGATATGATATTCTAGTAGTAGCAAACATTTTAAGTCTTCATACTGCAACTTGTCAGTATGAATGGGCCCCAAGCTGTTGTGTGGTCATTCAAACATGTCAGGGAGACACATTTGTGGCCACCTATATTGATCACCACTGCTTTATTCAAAACCAAAAAATACTTTAGCTTTACATCTAGTTTCCTAAACGGATGCAAACTACAGTGGGGAAAATGTAATTATTTGATCCCCTGCAGATTTTGTAATTTTTCCCACTTACAAAGAAATTAATTGTCTATAATTTTTATCATAGATGTATTTTAAATGATAGAGACAGAATATCAACCAAAAATCCAGAAAAAAAACACATAAAACAAATGTTATAAACTGAGTTGCAGTTCAGTGCGTAAAATAAGTATTTGATCCACAAGAAAAGCATGACTTTGCACTTGGTGTGGAAACCCTTGCTGGCAAGCACAGAGGTAAGTTCAACTGAGTGCTTCATTTTAAGTCCCATTCTTCCTGTTCCCCCCCCCCCCCTTTTTTTCAAGCACAGAAGTAATATGTTTCTTGTAGTTAGTGACCAGGTTTTCACACATCTCAGGAGGGGTTTTGGTCCACTCTTCTTTACAGATCTTCTCTAAATCCTTAAGGTTTCTTGGCTGTCGCTTGGCAGCTCGAAGTTTCAGTTCCCTCCCTAAATTTTCTATAGGATTAAGGTCTGGAGCCACTCCATGACCTTAATGTGCTTCTTCTTGAGCCACTCCTTTGTTGCCTTGGTGGTATATTTTGGGTCATTGTCATGCTGGAAGACCAATCCATGACCCATTTTCAGTCTTCTGGCTGAGGGAAGAAGGTTCTCATCCAAGATTTTACAATAAATGGCCTCATCTATTGGATCCTTAATGCGGTAATGCCAGCCTGTACCTTTAGCAGAGAAGCGGCCCCAAAGGATAATGTTTCCACCTCTTTGCTTGCTTGACTGTGGGGAATGGTGTTCTTGGGGTCATAGTCAGCATTTTTCTTTCTCCAAACACAGCGAGTTGAGATAATGCCAAAGAGCTCAGTTTTGGTCTCATCTGACCACAGCACTTTTTTTTCTGAATCTTTTAGATGTGCATTGGCATGACTGTACATGTGCCTTCTTGAGGTGAGGGACTCGCTGTATTTGGAGGAAGAAAAATGTGACTATTGCCCTAAGAACACCATCCCTACAGTCAAGCACAGAGGTGGAAACATTATGCTTTGGGGCTATTTCTCTGCTAAAGGTACAAACCGACTTTGCCACATTGAGGGGCCAATGGTTGGGGCCATGTATTGTAATATATTGGATGAGAACCTTCTTCCCTCAGCCAGAACACTGAAGATGGGTCTTTCAGCATGACAATGACCCAAAACATATCGTCAAGGCAACAAAGGAGTGGCTCAAGAAGCCGCACATTAAGGTCATGGAGTGGCCTAGCCTTAATCCTATAGAAAATTTATGGAGGGAGCTGAAACTTTGAGTTGCCAAGCGACTGCCAAGAAACGTTTAAGGATTTTAGAAGATCTTAAAAGAAGAGTGGACCAAATCCCCCTCTGAGATGTGTGAAAAGTTGGTCACCAACTACAAGACTACAACGTACTACTTCTGTGCTTGAAAAAGGGGGGAACAGGAAGAATGGGACTTAAAATGAAGCACTCAGTCGAACTTGCCTCTGTGCTTGCCAGCAAGAGTTTCCACACCAAGTGCAAAGTCATGTTTTGCTTGTGGATCAAATACTTATTTTACGCACTGAACTGGAACTCAGTTTATAACATTTGTGTTTTTACTGGATTTTTAGTTGATATTCCGTCTAAATCATTACAAATACACCCGTGATAAAAATTATAAACCCTTCATTTCTTTGTAAGTGGGCAAACTTACAAAATCTGTAGGGGATCAAATGATATTTTTCCCCACTGTAAATGTTTTCTATAGTCATACCAAAATGTCATGAAAAAATGTGCCAATTGAATGCTTTGATTTTTTTTTTTTTTTTTCAATGGATTTTATTTAACATCAGGTTAAGAGAGAAATGCTTGTTGAAGCACTAACCAAGAGGAAAACTGTTACTGTAAATGAGAAACTCATCCTACCTTATAGCCTCAATGAGGTAAGCAGTAAAATAAGTTGTCAGTATAAGCTCTTGTTTTTTTAACTTTCTGTGATCATAGATCTCTGTAAATGTAATATATTACAGCTTACAAGTCCTTAGATATGATGGCTTGATTAGTTAAAAATGTTTAATGCAAAAAACATTTTCAGTAAATACCTGTCGATCTTACCAGAAATGCAGTGTCCTTGTCCCTTCCTGTGAGCTTAAAGCTGGCCACACACTGTTTTTTTTTTTTTTTTTTTGTTTTTTTTTCCACCGGCTAGCCAACAAGCTGAAGGAAAAAAGCAAAGAGATTCTTCAATCCACAGAAAGGAGGTGGATGAAGGAATTGATCAAGAGATTGACTACTTTCAAGTTGGGACTGCCACGCGCTAATTAAAATTCGGCTGGTCCCTGCTGAAATATTATAATTTTGATCAGTCTATGACCAGCTTTATAGAAAGCACAAACAACCTTTTTTTTTCTTGTGTAAACTACTAATCCTTTTAGACCCTTTACACACAGACAGACTGATCAGGTCCGCCTGTCAGTTTTTGAGGTGGACTCTATTGGACCATCTATTGCTCTCTATGGAGCAGCAAATGTCAACGGACAAGTGTCCGTTGACACCTGCTAACATCCGATCTGATCCTGTCCGCTATAAACAGACAAATGGGGCTCCATTCTTCATCCTTCTGGCGGATCAGATCAGATGACAATCGGATGGAAACGGACAGGCGGTCCATTTCCATTCACCAGCCCATAGAGGACAGTGTACTGTTGTGGAGCGAACACGGATCTGTCATGCGCCTGCTCTGCGGGGATTAGCGGAGAGATCCCCTGCTGACTCTGCTAATGTAAAAGGGGCATTAGTAATAGAGATGAACAAAGGCAGACATGTTTTAAGTCCACTCTGGATGGCAACCATAAATGAATAATGATGTAACAGCGCTCAAGTCAGTGGATATAACAGTAAAATGGCATAGTCCAAAGTATCTGAATGGATTTCTCTCTCTATCTATAAGTAGGTGGGACAATTAATCCATATAGAGGGTGAGAAACAATAATGGTCCATAGAGAAAAAAAGTCTATAATATGTGGATTATCCGTAGTATGGATGGATGTGGGAGCCAGGGAGATCTGTGCAGCCAGGATACCAAGGGCAGCTTCCTGTAGAGTGAAGTCAGCTCTCCATGTGTACATAAAAAATCCAAAAAAGAAAGCGCCTCTTAAGTATCATAGGTTTATTTTGGTATTAAAAACACTTACATAAAAGTTGACGAATTGCAGCTTCCATAGAGAACTGAACCCTGTGTGTGTCATAAATCCAATGGTGTGGGGCTGATGTATGCCGAGCGGACGGTCGCGGACCTCCGCTCGGAGACGCCGGCTGTGTAAGCGGTGATGTGGGGAAGTCACTTCCGCGTTCCAACAGATCACATGGGTGATGACGTCACTCGGATCGTTCAGGTTCGCTGGGGATCACTATGCGTTTCTGAGCATGCGCAAAGCTCGTAATGAGCATGCGCGCTCCTTTGTCAAGTGTATTGGGGAACGCAAACCAGGAAGCTTAAATAGCAACTGCAATCAACATGTGGCCTGGAGCATGACCAAAAAAAAACAAAACCCAACTTTTATGTAAGTGTTTTTAATTGCTTTTAATACCAAAATAAACCTATGATACTTAAGAGGCGCTTTCTTTTTTGGATTTTTGGATGGCAACCATGGCTTCCTCCATAGACCCAGTAGTGTTATCGGCAAAAATAAAGTAAAGCCTGAAAAAAAAGGAAACTAATGCGGACAACTAATGGCTGCTAAGCTACACTCTGACACTTTTATGTTTTTTGGATTAGACACACTTTGAATGTAAACTTTTCTTAACCACTTAAGGACCGCCTCACGCCGATATACGCCGGCAAGGCGGCACGGGCAGGCAAAATCATGTAAATATACGTGATCTGCCTCCCGCGGGTGGGGGGTCCGATCAGACACCCCACCCCCCCGTGCCCGAGGCGGTACTCTTTTGTCCCCCGGCGATCGGAGGTGAGGGGGAGGCTATCCGTTCGTGGCCCCCCCCCCCCTCGCGATCACCGCCGGCCAATCAGAACATTCCTTTGCTGCTGTATGCTAAACAGCAGCAAAGGAAATGATGTCATCTCGCCTCGGCTCGGTATTTTCCGTTCCGGCGCCGGCGAGAGAAGACATCACTGTGAGTGTAAAACACAAACACACACAGTAGAACATGCCAGGCACACAAAACACCCCCGATCACCCCTCCGCCCCCCCCCGTCACACTGACACCAAGCAGGTTTTTTTTTTCTTTTTTCTGATTACTGCATGGTGTCAGTTTGTGACAGTTACTGTGTTAGGGCAGTTAGGGTTAGCCCCCTTTAGGTCTAGGGTACCCCCCCTAATAAAGTTTTAACCCCTTGATCACCCCCTGTCGCCAGTGTTGCTAAGCGATCATTTTTCTGATTGCTGTATTAGTGTCACTGGTGACGCTAGTTAGGGACGTAAATATTTAGGTTCGCCGTCAGCATTTTATAGCGACAGGGACCCCCATATACTATCTAATAAATGTTTTAACCCCTTGATTGCCCCCTAGTTAACCCTTTCACCACTGATCACCGTATAAGTGTTACGGGTGACGCTGGTTAGTTCGTTTATTTTTTATAGTGTCAGGGCACCCGCCGTTTATTACCTAAAAAAGGTTTAGCCCCCTGATCACCCGGCGGTAATATGCATCGCCCCAGGCAGCGTCAGATTAGTGCCAGTAGCGCTAACACCCACGCACGCAGCATACGCCTCCCTTAATGGTATAGTATCTGAACGAATCAATATCTGATCCGATCAGATCTATACTAGCGTCCCCAGCAGTTTAGGGTTCCCAAAAACGCAGTGTTAGCGGGATCAGCCCAGATACCTGCTAGCACCTGCGTTTTGCCCCTCCGCCCAACCCACCCAAGTGCAGTATCGATCGATCACTGTCACAAAACACTAAACGCATAACTGCAGCGTTCGCAGAGTCAGGCCTGATCCCTGTGATCGCTAACAGTTTTTTTGGTAGCATTTTGGTGAATTGGCAAGCACCAGCCCCAAGCAGCGTTAGGTTAGCGCCAGTAGCGCTAACACCCACGCACGCACCGTACACCTCCCTTAGTGGTATAGTTCCTGAACGGATTAATATGTGATCCAATCAGATCTATACTAGCGTCCCCAGCAGTTTAGGGTTCCCAAAAACGCAGTGTTAGCGGGATCAGCCCAGATACCTGCTAGCACCTGCGTTTTGCCCCTCCGCCCAGCCCACCCAAGTGCAGTATCGATCTATCACTGTCACTTACAAAACACTAAACGCATAACTGCAGCATTCGCAGAGTCAGGCCTGATCCCTGCGATCGCTAACAGTTTTTTTGGTAGCGTTTTGGTGAACTGGCAAGCACCAGCGGCCTAGTACACCCCGGTCATAGTCAAACCAGCACTGCAGTAACACTTGGTGACGTGGCGAGTCCCATAAGTGCAGTTCAAGCTGGTGAGGTGGCAAGCACAAGTAGTGTCCCGCTGCCACCAAAAAGAAGACAAACAGGCCCGTCGTGCCCATAGTGCCCTTCCTGCTGCATTCGCCAATCCTAATTGGGAACCCACCACTTCTGCAGCGCCCGTACTTCCCCCATTCACATCCCCAACCAAATGCAGTCGGCTGCATGAGAGGCATTTTCTTGATGTCCTCCCGAGTACCCCTACCCAACGAACCCCCCCAAAAAAGATGTCGTGTCTGCAGCAAACGCGGATATAGGCGTGACACCCGCTATTATTTTCCCTCCTGTCCTGACAATCCTGGTTTTTGCATTGGTGAATGTTTTGAACGCTACCATTCACTAGTTGAGTATTAGCGTAGGGTACAGCATTCCACAGACTAGGCACACTTTCACAGGGTCTCCCAAGATGCCATCGCATTTTGAGAGACCCAAACCTGGAACTGGTTACAGTTATAAAAGTTAGTTACAAAAAAAGTGTAAAAAAAAAAAAATATATTAAATTAAAAAAAAATAGTTGTCGCTTTATTGTTCTCTCTCTCTCTATTCTCTCTCTATTGTTCTGCTCTTTTTTACTGTATTCTATTCTGCAATGTTTTATTGTTTTTATGTTTTATCATGTTTGTTTTTCAGTTATGCAATTTTTTATACTTTACCGTTTACTGTGTTTTATTGTTAACCATTTTTTTGTCTTTAGGTACGCCATTCACGACTTTGAGTGGTTATGCCAGAATGATGCCTTCAGGTTTAGGTATCATCTTGGTATCATTCTTTTCAGCCAGCGGTCGGCTTTCATGCAAATAGCTTGGAGTGTCTACTTTCCAAAATGGGGTAATTTGGGGGAGGTTTGTGCCATCTGGGCATTTTATGGCCTTCAAAACTGTGATAGGTAGTGAGGAGTGAAATCAAAAATGTACGCCCTTAGAAATCCTGAAGGCGGTGATTGGTTTTCGGGGCCCCGTACGCGGCTAGGCTCCCAAAAAGTCCCACACATGTGGTATCCCGTACTCAGGAGAAGCAGCTAAATGTATTTTGGGGTGCAATTCCACATATGCCCATGGCCTGTGTGAGCAATATATCATTTAGTGACAACTTTTTGTAAATATTTTTTTGTCATTATTTAATCACTTGGGACAAAAAAATAAATATTCAATGGGTTCAACATGCCTCTCAGCAATTTCCTTGGGGTGTCTACTTTCCAAAATGGGGTCATTTGGGGGGGTTTTGTACTGCCATGCCATTTTAGCACCTCAAGAATTGACATAGGCGGTCATAAACTAAAAGCTGTGTAAATTCCAAAAAATGTACCCTAGTTTGTAGACGCTATAACTTTTGCGCAAACCAATAAATATACGCTTATTGACAAAGACATGTGGCCGAATACATTTTGGCCTAAATGTATGACTAAAATTGAGTTTATTTTTTATAACAAAAAGTAGAAAATATCATTTTTTTTCAAAATTTTCGGTCTTTTTCCGTTTATAGCGCAAAAAATAAAAAACGCAGAGGTGATCAAATACCATCAAAAGAAAGCTCTATTTGTGGGAAGAAAAGGACGCAAATTTCGTTTGGGTACAGCATTGCATGACCGCGCAATTAGCAGTTAAAGTGACGCAGTGCCAAATTGGAAAAGACCTCTGGTCCTTAGGCAGCATAATGGTCCGGGGCTAAAGTGGTTAAAGTGATACTAAAACTTATAATTGTACAGTGCAGAACACAGGCAGAGTACTCATAGACCCTGGGTTATAGGATTATACCTTCAGGTAATTTTGACACTGGCAAGCTTTTGAGGACATGTCCACTGGGCACCTCTAAGTCCTCAGTTTTGTGCTCAAGTCCTAAGGTGATGGACCTCTTCTTCTTCATAGAGAAATAACTCTTAGCTTAATTATTTTTTACATTTTTTTTTTTCATTTTATCTTGTGCTTCTGACTGTGACTGTAAAATACCGGGGCAATATTTGAATTGTATAAACTACACTGTAAAACTTTCAAATTTGATGCTAAAACCCAACCACTCAGAGGTTAGTCTCAGGTAGATGACCAGGTGTGACATAACACCACAGTACGCACTTGTTACTTCCACTTCCACCTAGAGACCTTCTATGGTACTCGTGCCCTTCCTCCTGCCTTTTTGCCACGAGGATTTGCTACAAGACATTCTACACCCAGATTGCTTTGTTCTCATTCTGGGGAGGCTTACCTATTTTCCAGTACCCTCACATATACAGTAGCTATGACAGAAACCAGGCAAAAGAGAGCCATTGCAAAACTGCAGGCAAACATTTGCTCTGCTGAAGGCCCGCACAACACTCAATCTTATGCCGCGTACACACGAGCGGACTTCTCGTCGGACTGAACTCCGAAGGACTTTTTAACAGAGTTCCGAGGAAACGGACTTGCCTACACACAATCCCACCAAAGTCCGATCGTTTCGAACATGATGACGTACGACCGGACTAGAAAAGGAAATTCAATAGCTAGTAGCCTAGAGCTGCCCTTGCATCGTTTTCGGTCCGTCGGACTAGCATACAGACAAACGTTTTTTTCAATAGAAATTGGGTCCGTCGGAAAGATTTGAAACATGTTCTATTTCTAAGGTCCGTCAGATTTTTCGACAGAAAAGGTCCGATGAAGCCCACACACAATCAGAATGTCTGACGGATTTGTTCCGTCGGACCTTTTCTGCCGGAAAGTCCGCTCGTGTGTATGCGGCATAAGAGTGACGATAAGCTCCCTTGCTGGAGCTGACTCAGACACTGGTCTCTGCATCCGATTCTAGCCTTATTTTAGGCATGCAACAAGCTGCCTACCTGACATAAGCAGAATTTTCTGTTTCAATTCCTCTGACTAATAACTGCTTTAATACAGCATCTTTGTCCTGGGATCAAAGCATCATGACTCTTCTACTCCCATTTCTCTGCCTGAGTTAGATCCTTATATGCCTGCCCTAGATGAGGCAGATACAGGAGGGAAAGAAGAAAGACACTCTGAGGCAGTATTGGAGGAAACTGTGGAAGATATTTTTTTTTTCTCCCAGGTTGCCACTACATTTGAAGAGAGAGCTTAATGCAACATGCTTGCTAATGTGAGAAAGCTCACTGCTGTCACCTGCAAATACCTTGGCATTGTGCAGATGGATTCTCCTCTGTTTTGCCATGCCCCTTTGGATACAAAGAGAGCTGCAAAATATTTAAAGACATTCCATTTTCCTGAACAGCTAGAATGTGCATTCTATGATGATTGGATCACTTTACCAAACTGGATCTATTTCGCTAGTGGAAAAAGAGTTCACAAAAAAATTGTCTATTCCAGTGTTTGATCCTGCTGTCCCAGTCTTATACAAACATCTCACTGTACCTATCAAAGGCGTTCCTCCTTTTAAAGATTTTGCAGATAAAAAATTTTATATACTGTTAAAGGTTCTGCCCTGCAACCAGCTACCCCTGAAATTTCAGTACTATGTCAAACTGCAGTTAACTGGACTAGGGCATTGAACAACAAAAATGACCCTGATTTTGAGGAATGTGCATTAACAGAGCAATTGCAGCAGTTGCCATACTTCCTTCTTTTTTTTTTTTTTTTTTTTTTATGACATATATGTCATGAGACAAATTTCCAGAATGGCCTAATCTCTATTCACATGTGCAGAATCTTGTGGGGCTAAAAGCCTGGGCAGCAGCAGATTACCTCATACTTATGCCTTTTCAAGGACGACCTCCTTTTTGGAGAGACAATTGACCAATTCATAAAATGTCACACGAGAGCAGGATTCACTTTCACAATGGAAGATTTCAGAACCCCCTACCACAGAGCCTCTATTGCCTCAAAAAGGAGAGCACCTTATCACTCTACCCAGGTTTCAACTAGGTTGCCAAACCTAAGTTCAGCCCTTCTTTTTAGCGCAAGATTTGGTCCACAAAGCCCACTGAGTCTACCACAATGCTTTCTAGCTCTGTATGTCTGTGTTTCTCTCAGCTTACCGTGCATGCCTGCTCCTGAGTGGGGCTGTGTGCTTCCATTCAAACACACAGTGCCCAGCAACCCTTGTTGTTGCTACCTCTTCCCAGACAACTGCAGGTCCCAGTCGCTCCCCTTCCCTTGCTGTCATATGTACAAACAGGAAGTTGGGGGAACAGTGCAGATTGTGGAGGGCCCAGCAGCGGAGACAAGGCAGAGTAGCTTAGCACAAATGGTGGTTGTTAATGTACTGGGTCATTTTTTTACGTTAATGCTGTGAATGCATTTTGGTGAAAAACGGTTAGACTTTAGTGCTACTTTAGGGAGTTGAAAGTGAATGAAAGGATTTTAAAAAATGCATTATCCAGTGTTCGTTTTTATGCAGTTTACCTATTTTGATTGCTTCTACTGCCAGTTAAAATGCTTATGCAAGACTAGTACATTTTTATAACAAATGAGGGAAAAAAAAAAAAAACTTCTGTCGCACACTTCTTTTTGTATTTCTGATGTCACGCTTTTTTTTTTTTTTTCCAACAGTATATACCTGAGAATTTATAAATGTGTGGAATACTGCAGCACAATATAAAGTCACATCATGCTATTAAGATACTTCAACTATTTGTTTTTTTTGTTTTGTTTTTTACATTTCACAATACATAAAAGCAGCTTTATTGGATCTATGCTGGACAGAAACTGTTTTCATGTCACATAAACTGACCACTTGCAAATCTCTTTCAGGCTGTCACTGCCCGTGATTCAATGGCAAAATCTCTGTACAGTGCCTTGTTTGACTGGATAGTCCTCCGGATAAACCATGCTTTGCTCAACAAAAAGGACGTGGAAGAGTCTGTCAGTGTGAGTAAACAACATAGAGGTCCTGCTTCTTAAATCTGCTACGATGTATTCATCTAAAGCTTGAGGGTCCATATGATAAAACCAGGGCGGCATAGTGGTGTAGTGGGTAGCACTCTCACCTAGCAGTAAAAAGGGTCACTGGTTTTAATCCCAACCATGACACTACCTGCCTATAGTTTGCATGTTCTCCCTGTGCCTGTGTGGGTTTCCTCTGGGTACTCCAGTTTCCTCCCACACTCCAAAGACATGCTGGTAGTTTAATTGGCTTCTGTCTAAATTGGCCCTAGTATATAAATGTGAGTTAGGGACCTTAGATTGTAAGCTCCTTGAGTGTAGGGACTGATGTAAATGTACAATGTATATGTAAAGCGCTGCGTAAATTGACAGCGCTATATAAGTACCTTAAATATTAATAATTTAAAGGCATAGTGTAATTTTAACAGATGTGTGCATGCTTATATTTTGAGGTTTTCCTTTTCTTTAGTGCCTATCAATTGGAGTGCTTGATATTTTTGGGTTTGAAGATTTTGAAAACAACAGCTTTGAACAGTTCTGCATTAATTATGCCAATGAACAGCTCCAGTATTACTTCAACCAGCACATCTTCAAGTTAGAACAGGTGAGGGATAAAATCATATTACTTATTTACCCATATAGGTTTGACTGCAATAATAAGCTGATGCAAGGGAGACATTCTTGCCTCATATTTTATATTTTTTAAGAGTTTATTTAAAGTGTTTGTAAATGCATTTTTATTTAAATAACAAACCGGTTTATACTTGCCTGCTCTGTGCAATGGAATTGCACAGAGCGGCCCCAAACCCCCTCTTCTCTGATCCCCTGTCAGCGCTCCTGGCTCCTTCTCTCTGGCAAGTGCCCCATAGAAAGACACTTTCTATGCATGCGGGTTCACCTCCAAGCCCCACTGTATGCCTCTATTGACACAGACAACAGGACTTGGCATCACCACCTCTGCTCCCTCCTCACTGGCTTTGATTGACAGCAGCCGGGGCCATTAGCAAAGTCAGTGAGACCAGAAAGTTAGGGGAGAGAAGAACTGCAGACTGGTACAGCTCTGGACCGGGCTCTGGTAAGTAAATGGGGGGGGGGGGGCATTTTTTACCTTAATGCATGAAATATTATTAAGGTAAAAAAAATTATACTATGTTACTACTTTAGTTACTGGAGTTTCATTTCTAGGGAAGAGCAATATACAAAAAAGGCATAGTACAAGCAATCTGAACATCAAAATCCAGTATCTGCTCCAGTGTCTCATTCCATTTTCTCATTAAAACTGTAATATTAGAATAAATGTTAGCATAAACATCATTTGGAAAAAGACACCTGTAGAAAACCGTATTATTATTATTATTAGGTGCTAGAACCCTGAAACTAAGTGGTTGTATTCATGTTAGTAGGAAAAAAGAGGGTACTTTACTAAAAAGCTAGTGAAGTAGAGAGAGTTGGAAAAATATGACAAAAAAAAAGAAAAATATAAAAGCATGAAAGAAAAGTAGGAAATAAGCTTAAAGGGGAAAATGAGGTATGACCTTAAGTGGGCTCATTTGCTAGAATATGATTAGCATCAATTTTCTAAGTCCATGAAATGGATCAGTTGAGAATGACATACCTTTCAGAGATAAACGGGCACGAAGGCTGATTTTCCAAACGAGTTAAACTTCACACAATTAATTCTGTAAATATTGCCTTCAATTGTCCAATCATTTGAAAAGCAAATTTATGTTTACTTTTATATAATCTGCACGTGACTCGAGAAATAAAGTGAGTATTCACACTATACACTCGCACAATAAATCAATCTCGTTGTGTTGTCAGCACAAACAGGAAAGTAGAAACGCACTATGTTTCTGGCACCTCCTAAGAGTTATTTTTCTGTCCTTGCAATGTTTAAATTGATAACTGCACTAAAACTTTTTTAAATGTTCATTTCCAGTGATTTTTATTGCATGCATAACTTTTAGGTGCTCTATTACATTGAAAGAAAGATGATACATTGCAATCTTGATTTATTTTTATTTTTTTTCCTAGAGCAAATTGGAAAATGAAAGAAAATATTTAGTCGATATGAGCAATACCAACCAACTCCTTCTTTCCTAGATTACTTTAAAGTATAACAAGGCAAAACTTTTTTTTTCTTTAGTTTTGGATCGAGTGGAGATGGATTAGAACACCTATTAGGTTTTTATTGCTGTCTGTGCCCCCGTTAAGGAGATTTACCCTCTATTTATCCTGTTTACCATTTTCATTGAAAGTAAAAGTAAAAGAAAATCCCATATTTTGGGTTGTCCCCAGAAATGTAATGGAGGGGAAATCTTCCAATCGGACTACTAGTTCTGGTGACCTTTAGTGTTGCAGGGATTTCCTCTCACTTCCTGTCAATGGGACAAAAAAAAAAATCTGACAGGGGTTATAACCCTCCTTTTCTCTATCCAAAATGGAAAAAAAAGTTTTGCCTATAGTTCTATTTTAAACTTGATTACTTTTACTGCCACTACTAATAGTAGTTAAAAAAAACTGTCAGTAAAGTGTTCTTTGCTTTATAGGAGGAATATCAAGGTGAAGGAATTAGCTGGCACAATATTGATTATACAGACAATGTTGGTTGCATACAGTTGATCAGCAAGAAGCCAACAGGTCTCTTCTACCTGCTGGATGAGGAAAGCAAGTATGTATAGATCAGTCCCATAACATACAAGGTGTCTGTATTTTGTTCGATTTAAGATGGCTACATACTAAGCAAATTTTGGCGGGTACCTGATAAACCAGCCAGAGTTCACTATGTGAGTGACCCTGTCAGCCCCTTCTCATCCAACATCCTTTGATTAAAAAAATTTAATCTGTCAGAAAGCAAATTTTCACCCATACAGGGTTGATAGAAGAAGCTGTCAGAATTTTTGTTCAGCCTTTAGGCTGAATGAAGAAAACTGACAGTCCTATAGCCATCTTTAGTATTAATCATTTATTTTGGGTTATAGATTGTATTATCCCCTCCTAAGTAAATAAGGTACTATTCTAAAAGTATATTTTATTTGCTCTTCTATGGTTTTTGTTTTTTTAATGTGTGTCTCAGTTGTTTGTTTTTGTAAAATTTTAGTAAAATGTAATTAGTACATTCCAGCATTAAGCAAAAAAATCAACACCTTAAGGACATCTTATAACTCCAACACTTTTGTGTTTAAAGTGGATGTAAACCCTCACATATACCCAGTGAAGAACAGCTTCAGATTCTACACAGGGATGAAACAAATCTCCCTATACAAGTTTTACATGTATATATTTATATATTCATTAGAAAGTTCAGATCCTGCTAGATTTTCTCTTCCTGGTTAGCACTGCAGTGAAGCCTGGGTATACAGCCAAGACAGCTGATTGGAAGAGAGGTACACACCCCCTCTCCTCCTAGGTAGAGACTTTCAGCTCTGTTTGTTGAATCATTCAGGGTTCTGCAAATCTATTTATACCCTGTTTCCCCGAAAATAAGACCTAGCGTGATTGTCGGTGATGGCTGCAATATAAGCCCTACCCCCCAAATAAGCCCTACCCTGTTTCCCCAAAAATAAGCCCTACCCTGAAAATAAGACCTTTAACTAGAGCTAATATGGGGGGTAAGGCTTATATTGCAGCCATCACGACAATCACGCTAGGTCTTATTTTCGGGGAAACAGGGTAGCAACCTCCATAACACAAAACTCCTGCTTTTATCAAATGTGACTGAGAATTTTGTCAGTTTTCATGCTGATAACAGAAGAACAGAGCAGGAGACAGCTACAGGACATAGGGCTTTGAAGAAAGATAAGAAAACACTGCAGATATGTGCCCAGCTCAAATTTCATGAATCTGGTTTACATCCACTTTAGGGCTTTGAAGAAAGATAAGAAAACACTGCAGATATGTGCCCAGCTCAAATTTCATGAATCTGGTTTACATCCACTTTATGAGACATTTTGCCTTCATGCCCCCTCATTGTATTCTCCATGTAGTCCCTTCCTCCTACATTGAATATCACAACTGAGCATATCTTGGAAAAAAAGCTTTACTTCAATGATGCAAACTTTTCATATTCTCTGCATAAGCTGTGCTGTAATAATTTTAACAGATACAGCTACAAAAAGTGTAGCTGCTGACTTTTAATAAAAAGACACTCACCTGTCCCACTGTCCAGCGACGTGGCCGCCAGAAGCCTCACTCCTCTCCCCCTCCTCTCCGTGGCACTGTCCTTGCAATTGTGGGCTTATGAAAACCTGACCTTGCACACTGCGCATGCATGAGTCGCGCTGCACTCTTGGTGACCAGGCAATTTTCTGGGACTTGTGACGTGTCCCATAAGATTGCAAAGAGGGAGGAGTCGCCGAAGCAGCTGTCAAAACTAGGTACCCCCCCAAATAATAAAATTAAATGCCAAATGTGGCATGTAAGGGGGCGAAGAGTGCTTTAAGCGGAAGTTCCACTCTTGGGTGGATCTCCGCTTTGACTGCTCTCCAAGTTCCAGTGTTCTCCAAAATAATATCTTTTCTCTTAGACCACAACTGTGTTTTTAATTACCGTATTTATCGGCGCATAACATGCACCTTTTTCCCCTTAAAATCGTGGGAAAATCGTGGGTGCGTGTTATACGCCGATCACCCGCCGATTGTGAGCCTTTCGGCGGCTCCCGCAGTCCAGCGTGAGCTGCCGAGAGGCGCCGAGAACGGCGGCACCATTTTTAAACGGGAGTTCAGTGTACTGACAAGGCTGCAATGATGTACACTGACAAGGCTGCAATGATGGACAAGGCTACAGCTGGACACTGACAATGCTACACTGACAAAGCTGCAGATGGACACTGATAAGGCTGCATTGATGGGCATTTAAATGTAAGTTTTTTTTTCCCTTAAACTTCCCTTCTAAACTTGGGATGCGTGTTATACGCCGGCGTGTGTTATACACCGATAAATACGGTAGCTTGCCAAAACAGGACTTTTTAAATGTATTTTCCTATATTTTTTTAAAAGCTAATTTAATCAACTTTGATTCTTCCAACTTATTCAGTGATTATGGCTACAAATATTTAACTTGGAAAACAACGTATTTCCAGTGGGCCTAAAACACTGTGCATGCTTTGTCTTGTAATTTTTATATATTTCTCTAAATATGCAAAACTTTTGAGAATTTTTTTTTTCCAATCCCATAAACAAATGACCATGTGGGAATTTTTAGATGGCCAAACAATGCAAGACTGCTGTACCTTCAAAATGTAACAAATACTTTAAGAGCAATGGTATACTTTTTCCTCTAGCTCAAACTTCCTCCGGTTGCTAAGTTTGTCTTTTAAATAGCATGTTAATAAATATATATAAATGTATTTTTTTTTTTAAACAACTTATGGAACCAAGTGCATACAGCACTTGATCCCATTCAAATCTGTCCCTTCATTTCTAAGCAGCGTGATCATACAATTTTCCATCCCCTATTCACCAACGCTGCTAGAAATTAGATGGATTTGCATTTGAGAGCTCTTGTCTCTGGCAGCAGGCTTGATCCAGAGGCCAGCACTACCATTCACAAGAACGGATAACACAGCTGGCAGCGCTGTGCGTCTTGAGGCTGCTTTACACATGCACAGCGCTACAGCACTGTGTGAGTTGTCAGTTTTATGAATAAACGATTAGTGAACTCAGCACCAGCTTGACATCACCAATCGCTCATTTATAAATCGTTAAAGCTTACACAGTGCTCTGTGATCCATCAGCCAGGCTGTGTGTGTGTGTGTGTATACAGATGTCATTGTAAAAGATCATTCAGAGCAGAGGATCTATGTATTGTATCTGCAGATGCTTGTACACACAGAGGGCAGATACTTTAGCTCTGAATTACCTGTTACTATTATGAATGAACAATCCGCACCGATCATTTATTCATACTAGTGACAGGTCACTTTGCTTAGAAAGGGGTCAGAGCTCAGTGCTGGCTATACCTTCCCCAATTTTGGCTTCAGAAGGGGGTGGAGCTACAGCCAGCATATAGAGGTGTATTTAGGGGACAGGAGGGTCACCAATTGGAACAGGTCTAAGTGCTTTATGCAGTTGATTACCCTGGGGAATTACATAATAATAGTTGTTCTTTAAAGTGTTTCTCAATTCTAAACCCAAACTCCTCACTGTATTTTTATTGCTGCCAGTACTAAGTGAATACCCCCCTCTTTGTTTGCCCTTGTGACCAACTGTGACAGGGAAAAAAAGTGAGGAAAAGTTGCAAAGTTACTTTTTGCTATCTGAACAGGAATAGAAGAGAAATCTTCCAATGGTGACAACTATCCTAGTAAAAACTGTGTAAGAGGGAGAAATTTCCTCTCATTTCCTGTTTCTGGTACACAGACGGCCAAAGAAAAATCCTTTCCTTACTGTATTCAAAAGTAAAAAAAAGTTTTTTAGCTTTATATCTTGTGTAGGCACTGTAAAATTTCCTGTAATGTACAGTGTATTTAATCAGTTTTACAATGTTCAAAGTGTTATTTTAATATCTGTAAAGGGAAAAGGTAGACAATGAAAATACCCAGGCATATGCAAGTTTTTTTATCAAATATATATATTTTTTTTAATTGTATGCTCTTCCATACAAAAACGGTGCTTATGGTATTGCATTGCTCTAGCTGTTAACATTTTGTCATTATGTTGTATTGGAATGTCTGTAAGAAATAATGTATGCAATTCTATGTTATGCATATCTGCTAAAAGGCTACTGTAACTAATTGGCAAAAAAAAAAAAATCAAAATGGAAAAGCAGAATGTTGCTGCAAATGGATGAACCATTGAAATGACTAAAAGCCCTTTCGCACTGAGGCGCTACAAGTGCTTTGGCGCTAAAAAAAGCGCATGAACGGCTTATGAAAACCTGACCTTCAAAAAAGAGCCCTGCTAATGCCTCAAAAGCGCTTGCTGTTTATTGGGCAGTTTTCAAGAGCCTCGTTGTGAAAGGGCTCTAAATATTACCTTTTTAATCTGAACCCAAGTCACAATAAATTTATCAGTCTAACGCCATGTTCAACATAGGTCATATATAAGGATTTGACTCTTAAATAAGCAGATGCACATCCATTACTTTAAAGGATAAGTTCACCTTTGGGAACATGTTCCACCCGTTTTTAGGCTGGAACATGTAACATGTTCCTTTTGCTGCAGCCGCTCCCCGTAATAGGTAAAAACAGACAGCTTACACAGACAGTCTGTAGGAGTCCTGCACTGCACCCTTGATCTGCTGATAGCTCCTAGTAAAAAACAATTCTAAAGGCACATTATTTTTACCTTCAAAAAGATGTGCATTTTTTTTTTTTTTATCTTTTTTTATTTTTTTTTCTTTATACAAAGGTGAACTTATCTTTTTTAATGAACTGGCAGATTGGTCAGTGAACACCCCCCAGTAAGCCAGTACACCTAAAACTTTCCTTGGCTACCCGTGCTATTTATTTGCACACCTGCTGTTGCAATGCAAACAAGGGATTGTAGTTTGATACATTGTGGCTATGTTACAGATTTGTTTTCTGCAAAGTGGTTACATTGTATTTTGACATAGTGCTACCATGATTGCCAGTGTGTGCCTTTTTATTGTATGATTTTGGTAAAGTGAAGCCAGACATTCAACCTTTTGCTCCCATGTTCTGCGTATTTCTTTTTAGAAGTAATTGTCTTTTCTGTTATCACAGTTTCCCTCATGCCACCTACCGCACATTGCTTGCCAAGTTCAAGCAGCAACATGAGGATAATAAGTATTTTGTGGGAACACCAGTCATGGAGCCTGCGTTCATCATTACTCATTTTGCAGGCAAAGTAAAGTACCAGATCAAGGTCAGCATTTAAGTTGTATTTTTGGTGGGTTAACTGGGGCATTAACTTTTGAACCGTGAAATTACCTTGCATCCAGCATCCGGCCTACTGTGGTGGGTCAGCATAATGCTTGTAACCATGCTTGGGCTCCTTAACTAAAGGATTTCTAACCTAAAGGACTTAAGATTGGCCATACATGCTTTGTTTCCTCTTGTTCCCTCTTGTTCAGCCCAGGACACCTGTGGCTAAGAATGGGCTTGGGCGTGTTCGGATCAAACCCACCAGGAAGCCGGCACTTCACACCGCCAATCATAGACATCATGTGTATGTGCAGCTGCCAGTCGGGAAATGCCTCACTGCATATTATTGGCAGTGTGCAGTGATGGCTTCCTGGAGGGTCCGATTTGAACACACTCGCGCCCATCACTACCTGTGGCTATTTGAATATCTGAACAGTGGCTGCATCTAACTTCAACCAACGTCTCAAGCCAGATGGTGCTGATAGGGCCACCCACGGCTGAGTTTTGGCCAGTTCAGCATGTTTCTGCTGAAAATCAATTAATTTATGGCCACCTTGGGACACCAGCAAAATCTTCACCTAGATAAAATGAGAATATTACAGTATGGATTGTGTAGCAATTATATATGCAATATTCTTATTATTGAAATAGGTGTTACCATTTAAAAATAAATCAAGTGGGAGAAGATTCTTGGATTTTTAAAAATAACTTTACATGCTTTTTTTTTCCCCCATTGTCACTTGATAAAGTGTTGACGTTTATTCTCCAGATATACTTTTTTTACTTGTCAAGAATTTAATTTATTCCCAACCAATAACCTTTGGATATACAACATTTTCAAGAACTTTTTACAGTAAAAAAAAATGTCTTGTTTGCCTGTAGGATTTCCGTGAGAAAAATACGGATTACATGAGGCCTGACATTGTTGCGCTCCTCCGAAGCAGCGACAGTGCCTACATCCGTGAACTAATTGGAATGGACCCAGTGTCTGTCTTCCGATGGGCTGTATTGCGAGCTGCAATTAGATCAATGGCTGTGCTCAATGAGGCAGGCAGACAGCATGCAGAGAAGACAGCAGGTACGTAACACATTGACTCTTTTCTGAATCTTCCCTACTTTTTACTATATTACCTGTTCTAACAGAATTTTGCTTTTACTAGTAACCTGAAACGACATGTATTTATCTATTTTCTGAGCTTGCCTATCTGTATTTACTTTAATACATTGCTCTCTTGCACAAAGTATTTTATTACGAATTGCTCTAGTAATAACTCTTCCTCACGTGGCTTTGGTTTGATTAAAAGAAAAGCAAGGTCATGGATTTCATGTTTCATAGAACTTACACAAAGATAAGTATCCCAGGAACTAGAAAGAATAAAATCCCTTTTTTTTTTTTTTTTTTTTTTTTTTTAAACACTTTGGTTTTCTCCTTTTAAATCTAGGTGTGGTACGAAAAGGACCTAGACTACCTTTAGGAGAATTGCAGACGTCAAACACTGCTGTGGATAAACTATATCGGTAAGCCGTTAAATATGTAGAATGTTTGTGATGTTGGGCAAGCTCTGTCCATATTGAGGTGAATTAGAAAATCTATATTTCTCCTTGCCATCGTTATTATGCTATATACTAAGTCCCAGGCTGAAGAGTACCAGCCTGTGCAGTGTATGGCAGGCCATAGACTGTGCAAATCTACACGATTCCCCAATTAACACAGACCGTGTTGACAGGAGGTCATATTCTGACACACACATCTGTGCACATCGGTTGTTGGTAGCAGAATGAATACTGGACCTAGTCTTTAAGCGTAAACATACAGTATGTGTGTTTTCTAAACTTCCTACAAAATGTTTTGTTAATAAACCAGAATGTTAGAACTAGTGATGTTTTAGTTGTATACTGTGTATATGGAAGTTCATGTACACTGACATTGCAAATGTTTTATGGAATTTTATTTCCAGCTCTTTTAGATGTTTTATATCCTAGTTTTTTTGAATCCTGAAAAAAAATTCTATTGTCTTTAAGTCTATTCACCAGACTTATAGACAGGAAATCTGCCACATATAGATAATTCTTTTTAGGTTGCAGATCCCAGTAGTTCCCAGTCTACATCCTATAACAATAGCAGATTGTATACAAAAAGTGCTTCACTTTGGTCTGACATGTTACTTTGTACCAGAATGTTTATTTCCCATTTTTAAATCTAGCAAACTTGCTTTGCTGAATGGCAGGGATATGCAATTAGCGGACCTCCAGCTGTTGCAGAACTACAAGTCCTATGAGGCAATGTAAGACTCTGACAGCCACAAGCATGACACCCAGAGGCAGAGGCATGATGGAACTTGTAGTTTTGCAACAGCTGGAGGCCCGCTAATTGCATATCCCTGCTGTATGGTAAGGTCCAAAGCTATATCGGAAGTCTCCTAAACAGAGTTGTAAAAATAAACTTTCGTATACACATTTAATGTTCTATATCTTATTGGGGATCACCTGTACTCCACCTTTAGCCACTCTCTCCTCGATTTCTCCTTTGATTGCTCCGTGGATTATGATATAGATGTGTTTGAAGACATCATAAATATATATGAAAGCAAAAAGTAAGTGCTGGGGTTGACGCAATACTTTTTTTTTTTTTTTTTTTGTCCCAAAGTCATGCAGCTTACTGTGCTCCAAAAAAAAGTGTCTTGATTCTAGTTTGACCCTAAAAAGCTCAAAAATCTGTTCCGATGTGGACTTTTTTGTACTTTATCTAAGATTTAGTTTTGCTTTTATTTAATCTCATGACAAGTAAAGCATAACATAAAATGAACTGTGTCATTATTTAATGCTAAAATGAATGTAAAGTTTTTGTTCAACCTCATTTGGGGCACTTAAGCTGCATGTAGAGAACAAGGGATTAACACTGCGTCACACTGCATGAATTTATGTGCCCACCACCAACTAACTGTCCAGTCATTGACTTTAGTCTATTTTCCGCTCTTTGGGGTTTATGGTGTTCACTAAGGCGCTGTGGGTTGTCTTTTTCTGTTCCTGAAGTTGTATGTTTTGTCTTGGTTTTGGCACACTATTTGTCCCAGTGTAGTTCACAAATGTAATTTCTGCCATTGTGTTATTTCTATCATCTTTTTTGGTGATGTTAATAAATGACATGCAGTTTGAAATCCCCCAAAAACCTACACTCTCAAAATAAGAGATAAACTCTGTTGCCATAAATATGCTGTTGTATACATGTATTTTATACTTGTGTTTTAGTTCTTGATGATTGCCTCTATGTAAGTAGTAATCATTTTAAACTATAGTAGTCTCAGCTGGGGGTCCTGTGATCTCTAATCTATATCTCCTCCTGGCACTGGCAGAGAGCGACATTCTCAGCTGATGAACAGTATAAAGGGACTCTCCTGGCAGGGCGATGACCCAGCCAATGTGCTGCGCACCCTTTCTCTACGCAGGCACTCGCGGCTCCACTTACAGTGAGTGTGCAGAGAAGTTCATGACCATCAAGCAAACGAGGTTACATCACAGTTAGGGGGCACTGGCATCGTGTCTTGCAATGTGCATCATGTTTGCTAATAAAAGACTGCTCTGTAGCAAAAAATTGCTGTACGTTAGTGCAATTGATTTTATAGTATTCTCTGCTGGCTAATTGTCCTTGTGATTTTGTAATGTCTGTTCTTGATGTTTAGATATGTATTTACATTTGCTACAAATATGTTTGCCAAAAAATGCACATATAGTGGTTCTGACTTTAACACTGACAAATTAGCACCTTTTCGCTGGTCTAACAGGGCATATATTCAGTGTTCTTTTCGCACTAAAAACTAACATACTGTAGTTCTAACTGGCTTTGCTGGCTAACTGCGACTGGCTTCCTAACTAAAATCATATACCAGGCGTTTTGGGGAAGAACTGGATTTTTTATAACTTTGACATCTATTATTTCCATAGGAAATCTAAAAGTGGCCGCCAAAAGCAGCTGATTCCAAAGGTAATGAAGACGTTTGTTTTGTCCTTCATATGACAAGAAAAATACAGAACTGCTTTTTTTCATTCTGCATTAGTAAGAAGTAGTAAGCTTCAATTATTAATACTTTTTTGTTTTATTTCTCTTACGTTTCTGCTTTGGTACAGACACACTAGCTTTTTTGGCTCTAAGCACCAAGCTGTGTGCAGGGTTCTGGAAAAAGCATTGAGCCAATCGTCTGAGCAAAGGGAGTTGGACGTTCGGCAGCATTCCAGTTGCACAGAAGAGATTTGAGAGTTTTTTGGTGCTTTAGCTCAGCAGAGGATTCTTTTAAAAAAAAATAAACTGTGCATGTCTGACTTCCATCACAAATTACAAAGACCAAGGGATTTATCTCTCATTTTAAGATAGTGGTGGAATCATGCAAATAATTTATAGCACATCTAAAGCCTGATATTACAAAGCAACTTATTACAAATGCATACAACTTTCTATGGCTAGTTGTCCATCATTAAGGCACTTTACAGCAAAGACCTGCTTGGCTTTGTCCTATGAAATGAAGATAAACTCCTTATTTTGTTATTGTGATAGAAGTAAGACAATCATATCTTCTTTTTTAAGATTGCTCCACTGTCTTTCTCGCTCATGTAGTGGATTATTTTGTTTTTTTACATCCTCTATGCCATAGCCTGATTAGTTATACTTTCTACTTGGTAGTTTAGAAAATCATGGCTGACCTCAGAGTAAAATGGAAAGGTCCTTGTTTATTAATGTTAAATCACAAAATGTTTTGTGCTGCGACTATATACGTTATATCTATAGTGGAGTGGATATAGCATTCT
Source organism: Lithobates clamitans (assembly GCA_037952925.1). Classification (NCBI taxonomy): domain Eukaryota; kingdom Metazoa; phylum Chordata; class Amphibia; order Anura; family Ranidae; genus Lithobates; species Lithobates clamitans. The sequence continues at coordinate 728,123 of JBBGZY010001129.1, read as the reverse complement.
AAAACTAAAAGTGGTGTTAAACCCAAAAATATTTAATCTGGTGATCTGGCCAGGAACATACAGTACTTCCTGTCTTAGGGTGTCTACATTCTGGATGAAGTAGTAAAGACACCTTTGGGCAGCAACATTGTCAGTCTGGTTAAAGGGTAGTATTAAACTAGCAGTTTTAGATGTTCTTGACTAACAAATTGAAGCTGAACTACAGCTAACACTTTATAAGTAGTTACAGCAAACAGTTTTTTTTTTCCTTTTGGGATATAGGTTTTACATAAATAAATTCTGACCATTGTAAGCATCCCTGTCACTGTTAAATGGTTTGTCTCAACCATCTAACCACTACTTTGTCTGGACAGCTTGGTCTAGTAAAGTAAGTTGAAAAATAACAGACTTACTTTCTGGATCATCAGGTGGAAGTAAAGGAAAAGAATCGGTAAGCTGCAGTGTAATAAACTTTTGTTTTGGGGTTTAATGCTTTTTAAGCTTCTGAAATATTTTCATTCTCAAACTGCTATGTACCATTTCCATGTAAATTAATTCACATTTTATATGCAGAACCTGCTTGATTCACAATCTCTGAAATTAATAATGAGCATGACTCTTCATGATCGAACTACAAAGTCTCTCCTTCACTTGCACAAGAAGAAGAAACCACCCAGTATAAGTGCACAATTTCAGGTATGCTCTGATAAACAATGCATTTTCTGTGCTTTTTGTAATGTTATTTTTATTCTGCTTGTTTTTAATCGTATAGAATTAAAAATATAAAGCCTGAAGATGATCTCAAAATGTCTCTTCTGCAATAAAACGTCTGCCCGTTGAATTGTTTAATTTCTATGTAAAGTTCCACTTTAAAATGTGGTATTTATTACTAATGTTTCTTTTATAATTTCTATTAACATTTAATTAGAAGTTGAAATATTTTTCCTCATACACTACTATCAATATATTTTTTCCAAATACATATATATATATTTCTTCTAGGCATCATTGAACAAGCTTTTAGAAACGCTAGGGAAAGCTGAACCTTTCTTCATTAGATGCATCCGCTCGAATTCTGAAAAGGTATGCCTTTGTGTTATTGTCAAGCCTACAGCATAGAAAGACATTTTAGACCATTGTGCTTTTAATCCTCTGGCAACAGTGTTGCTGTTCCTCTAGGCACAAAGCCAGGTCCATGGTTTGATGAGTATTTTTTGTCCAAGGAACACCAGTGGCCTGCACGCACTCCTGACCTTAACCCTATTGAACACTTTTGGGATGATCTTTTGACTAAAGGGCATAGAACTGCTCTGTGGCCTCTAATATCCATATCTTTTACAGCAGCAGTCAACTGTTTGTGATGATCTTTGGCTTTATTGTTGTGGACTGTCTGATTTATTTATTTATTTTTGTTATGGACTGGCTCTAAACAATCTATTTCTGAAACGATTAGAGCTTGTACAGTAATCATGGTAGTTTGGTGGGCATTATTCATCTCATTTTTGGAATTTCACTAGATGGAAATGACCTTTGATGAAGCTCTGGTACTTCAGCAGCTTCGATACACAGGAATGCTGGAGACTGTGCGGATTCGGAGATCTGGATATAGTGCCAAATACCCCTATCAGGTAAATGGGAATCCCATTGCTCAGTCTTTACGTATAATTATCTTCTGTGTTGCAGCTAAAATTCTATTTGACATTCTTTACTTACTAGGAATTCAAAGACCAGTTTCAGGTGCTGCTACCCAAGTCCTCTCCAGATCTGAAAACGGACATCACATCCCTGCTACATAGACTGTACTTTGACCCACATAACTACCAGCTAGGGAAAACAAAGGTTAGAAAATATTTTTATTGTGGCTTTTGATCACCTGCTTGCAGGTTGCATGCTGAATAAAGACTAAGGTTTACTCTAAAAAGTCCAATCTCAAACTGGCTATGCATTGCAAAAAAATGCATAAGCAAAAAATTGCCTTCAGTTAAAAGGGTCACCAGATCAAGAGAAGCATGCAAATGGGTTTCTCAATTTCCTGTAGAAGCTGACACTGGCCCCAACAATTGATTGTTTTACTCCCAACTCTATAAGTATTATCTTGGAGGAGTACAAGGCTGTAAACCCTACAACATCTCACTTGACAGTCAGCTTTTCTATTTAAAGGTGGATCAGGTAGCGACAAAGCTATGGGGGCTCATTAGCTTATAGGGATGCTTAAGATATGTTAAGTTGTGGGACCAAGCTCAAACCTAACAGGAAAAGCTGATATCTGCATACATTCAGCTTTCTTTATCTCTGCATCTACTGATCTTTTTGATATGCACTTCACTTCACAACCTTCACTGAAGGTTACTCAAAATATATTGTCATTGAAAATTTGTATAATTGTTTTCTAAACAGCTCAAAATCTGTTGTCTGTATTACATTTATGGCTTTTCTTGTTCATTTTCAGGTGTTTATGAAGGAGCCAGAGAGACAAAAGCTGCAGGACACCCTTCACCAGGCTGTTATCAAGAAGATCATCCTGCTGCAGAGTCTATTTCGCATGGTTGTTGACAGGAGGATCTTCCTGAGGATGAAATCTGCAGCAGTCACTATACAGGTAATGTGAGATGTGTACTCTTTTTCAGGCTGAACTGAACTTTGTTTCATTCAGATAAATTCCAGGTTCATCCAAAACAAAAGGTGTGCAAAGTCTTACATTCCATTTACTTTAGAAAGCGTCCACAGCCTGAGTATTAAAGATTGTCCTCTGCCAGTAAGCTTCTGGAAAAGACCTTAGCTCTTCGTATGGAAGCAGTGGTCTCTCTGCAGGTCACACCTTTCCAATTTGGAGAGTTCATGCTCACTACTGATTGGGGACCTCTAGCTCTGATTTATCAGTAAGTGTCAGACTTCTGCAAAGAGACCACTGCTTTCACACAGAGAGCAAAGATCCTTCTGTACAGCATTTTGGCAGAGACCAGGATTTTCTACTTAGGTTTCGCATCTTTTCCCGCATATTTTGTATCTATTAGATAAATCTTGGCAGCTTCTGCACCTTGAACTGTAGAGACTCCTGTCTAATTCAGAGTAGCTTCTGTCTTTACCTGACAAGCTTGCCTCTGAGGATATGCAGTCCTTTGCCATTGCTCCCAAGTTAAGAAACCATGTCTGCTCCTGTTGCTGCAGCACACAGGCCCCCAAAAGTAGAGGATCAGCCTTTTGCTGCCAACCGTGTTTTTCCCAGTTTTGGATCCCTTAGAGCTTCTAAGGTCGCAAAGACTTACCCACTGATTCAAGTCTTCCTCTTGGAGAGATTGGAAACACCCTGACAAGATGTTCGCTTCCCCAAAGCATTTATTAACCTTGTGCCTGTTTAAAGAGAGCTTTAATAAAAAAAAAAAAAAGTGGTGCCCTCACTGTGGATCTGGCAGTGTCCCGCCTTAACAAAGCATCCACCATACTGCTGGAGGATGCATCTCTCCTTGTGGACCCAGCTAATAAACAATTGGACCCCTCTCTAGAGCTCTTTTCTTGCTGACAGGTCTTGCTGTTTAAGCCAGGTTGGCTGTGACCTTACTTTGCCAAGCCATAGCTAACTGGTCAAAGTCCCTTAAAATTTTGCCAGTGCTTGTGTTTGATTCTTTGGACAACAAGGATAAAAATGAAACTGCATCTGCACCTAATACAAACTTGGATGAAAAAGGGGGAACTGAATTTTAACAATTTCTCATATAGTCATCGCTTACCGTCACCTCAAAATTTAAATAAAGGCTTGAGGTGTGTTCCTCTGAATTAGGGTAAGCATACAAAAAAAGAGGGAAGACTAAGAGGTTTCCTAATTAATTCTTCAACGAGGAACAACCGGATTTCTCAAAAATATACAATTCTTTATTGAAAAAACCCACATAAACACTGAGAACTGGTAAAATATTATATATAACAAACCTCCACCACATTTAATAAAAGTAGACAACATTGTCTAAGGACACAGATGGCCACCACAGGCAGACACACTCCTTACAAATATCATAAATTTCTAATCCTCATAGAAGAATCCCAGTGAGGAAGATGGCTGGATATTGTCTCAGAGCAATTTGCTCAATATCTCATGGGTACAACACATTGAGCATTTAACCTTTCCACAGCAAAGATGAGGTTCCCATCTTTCCTGGAAACTGGTGGATTGTCGGTCTGTCTGCCTTGATGCTGTGAACGAGGTGGACATCTGGAGAGTGGTGAGCTGTATTGATCCCTTTTTCCCGGCTGGGAAGTGTATATACATACACCCACTCACCTGTCCCCTAGAGATCCAATAGCCCACCTCCATCTGTAACTGACAACCCGGTCAATCACTGTATACCCAGCTACCTGGGGGAACCCTGAATACTCCTGCCGTGTCCATTCATGCTCTGCTTACATTATTAGGAAACCGTACTCCAATATCATCAATACCTTTGCCATTAATGCATCATTAATTTTCAATCTGCCTTACCGGAGTCAAGCTTTTGAACAGCTATTAAATATCCTCCATCTAACTCAGCTGTGGAAAGGTTAAATGCTCAATGTGTTGTACCCATGAGATATTGAGCAAATTGCTCTGAGACTGTATCCAGTCATGTCCTCACTAGGATTCTTCCATGAGGATTAAAAATTTATGATATTTATGAGGAGTGTATGCCTGCTTGTGGTGGCATCTGTGTCCTTGGACAACATTGTATACTTTTATTGAATGTGGTGGAGGTTTGTTGGATATACATTTTACCGGTTCTCAGTGTTTATGTGGGTTTTTTCAATAAAGAATTGTATATTTTTGATAAATCCGGTTGTTCCTCTTTTTCGTGTTTTGATTCTTTTGGTTATCTAAAGTTTAAAGCAAATGATGGTTGTTTTAGGCTACAGTTGTAGCAGGCTGCTGATGGCCTCCGGTCTCCTCTCCCCCATGAGTCTCCTGTCCATGCACATGCAGAGGACACTTTGGGTAAAGTGCTGGATTGTGAAAGCAGCTTAAAAAGTAAAAACTGATCTGCATTGCCTTTTAAGGTCTGTCTTCATATTAATTATCAAGGATGCTAATGGTAGCAAGAGTACCTATACCCAGTGGAAGAAGCCTTTGATATAAGCTCAAAACTATTCTCCCTCTCTATCAGATAAGAAACCTTATTTTCATTTCTCCACTCCCTTACACCTCCAGACCTCTAAAGCTTGGCACCCAGTCCACCTGCAAGTTCTGGGGCTCAAAATTTGCCATATCCTCAGACAAAGCTTCCCTGGCATAAAGGTGCATCTATACTTTCCATAGTGGGTGAACGTTTGTTAACCTTGCAAACATTTGGATTGCTTGCATCTCAGATGCCTAGTTGCAGGTGGTGGTATCAAGGGCTCCCTGCTCCCTCTCATGTCATCGAGCCCTCCTAGGTTTTATGGATTAAGGTGTCATTGCCCTGGTTTCTGGGGTTTTACCCCAACCTGTTCAACTTTCCCAAACCCAAAAATGGGCATCTTGGATCCAAAAGAATTTTACATCTTCATTCAAACTCAGAAATTTCATATCAAATTCACCAGTCTGTGATCAAACTCTCCAATCTCAGATTTATGTTTTCCAGTCCAGGAGTCATCTGACTCTTGCCGGTTTTCACTCTAGACCCCAATAATGCAACTTTTTTTAGTCTTTGAACAAGTGAGTCCAGTCTCTTGACATACCATTTTATTTGGCACGAGGACCAGGTTGTTGGGCTCTGGTGCTGTGGAAGTCTTTCTATATTGTCTCTTGCAAGATCCTCACAATGGATGCCAGCCTCTCTCAGGCTGGGCAGGAGTCCTGAGCACTCTGTAAGTGCAGGGCACTTGGTGGTTGAAGTCTCATCTCCCAATCAACATTCTGGAACTTCAGGTAATTTGGCTGTGTCTGCAACATAGGGTCTTCTTGCTGGAGAGTAATCCGCTCAGGATTCAGTTGGACAAAGACACAATGGTGGTGTATAACAACCACCAAGAAGGATCCAGAAGTTTCACCACAGCAAGAGAGGTAGATTGTAATCGTGTCCTTGGCAGAAATTCATTTCCCAGCCTTGTCCGTCATGCACATCCTAGGTGTGGACAATTGGCAGACGGACTTCCTCAGTGGGTGGCGCCTAGCCCCGGGTCTCCATACACCTGAAGGTGTTCCAGGAACTGTGTCGCAGTTGGAGGTTGGGTGTGGAACTCCTGTCTTTCAGGTTCACCATCAAACTGGGTAGGTATATGTCCAGAAACAGGGATTTTTTTTTTTTTTTAGCAAAAGCAGTGGATGCTTTGGTGGCTAGGTGGGATCTGTAGACCCAACCTACGTCCTTCTCCCTTAAAACATTGTCATCTGCTTTGCATGGTCAAGATGAAGGGCTTTCTGGTAATGCTCTTTGCGCCAGGCCTTTTTTTTTTTTTTTGTGCCTGTTGGCAGTTGTTTCGCATCTTGCCCATTCCTCGGTTGGACTGCTTTTGGACATCCCAAAGGTGAAAGATTGCCTGCATCCCTCGATGGACAAGGGAAAAAAAATAGTATTTTTGTACTCATTGTAAAAACAATTTCTTGAAGTCCACTGGGACACAAATGTACCATCCCTCTGTGTTTATGGTCATGTCAGTACACTACAAAACTGAGGCATTTAGGTAGTAGGATGGAGTATCCTGGGTTGGCCTACAATTTTTTGCCAGTGTAAAATTCTCCTGTTGGTGGCAGTATGATCTAAAGTGTAAAGACTTCATGTGTCTCTCAATGGGCTCCATGATAGAATTTTTTTTGTCAGTGAGTAAAAATCCTGTATTTGCAAATAAAATTTTTAACGTGCATTGGAAACTCAGATGACTTTGTGCTGGTACTGTACAGTGTTCTACATTTGTGTTCACATGAAGAAGTGAGTACATGTGCCACTAACATATAGGTTTTCTTCTTTCACAGGCTTTCTGGAGGTCTTATCATGTGCGATGTGGGTTGGAGGCTAGGAAAAATGCAGCCGTGTGCATCCAGGCTACCTGGAAAAGTTATGTACAGAGAAAGATCTATGTTAAGCAGATTCAGTTGATTCAGATATTGCAGGCATATTGCAGAGGATTTCTACAGAGACAAAGGTAAAAGAGGAACTTCAGTGAATGCATTCTTTATACAGTTCTCTTTAATATGTTGTCATACAGAATGCACATCAATAATATAGGAAGATTTTTTTACTTGGATAGGCTTCACAGTCCTCTTTAAAATGTATTACTATGATTTTCTTCCGTTTCTTAATAAATCGGGCTCTGGTTTTTAGCAGCTGTGTTATCTTACTCTACATTTAGAATGAGAAAGACACTGCACTATGAATAGGTGTTTGACCATATGGGTATTTTAATCTGAAATAATTTTGTTTTAGCTTGTGCAATCTTAAATCGTGCAAATGGCAATAATTTATAACTTGGATGACAACTTTTCTAAATTGGCAGTACTTTCTTAATTTCATATGTAATAGTTTGTTAAGAAATGCTGTTTACAGCTCCAAACGTATTTTAAAATAAAAAAAAAATTTTTTTTTTTTTTTTTTTTTTTCCTTTTGCATTATTCAGTTTCTAAAGGGACAAAGTACCTGTAGTAGTTTGTCCCATTTCCTGTGTCTCCTTTAACACTAGCTTGCAATTGGTGGACAGGGCGCAGCACTGGAGGGCAAGGAAAAAGCTGCCTTGATAGTGAGTGCCTGTCTCTGGCTTCTAGCATTTGCCCAAGGTAAGCAGTAGCAACAGGAATGCAGATTATGGTGAAGCTGACACACATCACTCGCCCTGTAGCTCATTATAAAATCAGCCGTCTTCTTGCTAACTGCAGTTGCTGAGATGCCGTGCACAAGGGGGAAGCCCTGTCCGACATTGCAGCGAGTGTTACAGGGCACCTAGGAAGATGGGACAAAGTACATCATGTAATTTGTCCCATCAGAAACTGGATAATGTAAAAAAATGTTCTTACATTAGGGCTTGAGCACAGAAGACCAGTCACATAATTTCCTGGCCCAAGAAAGCTTACAATTCAGTGTCCTTACTAAAGCCATTTAAAACACTTTAAAAATTAGGGCCAGTTTGGGTGGAAGGTAATTAACATATCTGTATGTTTTCTGTATTGTGTATGAATACACACACTGTGGGGATAGTGTCCTTATGGGAATCAAGGCTCTTGGGGCTGCAACATAGGATTGCTGTTCACTAAAGCTATCAAAAGATGGATCGAATTTTGGCTGGTTTAGAAGGGACTGGCCGAGATACGAACCATCTATGAGCAGGCTGATTGTACCCAGGTCAATCCATTGATCGATTTTGGTACAACTGGCATGTTGCATTTTAAGCATGCGATTATTGCCTGTGGCTATAGCCACTAGCAGTAATCTCACTGTGTTCTACCGGCAGGTTTCAGGAGAAGAAATCGCTTAATCTATGGCCTGCTTTAGATTGTTAGGAAGATATTTACTATAGCCATCAAAAGTGTGGTTCATGGAAATGTTAGAGGTCATGCTGTGAGAAACTCTGCTCTCGCATGCCAATGTGGTAATGAATTTTATATTTCAGGGTCAAGGTCATGTTAGAGGAAAAACGGAAAGCAGAAGAAGAGAAGAGAAAGCAGGAAGCTGCTGAAAAAGAGAGGCAAACCCTGTTAGAGGCTCAAAGGGAAGAACAAAAGAAAATGGAGGAGCAGAAGGAAGCCAAAATACAGGCTAAGTTGAAACAAAGTGGTGCCTCGGGAATAGAGCTTGTGACACCAAGTGCACCTGAAAATAATACTAATGGAAAACAAACTGAAACTTTACTAGATAAAGGGCCAGTGAGGAAAGAAAGAAATCTTTTCAAAACAACTGATAGGGAGGAGAGGATACCAAAAGAGAATGAACATAACAGGACTATTAAAGAAGAGAGCTTGGGCGGAAACCACAATTCCCAAGCACAACAAGCAAGTGTTGAGGACAATGCCACTGCATTAAATGTAGATCCTTGGATACCCCTGAGCCCCAAAGCCGAAACAAACCTTTCAGACAGAAATTCTGCCAGGACTGAAAGGGAGAACAGGAGACAGAGGTGTCTGATGCATGATATGCTGCAAAATAAACATATATCCACCTCACTGGTTGAGGCTGAAAAGGGGGAAAATGGTGCTAAAGAACAACTTCATACTTGCAGTAAGGATGAGATAACTGAGGTACCTCGGGAGGAAAAGTCAGACCAAGAGAAAGAAGTGGCTAAAGCAATGACTGAAAAGACAAATAATGATCAAAATTTAGGGAAACCTTTAAGGCCCTCAAATCTTCAGTTAAATATTCAGCAGGTTTCACAAAAGCAGTTGTCTGAGGAGACAAACAAGCAAAACACACCACAGGATGCGGATGTTCCCAGTGTTGGGATCATACAGAGGTACAGCGATCACGAGAAGTTAAGAAACAAAGCAGAAAAGTGGAAAGAAAAAAGGCAAAATGAAACTAACCTGTTTGAATGTGAATCTTCAAGCACACCTGATAGAGATGCAGTGCATCTTCGACAAGACAGCAAGGAAGTGCTACCAAGGTTTGGATTTATTCTTAAAGCTGAAACAAAGCAGATCTGGGGGATACAGTAGGCATCTGTTTTATAAGCTGTGCCTACTGGATGTTAAACAGAAATTCTTCTGTGGGTTATAGCAATATTTTCCAAGGTATAGCACGTGCACCATTGGTGGGTACACAGTTTTACTTTAGATGGTGTACATCAAGGCGTAGGATTTATTATGTTCAGGACAGCTTAGTGCAATTGCTAACTTTTTCTGGTGTCACCCATCATTGACAATCACTAGATAGATAATGTAAAAATAGGGGATGGCGCTGTTTGAGAAGTGTATCAATCCAATGATCAGTGTAAAGTGGCAGGTGCTATGTCTGTGTAGACAGGTAATGAAGGTGTATCAGTGCAATCTTCAATTTTTTTTTTTTTAAAAGACCAGTGCTGACTCTGTGCAAAGATAGCTGTAAACAATATACATATGGTAGGAATTCAATCACTATACCCAAACATATAGATGACAAGTGCTCAACCTGTACAAAGAAAATTAATAATAAAAGTGTCCTAGTGCAATAAATTCTCTTATCATAAGTATAAAGTGACACATGCTAATATTGTGCAAAAAATGTAAACTGATATACTTATATAATCACTGTCCCCAAAGGTGTGAGTAGGGGAACCCACAAACCGTATACGAATAAAATAAATTAAAGTGACATGTGCTAATGATACTCATATGAATTAAAGTGACAGATGCAAAGATATGTGTAAATGTGCAGTACAAAATGTGCAATAAAAACAAATGTGCACAAAAACAGCAATAATAAAATTTCATAAGCCTGCTGTGTATTATTTAAAACATATATGATGTGTTAATCTAGTAAAAAAGATCATAGAGGTGACATAATGTTCCATCCAGTGTATTTGAAATCCTCTTTGTGCAATAGAAGATGCAGGGATGTAGCAATAGTCCCCCTATGTGAATACACTCACCGGAGTGCCCTACCCCTGCAGGGGTGCGAGCATAAACGTTGGTCCCAAGATGCCTGTGTTCTTCCAGCTTTCAGCAGTATGATTCAGGGTAATCCACCCGCAGAGAAGGAAGAAAGATCTCCACTGGCTCCCGTTTTAATGGAATTTCCGGTCGGGCATCCACATACTGTGTTTTCATGGAATAAAAATAAGGGTAGTCCACATAGCGTAACTCCGTTTAATTGCTTTATTGAAAAAAATATATGTATCCAAGGAATAGACTTGCAAATAGATAATAGACTAAAAAGTTTAAAAACAGGAGAGGGGAGGTCACATGCTCTCGATCTCTCCAAACGACGCGGGGAAGCAGCGCTGCTTGGAAACGCCGCTTGCGATCCACCGGTCGAATATCCGGAACCACGGTACCCGGATGTGACGTTGTGCGTGTCAAGATAGTCGTGCCTTACGCGTTTCGTCACACGGACGTCATCTGAGGCGCCTCAAGTCAAGTCTATTCCTTGGATACATATATTTTTTTCAATTAAGCAATCAAACGGAGTTACGCTATGTGGACTACCCTTATTTTTATTCCATGAAAACACGCTATGTGGACGCCCGACCGGAAATTCCATTAAAACGGGAGCCAGTGGAGATCTTTCTTCCTTCTCTGCGGGTGGATTACCCTGAATCATACTGCTGGAAGCTGGAAGAACACAGGCATCTTGGGACCAACATTTATGCTCGCACCCCTGCAGGGGTAGGGCACTCCGGTGAGTGTATTCACATAGGGGGACTATTGCTACATCCCTGCATCTTCTATTGCACAAAGAGGATTTCAAATGCACTGGATGGAACATTATGTCACCTCTATGAACTTTTTTACTAGATTATCACATTATATATGTTTTAATTAATACACAGCAGGCTTATGAAATTTTATTATTGCTGTTTTTGTGCACATTTGTTTTTATTGCACATTTTGTACTGCACATTTACACATATCTTTGCATCTGTCACTTTAATTCATATGAGTATCATTAGCACATGTCACTTTAATTTATTTTATTCGTATACGGTTTGTGGGTTCCTCTACTCACACCTTTGGGGACAGTGATTATATAAGTATATCAGTTTACATTTTTTGCACAATATTAGCATGTGTCACTTTATACTTATGATAAGAGAATTTATTGCACTAGGACACTTTTATTATTAATTTTCTTTGTACAGGTTGAGCACTTGTCACCTATATGTTTGGGTATAGTGATTAAATTCCTACCATATGTATATTGTTTACAGCCATCTTTGCACAGAGACAGCACTGGTCTTTTTTTTAAAAAATTTGAAGATTGCACTGATACACCTTCATTACCTGTCTACACAGACATAGCACCTGCCACTTTACACTGATCATTGGATTGATACGCTTTTTCTCAAACAGCGCCATCCCCTATTTTTACATTTTTTTATTTGCAATTTTCTGGTTTCACTTTAGTGTTTCCTGTCTATAGGGGGGCAGCAGTTTCTTAATATCCTGTAGCGCGGTTCTTTTTTGGAATAATTACTAGATAGATAATGTTAACGTAATCAAATAAACCGCCTGGTGGTACTTTTCAACCTTTTTGTAACTCTGTTGACATCACTGTTCTTATTGAATACTGACTCTTAGAGAGCACGCTACTGGGATTAGAATAAAGGGGAGAACACTTGGGGAAGAGTGTGAATTTGTGGACTGGTTCCTGATCAAGACTGTGCGGGGCAGGGGGGCAAGACCATTCAGAGGGGTGCCAAAGCTTACAAATCATGTGACCGCCCCTTCACTGATTGAAAAACACAACTCTTTTACAAATAGGCAGCAAGCATATGAGGAGTGGGGAAACACAATTTTTAACCTAAACTGCAGTATCCTATACTTGCAGTTTAAAGTGGTTCTAAACCGAAAACATTTTTTGTCTTAATGCATCCCCTGCATTAAGGTAACCCCCCCCCCCCAACCTTACCTGTCCTAGCCCCTTGCCCTAAACACTTATCTAAATCGATCCAGTGCTGTGCCTGGCTCAGGAGCATGCGCATGGATTGCTATGGGAGCACTCATAAGAAGAGGTCAGCGTTTGCAGAGGACCACCAAAGAAGAGGTAAGGGACCGCTCTGTGTGCAGTATCATTGTTCACAGATGCACATTAGTTGCACCCACCACAAGTATAAACACCGACTGACATTTTTTTTTTTTGCCAGACTTATGCCCCGTACACACGGTCGGACTTTGTTCGGACATTCCGACAACAAAATCCTAGGATTTTTTTCCGACGGATGTTGGCTCAAACTTGTCTTGCATACACACGGTCACACAAAGTTGTCGGAAAATCCGATCGTTCTAAACGCGGTGACGTAAAACACGTACGTCGGGACTATAAACGGGGCAATGGCCAATAGCTTTCATCTCTTTATTTATTCTGAGCATGCGTGGCCTTTGTCCGTCGGATTTGTGTACACGATCGGAATTTCCGACAACGGATTTTGTTGTCGGAAAATTTTATATCCTGCTCTCAAACTTTGTGTGTCGGAAAAACCGATGGAAAATGTGTGATGGAGCCTACACACGGCCGGAATTTCCGACAACAAGGTCCTATCACACATTTTCCGTCGGAAAATCCGACCGTGTGTACGGGGCATTAGAATTCTAAACCTCAGTATAGTTTTAATGTGTTTTTTTTTTTTATAACAGAGCGAAGGGGATTGTTGGAACTACACAAGCTTCAACAGATATACAGTCTTCCTGCATTCCTCAGGTTAGTGATTGTCTAAATCCCTAATGCCCAGGCTGGGCCTCTGAACACAGTAGTCTGTTTTTCCTACCTATATGCTTACCTCAAGCCTGTGAAGCAAAATATTCTTCAGATTGAATTCCAGTATGTCTAAATGGCTTGGTTTATTTCTTTCAGACTTTTCTATGCTGTACATCCCTTTATCCTTTATCCTTTAAAGCTACAGTTTTTGTATACATTTTATAGCATAATTACATTTAATACAGGATGAGGTGGAAATAATGACACCGCCCCACTTCTCCACCCCATCCAATCAGAGAACACTTTGCATTCACCAAGAAAAAGGCATTCTGTGAATGGCATCCATGCAGAGTGAGTGACCCCTGTATTCACTATGCAGCAGCTGCTTGCAATAATACCCAGAATGTGGTGACGATCACTGCCGCAGTGGCGCCTGCTACGGTCATTTCCAACTTCCACTGGGAACCCTCCGGTATGACACATGCATGTTTACATTAGTCCAAGCTTGACCAATGTGACAATGCTAGAAAATGCATACCTGGAATTTAGCTTTAATGTTACATAATAGATCTTGTTGAGCTCAATATCAAATGTTAAGTAATTTTGCAGTTCCAAAGATTTTTTTTTTTATCGTACATCACCGGGACACAGAGCAGCCATTACTGTCTGGGTTATACGCCACCTACTGGTGAATGGACACTGACAGATCAAGAAAACAGGAAGTCCTCCCCTATATAACCCCCGCTACACAGGAAGTACCTCAGACGGGGGGTGAGGACGGGGTCCTGTGTAAGTTCACCTTACAGATTTTTCTGTAAAGGTAAACTTACCCTTTAAATGCATGTTTTGAATAAACACGTTTTGAAAAAAAAAAAAAATATATGGGCATCAGTGCACTTTAAGTGCCGGGGGACGGAGAGCCCGCTGATGGATCTGCTAATGAGCCGCGGTGCTCGGTAGTTGCGGAAGGAGCTGGCGGTAGTGTGGAGGCAGTGTGCTCGCTGCAGTGAGTGCCATTGGTGGCTCTAAATCCCTTCCTTAATAATAATTGAGCAATAATCTTGGGGCCAAAGAAAGGAGAGGGGAAAAGTCTTGCATTAATATGTCCAAAAAACGAGGTCCAGAGAAACAGCCGCTCCAGGAAGGGTCCCAGCTGACGCGCGCTGCTATGGAGAGGGGGAACCAAGCGGCTGCAGCAGCCAAACTGGAGCGATATGCCCATTCAGCTTTCCTGTCACCTGTTAAGGGGGGCTGCCAACAGGCAATAATGCAATCTAAAACTCAGACGGGCAGAACGAGGCGATACTGGCAGAGAGGAGATATGTCGAAAACCCAATTCCAGATAGGCAAAGGGAATGGCTAGACAAGCAACAAGCTTATAAAATGGCAAATATGAGTAAGACAGAGAACAAACGATTCTTTCAGAAACCATGTCAATTTGGTGAAGGGGAGAGTGTGGGTTGTATATTGTCCCTATTGATTAGATCTAACACCCCCCACCACCGTTTCGGCCGTCAGGGCTTTAAATGGAAAAATTCCTACCTTCGCGACTGAGATATTACATACGTTTAGTGAATATTATAAGTTGCTGTATAAATCTAATAAGGGAACTGGAAATGAGAAAATGGATGACTTTCGCCAGGGAATAATAATCCCGACTCTGACAGAAAATGACAAAAGGCACATAGATGCTCCGGTGACCCTAGATGAATTGCAGCGAGCAGTGGCTGGAATGCCCAATCAAAAGTCGCCAGGCCCAGATGGGCTTCCAATAGAAATATACAAACAATATGGAGGGGTATTGCTCCCTGAACTGCTGAAGACACTAGGGTGGGCAATGACCAATGGGAGATTGCCCACCTTAATGTCGGAAGCCACCATTATTGTAATACATAAAGAGGGGAAAGACCACCGGGAAGC
The DNA here is from genome assembly GCA_037952925.1 of Lithobates clamitans. NCBI lineage: Eukaryota > Metazoa > Chordata > Amphibia > Anura > Ranidae > Lithobates > Lithobates clamitans. The sequence continues at coordinate 712,965 of JBBGZY010001129.1, read as the reverse complement.
CTCCTCCTATCGCCCAATTTCACTACTTTGCACGGACGTAAAAATCTTGGCCAAAGTCCTAGCAACCCATTTAACCGCTTGGCATCCGGAGGCCGTCATATGACGGCCTCGACTTTCGGGGCTTATTTCTGAATGATGCCTGAGGCTACAGACATCATTCAGATACCGGCATTTTCAGCCGGCGATTCCGTACACCATAAGAATGATCATAGCGGCTGTTCCGCCGCTTGATCGTTCTTACGGGCGGCGAGAGGGGACGTCCCCCCCGCCGCCCTCCGGTGCTTCTACCGACTCACCTCAGCGATCGTTGAGTCGGATAGCAGATCCGCCGGCGCCGTATGTTCATAATGGAGATTTCCGAAGGACCAGATGGTCGCCAGAGTCTCTATGATCGTTCGGAGGCCGGGCGCGATGTTATGACGTCACGCCCGGCCTCTGCATTCAAAAAAACGGCGCCACTTCGCCTGTGAAGCGGCGATCGTTTTATTTTTTTTTTTTTATTTTAGGCTTCCCAGCCTAGAGGTGAGATGTGGGGTCTTATTGACCCCATATCTCACTGTAAAGAGGACTGATCGTGTCATATTCCTATTACAAGGGACGTCACATCCGGCCTTCAAACAACCAAGTGACGCTTTTTTATCTTCCTGGCTTCGTGGAGCGCACGCTACCAGGCGGCGACCGCGGAAGCATCTGATATGCCTGTTATGCCTGACTGTCACCAGGGAAAGCGTGAGTAGCGGTCTGTAGTGCGATTGGCTCTTACATCCCGCAGTACTTCACCATATATATATTTTCTCTCCTTCTATTTTGGGTGACCGTTTGCAAGATATATGGCTCCATAGGTTAATATCCACTTATCCATACAGAAACACCTGATGTTGGATTAGAGTACGGATTGACTTGTCCACATAGGAGCTGTCGGGATACCATTAAGTTGTCTGTCTGAGATCTATGCCCAGCTGGGGCTAGTTGGGTCGGGACTATATATATATTTTCTATTTTATATATATATTTTTCACATTATTTCCTGCACTGTTATATTGTGATCAGAGTCACCTTTGGTATATTTTATTTTGATATGGCAACCATTCACTAATACATTTCTCAGGTGGTGTCTAGTCAGGTAACACTGACTGACTCATCACTCACATTGTGGTAACTAGCAGTTACATGTATAACATAGCCAATATTTAATTTTTCAGCACGTAGCACGTTATTGTATGATTATCAGCGCTGTAACCGTTTATCATTTTTTCTAAAGTTTATACACTTTGCTACAGCAGCGATAGCATTTAGCATAATTAAGTCTAATTTTTGTTGTGAGCGCTGTTCTTTCTATTTATTTATTACAAGGGATGTTTACATTCCTTGTAATAGGAATAAAAGTGATCAAAAAAAAAAAATTTTTTAAAGTGTCAAAATAAATTTTTTTAAGTAAAATTAACAATAAAAAAAAGCGCCCCTGTCCCCGTGAGCTCGCACGCAGAAGCGAACGCATACGTAAGCCCCGCCCACATATGAAAACGGTGTTCAAACCACACATGTGAGGTGTCGCCGCGAACGTTAGAGCGAGAGCAATAATTTTGGCCCTAGACCTCCTCTGTAACTCAAAACATGTAACCAGTAAAAAATTTTAAAGCGTCGCCTATGGGGATTTTTAAGTACCAAAGTTTGGCGCCATTCCACGAGCGTGTGCAATTTTGAAGCGTGACATGTTAGTTATCTATTTACTCAGCGTAACTTTATCTTTCACACAATGCAAAAAAATTTGGCTAACTTTGCTGTTTTGTTTTTTTTTTAAAGCATGAAACTGTTTTTTTTTTTTTTTTTTTTTTTTTTAAAACGCGTTTGAAAAATTGCTGCGCAAATACAGTGCAAGATAAAAAGTAGCAATGACCGCCATTGTATTCTCTAGGGTCTCTGCTAAAAAAAACATATATAATGTTTGGGGGTTCTATGTAATTTTTTAGCAAAGAAATTATGATTTTTGACATGTAGGAGCGAAGTGTCAGAAATGGCCTGGATGCGAAGTGGTTAAACAGATGTATTCAAAAACTTATACATTCTGACCAGTCAGGTTTTATTCCCGATAGGTCAACTAGCATCAACATTAGAAGAGTCTTTTTAACCACTAGACATCCGCGCTATGGCCGAATGACGGCCACAGCGCGGACCTACATTCCCGGGAGGCCGTCATATGACGGCCTCCCCTGTGCACGCTCCCTGCGCGCGCCCTGCAGGGCGCGCGCCGGGCGCGGTGTGATCACCGAGTCACTGAGACTCGGCTGATCACCGATCTGAGTAAGGGGCCGGTCCCGGCCCCTTACCATGTGATCAGCTGTCAGCCAATGACAGCTGATCACATGATGTAAACAGGAAGATCGGTAATCGGTTTTTTTTTTACTCGCGCTGACAGCGCGAGTAGAGAAAAAAGCCGATCACCGGCTCAGATGCCAGGGACATCGGTCCCAAAGAGGAAGCACAAAAAATTCCTCATAAGTGCCACCCAAAAGTGCCACCTAACAGTGCCGCCTAGCAGTGCCCACAGTGCCACCTAGCAGTGCCCACAGTGCCAACTAGCAGTGCCCACAGTGCCACCTATCAATGCTAACAAGTGCCACCTATCAATGCTCACAAGTGCCACCTACCAATGCCCACCTGTAGTGCCAATCAGTGCCACCTGTCAGTGCTGCCCATCACTGCCACCCATCAGTGCCCATCACTGCCACCCATCAGTGCCCATCACTGCCGCCTCATCAACGTACATCAATGAAGGAGAAAAATTACCCGTTAAAAATTTTTTATAACAAAATATAAAAAAAAAAAAATTTTTTTTTTAAAAAAATTCTGGTTTTTACATTTTTTTAACAAAAAGTAAAAACCGCAGAGGTGATCAAATACCACCAAAAGAAAGCTCTATTTGTGGGAAAAAAATGATAAAAAATTCATTTGGGTACAGCGTTGTATGACCGCGCAATTGTCATTCAAAATGCGTTAGCGCTGAAAGCTAAAAATTGGTCTGGATAGGAGGGGGGTTTAAGTGCCCGGTAAGCAAGTGGTTAAACAAGCAGATTCCAACAGAGAATGGGGGCTCTAGGGCCATATTGGCATTGGACACCGCCAAGGCCTTCGATAACCTGGAATGGGACTAACTATGGAATGTATTAGAGAGATTTGGGTTTGGCCCCTCCTTAATAAGATGGGTGAAAATACTTTACAGCACACCAAGAGCAAAAATTAAAATCAACAATGAATTTTCAGATCTGTTCAAGTTAGAGAGAGAGGGACGAGACAGGGCTGTCCCTTGTCCCCCTTACTATTCGCTCTCTCAATGGAACCATTAGCAAATATGACTCGATCAATGCCAGGTATACAGGGGTTCCAGAGGCGGATGGGGGAGGATAGCACTGTTTGCTGATGATGTCCTGTTTTTTCTTGGGGATGTTGAAACTTCATTGAAAACAGTGATACAAATGTTTGGAGAGTTCAGACAATTATCTGGTCTGGTTGTCAACTGGGACAAATCGGCTTTATTACCAGTCGACCCACTTGGCAACCAGATACCGTCTGGAATTCCCCACCTCAAAGTTGTTGTAAAATTGAAATACCTGGTTGTTTGGATTACAAGTGATATAAAACAATATCTCAATGACAACTTGGCACCATTACTACTAAAATTAAAACAAAAAGGAGATATCTGGAGCCGACTCCCATTATTTGTAGCAGGACGTTGCAATCTAATAAAGATGATATGGCTACCACAGATATTATATCTTCTTCATAACTCCCCAATTTGGTTAGGCCAAAAGTGGTTAAAAAAAATAGAATTCCTTTTTAGGGACTTAATTTGGAAAAAGGGCCAATCTGGAATTAGTTTGCAAACTATGCAGCTTCCGATTCAAGAAGGGGGTATGGCGGTCCCACACCCAAGGTCATACTTTTTGGCATCCCAGCTCCAACATCTAGCAGGCTGTGGCGCTTTTGGAGGGGGGAATTCTAATGGTAGAATGATGATAATGGGGGCCCCACATAGCATACTAATAGAGGCACTAGAGGCAGACTCATTTATTTATATATGCCGGACGATAAAATTAGTAAAGTATGGCAGGTGTCGAAGGCACTGTTGGGGTACGGTGGGATATCGGAATATGCCCCTTTATGGAACAATAGAAAATTAGCGGAAGTAAGAGGTATAGATAGGCCCATGGAATGGGAGAGACAGGGCATTAACCGACAATGTCAATTTTATGAGGGTAATCTTATGAAAACATTCCAAGATATAAAACGAGAGTTTAATATATCGAATAACTCTTTTTATAAATACCTTCAAATTACACGCTATTCAAGCACAGTTTAGGTCACAGTCACTCGAATAGACCCAGATCCCCACTCTCAAAAATAACACAGATACATCTAAAGGCCTAATTTCAGAGCTGTGTGCCAAATTAGAGGCTAAAACATTAAACAGAGTAGGACCTTCTAAGAGTAAAGCGGGATAGGAGCAAGATGTGGAGCCAATGACTGTGGAAGAATGGGATAGGATTTTGAAACAAGGAGAATTGGTGTCGATTTCTCCTTCACAGAAGGTATCTCACTTGTTCCTAATACATAGTCTACTATACCCCTAAAAAAATGTTTAAACTCAGGTGGAGACAAAACGATGAGTGCCCCAGGTGCAGGGCGACGGGATTTTATTCACATGGTATGGAAATGCCCAAAGCTATTTAGATATCGGGTGGAGGTAGTGGACAGGATAAATAAAATCTTTAAAACTGTTACCATCAAAGTAGTCTTAAGATGCCTATTTCAGGCGAGAAAATTGCACAGAAATGGCAGGCACACAAACACCCCCCCCCCCCGCCCCGACTGTGGAGAATTGGGTTGAGATTATCAACTCAATGACTTGTACTGAAAGAGTGTTTTATATTAGGCAAGGCAACTACAGGAAGTTTGTGAGAATGTGGAAACCTTGGCTGGACGAGATGGGGTGAGAGCTTTTTCCTTTTGTTCACCTTTTGCTGCCCCCAGCCCCCCTTCCTGGGAGATCTTGGATGTTCCTCGCCCCTGTACTTATCCCTTTGGAGTGTTGTTTTCTATTCCCTTGTGTGATTCTCCAATTAATAGAATGCATGCATAACCAATGACTACGTGGTGTGGGTGAAGTCGCTCCGACTTGAGAAAAGGTTCCTGTACTACTTCAAGGCGACTTCTAGCCAACTTGTACCCATAAATTTAAATTGAAGTTGTCTCCAAGTTGGATCCTTACCTTAATTGATGTGACTTAGATCCGCATTACAGGAAGATTACCCAGGAATTCCCCGAAGTTGCCTCGCAAAGTCGTGCCTATTTACTGCAGTGTGAACCGCCTCTAAGGAGTTGTATCTCCAGTATAGTGTGCGCTTGGTCTGCAGAAGCTTATTTTTTCTTTTTTCACTGTTCTGAAGCAGCATAGAGGCTGCATTGGGTGCTTATGTGCTTGGCTAAATCCTGCAAGGCTAGTATGGGGCCAAGTGCAGTTGAGCAGGTGCATACTTGCAAACTGGCTTAAATGCACGGTTCCTTAAACGCACGTTTGCATAAAGATACGTGTTGGCATAAAGATACATGTTGGCCTATCTCTTTGGGAACCCAAATGGCGAAAGCGAAGATCCCATACGTCCTCCCAATCATAGTTGTCAAGCTCGGGCATGTCTCTTGCCCATCTCTGCCGGAGGTTGTTGAGATTGGAAAGGGATGCCAACGTTAAATGATTATATAACACCGAGGTGGGTTTCTCAGCGCATTCCGTTCTAAATCTATGTTCCAAATCAGATCTTTCCAACTTTAGGGAGGTGGAGAACTGACTATTGAAGGCGTTAGACAACTGAAGGTACCTGAATAGGTGGGAGGGTGGGATATTATAGTCGTCGGAAAAAGATGCGAAGGATCGTAAGCAGCCTCTGACCACTGAATGGGAAATAAGTTTGACATTATATTTGGTCGGTCGGTCTATAGGAGGCGCATGCTTTTGGGTCTTTTGGGGGTTTGTAGATAAGAATTACATGGGCTTCGCTCATAGAGGGATGCTAATAGCCGGGGAAAGAAGGTCTCCATTGGCTTTATAAAATTCCGCTGGTAGACCATCAGGCCCTGGAACTTTTCCATTAGAAAAAGACTGTATAACTATCCGAACCTCATCTGGGGAGATGGGGCGAACCGAAACAGAACGTTCCTCATCAGAAAGCCAGCCAAGGGCAACAGTGTCCAGTAGAGGGGAAAAAAAATCAGATGAGGCAGCTGTCGGGGACAGCGAGGTGGCGTACAAGGTAGCATAATACAATCTGAACTCCTCCAAAATGTCTTCTAGAGAGGCAAGTAGCCTGCCAGATTGGGATTTGATCTCCGGAAACAGTGTTAGGGGAGTATCATGTTGAGACAATAGCGCCAAAAAACAGCCATTCTTATCTCCATGCTCAAAAAAGTTTGTTTACATTTAAGGAGGTTCATCCTGGTGACCTCAGCCATATTTAGATGTAGCTCTATTTTATCTGACTCAAGAGAATCAAAATTATAAGCAGTGGGTTTTGAAGAGTAAGCACTGGTTTGGTCAATAACCTTAGTTCGCAGGGATTGCTCCTCAACGGCTTAGTTGCGTTTAACCGCAGCTATGGAGGAGATATAATTGGCTTCTCGTAAAGGCTTTAAAGGCATCCCATTCTATAGCCGGAGAGGATCTACCCCCATTTATATTCCAGTACTCCTGCAAAATGTGGGGCGCTTGTTCGGAAATATCTGGGTAGGAAACCCAGTGAGCACCTAGTCTCCACAGGGACCCACTAGGATGGGGTCTAGTGCGGAGGACTACTTCAAGGGACAGTGGTCTGACAGCCTGCTGGGCAGGTATTCGGTTCCCACTACATCTACCAGGAGGAAGGGATTGGCAAAAGCCAGGTCAATGCAAGAAGAAGTTTTGTAGGAGGAAGAGGAGCAGGAATTCTTTTTTTTTTTTTTTTTTTTCAGGATATTTCTATCTCCAAATATCAGTGAGGCCAGCTGCCTGTGCCCAATTCAACAGATCTCCTGAAAATTGCTTAGCTGGAGTGGGCCTGTCCTAATGTAAAGGACATGGTAGAATTAAAGTCTCCCATGAGCAGCAATTTAGCCGGGCAATGGGGGAAAATCCTCGCCACGACTGTATAAAGAATGTCTGAGAGGGGGGGGGCATATATAGCAGATGTCACATATTTTCTTTGCCACAGTGTCATTACACCAATCGCATACCTCCCCGAAGGATCCGTATGCACATGTTTAACGACACAGGGCAGCTTCTTGCTAACAAGCACTGAGATGCCTCTGGCATAGTTTGAGAAAGTGGCATGGAAAGTCTTCTGGATCCAGGGCTTCTTCAGTGTCATCATTTTGCTGCCTGTGAGATGCATCTCTGGAAGTAGGATTATGTGTGGAGCATGGGGCTTAACCTCCCTGACGGTAATCCCGAGTGTGGCTCTGGGTTAAATTTCAGTCCCATTAGCGGTAACCCCGAGCCACACTCGGGATTACATTGCAGGGTCCTGGTTACTTACCTTGTCCCCAGGATCCTGCGATGTCCCCCGCTGTGTCTGCGGGCTCTGTCTCCTCCGAAGCCTCTCCGTGCCAGGCTCCGTTCCCTGCGAGCATTGCGACGCACGGGGGCGGAGCCTGGCGGCAAATTCAAAAAAATTTACAAACCATAACACATACACTACTGTAATCTTACAGATTATTGTACTGTATGAAATTATTTCACATCCCTTTTGTCCCCAGTGCTTTGGCCCATGCCCTGCATGCAGTTTTATGTTATATATACTGTTCTTTCTGCCTGGAAACTGGAGATTGTGCATAGCAACCAAAAAGTGTCCCTTTATGTCAAAAGTGGTTTTAGACCAGCTAGAAAACAGTGATCGTAAATTAGAACACTTGCAGAATTGAGCGATAGTGAATCGTGGGGAAATGTATTTTATTATTATTATATATATATATTTTTAAATTATTTATATTTATTTATTATATTATAATTTATGTTTTTGTGTTTCAAACTTCATCATACCTGGGATTTCTACTAGACTCTTGTTTGGACAGTTTTAAGTGTGTTATTGTTAAGAATTACAGGCCTACAATATAAAACGCCAAATTTCAATGCAAAATAATTGTACCGCTTTCAGCACCTAAAATCCAAAATAATCATACCGCCAGGGAGGTTAAGGTATTGAAACATTATCGCCCTTCTAAATGCCCTCTAACATTCCAGGATATAATTTTCAATTCGTCAAATGTGCGTGGTGTCATGAGGAAGTGGATAATAAGAAGTGGGAGGTATGAGTGAACCCGAGACCAGACGACATCTGTAAAGCAGCAAAATATACAGGAGCCATTGACATATCAATACAGTAATGATATCTATAAGAAAGGAAAAAGGGAAAAAAAGAAGAAAAAAACGGCAGAGCATAACTCTAACATAGAAGTCCTAACAACTTGGCACGGAGGTGCCAACCTTATCCTTACCTGAGCATCCCAACATGGGACAGCCAGGGATGGATCTCATCCCAAAAACTACAGTGCCTTGCAAAAGTATTCACCCCCTTGGCATTTTTTCGTGTTTCGTTGCCTTGCAACCTGGACTTAACATGGATTGTTTGAGGATTTGCATAATTTAATTTACAGAACATGCCCACAACTTCGAAGATGTGTGCGTTTTTTTTTTATTGTGAAGCAAACCACAAATAGGACAAAATAACAGAAAAAGTCAATGTGCATAACTATTCACCCCCCTAAAGTCAATACTTTGTAGAGCCACCTTTTGCGGCTATCACAGCTCCAAGTCCCTTTGGATAAGTCTCTATGAGCTTGCCACATCTTACCACTGGGTTTTTTGCCCATTCCTCCTTGCAAAACTGCTCCAGCTCCTTCAAGTTGAATGGTTTGCGCTTGTGAACGGCAATCTTTTAGGTCTGACCATAGATTTTCTATTGGATTGAGGTCTGGGCTTTGACTAGGCCATTCCAACACATTTAAATGTTCCCCTTAATCCACTCAAGTGTTGCTTTAGCAGTGCGTTTGGGCTCATTGTCCTGCTGGAAAGTGAACCTCCATCCTAGCCTCAAATCACACACAGAATGGTACAGGTTTTGCTCAAGAAAATCCCTGTATTTAGCACCATCCATCTTTCCCTCAACTCTGAACACTTTCCCAGTCCCGACTGCTGAAAAACATCCCACAGCATGATGCTGCCACCACCATGTTTCACTGTGGGGGTGGTGTTCTTTGGATGATGTGATGTGTTGGGTTTGCGGCAGACATAGCGTTTTCTTTGATGGCCAAAAAGTTCAATTTTATTCTCATCAGACCAGAGCACCTTCCTCCATACATTTTGGGAGTCTCCCACATGCCTTTTCACATACTCAAAACGTGCCTTTTTTTTTTTTTGCTGAAAGTAATGGCTTTCTTCTGGCCACTCTGCCATAAAGCCCGATTCTGTGGAGCGTACGGCTTATTGTCGTCCTATGTACAGATACTCCAGTCTCTGCTGTGGAACTCTGCAGCTCCTCCTGGGTTACGTTAGGTCTCTGTGCTGGTTCTCTGATTAATGCCCTCCTTGCTCAGTCCGTGAGTTTTGGTGTGCCGCTGTCTCTTGGCAGGTTTGCTGTTGTGCCATGTTCTTTCCATTTGGTTATGATAGATTTGATGGTGCTCCTAGGGATCATTAAAGATTTGGCTATTTTTTTTATAACCTAACCCTGACTTGTACTTCTCAACAGCATTGTCCCTTACTTGTTAGTTCCTTGGTCTTCATGGCAGTGTTTGGTTAGTGGTGACTCTTGCTTAGGTGTTGCAGCCTCTGGGGCCTTTAAAAAAGGTGTGTATATGCAATGACAGATCATGTGACACTTTGCACAGGTGGACATAATTTTCCCTAATTATGTGACATCTGAAGGTAATTGGTTGCACCATAGCTTTTTATGGGCTTCATAACAAAGAGGGCGAATACATACGCACATACCAATTATCAGTTTTTTATTTCTGAAAAATAGTTTTATGTATATATTTTTCTAATTTTACTTCACCAACTTAGACTATTGTGTTCTGATCCATCACATATAATTCAGATTTTAAAAAAAATTGATCCAAAGGCTGTAATGTAAGAATATAGGTAAAAAGCCAGGGGGGGGGGGGGGGGGGTGAATACTTTTGCAAGGCACTGTAGGTAACCGTACTGGTCACATGCAATACTCTATGTCCAGGGGGGAGGACCAAGTGTTGTGGAGTGTTCTTCTCAGCCAAAAAAACAAGACGACTGCAGTGCCCAGTTGATGCAAGCTGTAAGGGGAAAAAAAAGGGGGGGGATATAGTATATTTGTTTTGGGAGGTGCATTACTTCAGTAATTCGGGCTCTTCACGTGGCAGGATACCGTTGACGAAAACAAGAGCCTGTATAGGGAAAGCCAATCAGAAGGTAGCCAGGAGACGATGGCTCAAAAAGGGTAAGTCCTCCAAGTAATAACAGGTGGATTAAACTCTCCACAGTGGATGAACAGTGGGAGGAAGCCCTTCAGTCTATATCTACTTGCTCCCTTAATGTTGCACAAAAGGTTTCCCAACTGTTTATAGCATTGAGAGTGCATTATACCCCAAAAAAGTTGCACAAGATGGGCAGGGCGGCAGACCCTTTATGTTCCCGCTGTCGACAGCATGACGGGGACCTTATTCACCTCCTATGGCGCTGCCCGAAGCGCCATCGGTATTGGAATGAGGTGATGGGCACGCTCAATGGAGTATTTCAGACAAAGGGTTCCCACTGATCCTAAGTGTTGCTTACTGGGAGTCCTGGAGGAGGAGATCCCGGAGGAAATGGTTAGGGTCGCTTTCTCCAGGGCTCTATTTCAGGCCAGGAAACTTATCCTAATGGGGTGGAAATCTACTCTGCCACCCACCAGGGGCTCCTGGGTGGAACACATGGGACAAACCCTTATCAGGGAAAAATATATATACCAACATAGGGGATGCCCAAGTAGGTTTGAGCGTATCTGGTCAAAATGGCTGGACACACCAGGATTAAGCCCGAGAGAGCTGGTGATGTCTAGACTCCTGCAATCTCCTTAAACAGGATGAGGGGGGGCAAGACAGATTGTATAATAATAATAATGCGGGTGGTGATGGTGAAAACAGGGAGAGTTGTACTATAGATGTCTGGAGAAATGCAACAAGTTGACAAATTAGCTGGAACAATTGCTGTATACATGTACGTGAACCTAATTGGCATTAATGATGTAACTGTAATTGCAACCTGAACATTGATTACTGTTGGAAAATATGTGAATGTTCAATAAAACCTTTTTTGAGTTAAAAAAAAAAAACTCTCCACAGTGATCTGGAAAAGGGGGAAACATAACAGGAACAGTAGCATGCCAGATGAAATGGAAATGGCAGCGGGGTGAACAGAAATGCTTCATGCAGAGCAGGACATCTAAGGTTTGGCGAGCATCCAGCCAGGTGGAAACCGCATCAGGGGAGTCGAAGAAACGGGCATGATCTCTATCCACAATTCGGAGCCAGCTAGGATACAGCAAGCTGAATTTGATGCCCTTCTCTCTGAGGCGTCAGCGGATCTCCATGAATGACCTGCAGCGTTGGATCTCCAGGGAATAATCCGGAAATAGTAGAATTTTAGAATTTTCGTAGCGGAGGTCTGGCTTATTCCAGGCTGCTGCCAGGATTCGATCGCGATCTCCATAGTTCATTAGGCGAAGCAGGAATGGCCACGCTGGAGCACCCGGATTCGGGGGGGGGGGCAAACCCTATGTGCCTTCTCCAGCAGGAATGTAGGCGGAAGGTCCCTCAGATCCAGGAGTTGAGCCAGAAAAGTGGTTTAGAGCCCTCCGCACGCTCTGAAAGGCCCAAGATCCACACATTGTTGCGGCGCAGACGATTTTCGGTGTCTATGGCCTTGTCCTGGAGCGCTCTCACCTAGAGCTGGAGTTCATGGAGGTTAGTAGAATCAGAGCAGACCACATCCTCCACCCGCGATATGCGGTCTTCTGCCTCAGACACGCGAGAGCATAACTTGTCCATGTCGTGCCTTATCAAGCTGACATCCATAGTCAGCCCATAAATTTTTGCTGTAAGTGCCTCCTTGGCGTTAGTTGCGGCCAGGATCTCTGCTCCTGTGGGGCCGCCAGCAGCCAGATCTCCGGGGGCGGTCTGTGTTGCCGCCGACATAGTGCTTGGCCTCGTGTCCAAAGATGGCCGTGCAAGAAGAGGGGCGGGGAGCACTGACCTGTGATCTTGTGGTGCGTGGCGTTCAGATCGCCGGAGCAATGTAGTTCCATCTTGGGGGACCCAGGGTAAAGGATGGGGTGACCAGAAAGGAGGAAAAGAACCCAGCTGTAGCGACACACGTCTTTCCTCTCTCACATGCCAGCTACGCCCCTCCATCCTCATCCATCTTTATTGCCTAGAGTGGTTTCTAGTTTTAATTTTAATCAGGGCAGTGTCCTGCCTTTTTATTTTTCTCTTAATCCACAGTCGGCAGGAGAAAGATCACTACGTATTGCAGGCGTTCAGGATCTACTTGAGTTGTCGACACAGGTCAGGGATCCTGGTTTGTGCTGCCAGAATCAATGATGCCTATGGTTTAAAGATCAATCCCATTTTTTTTTTCTGGGGAGAGATTCTCTGCCAGGTGTGGGGGAGTATATTGGGCCATCCATCAGGTGTTGGTGGCCCAGGTGTGCAAGACCACTATTTGATCTTTGGGTTATACATCCACAGGGGTTTTACCAGGTGGATGTCAAGAACATGGAGGATACTGCCTTTTGGCCTCAGCATATTACAAACAGTAATAGTGGCAGTTTCTGCGATGGTGTCTCCCTTCCCTCAAGGGTATTGCTTTGGGATGTCCCAGATAGTAATGGCTGCTCTGTGTCCTGTGATGTACGATAAAGAAAATTGGATTTTTCCTACAGCTTACCTGTAAAATCCTTTTCTTACATGACAGGAAGTTTATTGCTTGCTACAAAACTGAGGTACTTCCTGTGTAGGAGGGGTTATATAGGGGAGGACTTCCTTTTTGATCTGCCAGTGTCCATTTACCAGTAGGTGGCGTATAACCCAGATAGTAATGGCTGCTCTGTGTTTCGTGATGTACTCCAAGAAAAGGATTTTACAGGTAAGCTGTAGAAAAAAATCCAATTTATTGAGATCTGTACATATGGAACATTCACGGGGGGAATTTATCAAAACTGGAATCGTTGGAATCGAGCAGTTGTGCATGGCAACCAATTAGTTCTATCTTCTGTTTTCAAACTGAACAAGCTGAAGATAGAAGCTGATTGGTTGCCATGCACAACTGCTACAGATTCTGGCTGCTCCAGGTTTGATAAAAGTTGACTTAAAAGTTATTAGGTACGTTGTACACATCTGAAATTGCTTTTCAGTAAAGGCGTTAATATATAGCATTAGCAAACAGTAAATCCATAGACAAAAGATTTTTCCCATGTCATTGAGCGTTACTGACCATTCTCACAATGTATGTCTACAAGTCAGCCAGCTTATTAAAAACTGTGCACTTCGTATGTTAATCTACAAATCTCCTTAATGTGCACCTAAAAAAAGGGAACTATATGGGCTACCATTGCTAGCTTCCTGAAAATTCTAGATAAACAGACAAAAATAAAATAATGGATCAGAGACAAACATTTCAACCCAATATACCATCAGGACCATGCCTTTCCCTTCCCTCTTCCTTCAGCGTTTCTAAAATTGTTAAATGGGTCAAATATTTACCAGGCATTTTGGATTTGGTAACCATCGCTTTTAAAGAATTTTGAAATTTTGCTAGATTACATTTTTTAAAAGCTAGTCTTTTCGATAGAATAGTATGTGCTGAGTTTAGCCATAACTTTAAAAGACTATATGGTTTCAGTTATTCGCCATCTGCGTAAGGTAACCACTTTGGTTGCAATACATAATTTATGGCCTGTCAAAGTTGGAGTATTTCTCTATATACCAACAGTGCCAGTTATGGAGATCTATATTTTTAACTAAAAGGCTACATACTATTAGCCAAGGGCTTAGGAAGTTTTTACAGAGCCAGGGGATATAAATGAGGGAGCCAATTTGGACACAGTCTCTTCAACTTTGAGAGGATTGGGTATATTTTGAGAATAACACATCTACCGTGATAGCTACTACAGTAAATAGTGGCGCTAAAAGCAATTGGCATATTATGTAAACATCACCCACTGATTAGGTGAATGAAATTCCAAAAGTAAATAAAATGAAAATCCAAATCATTCATACTATCCTCAATGAAAAAGATAGGATAGTTGTAAACAAAGGATCCTGCTTGACAGACACCACACAACATGCAGGTTGTGTCACCGCTCTCCTATAGTCCAGAATGAAGTCAGAACACCAATGGCAGATAGCACTGATCGCGAGTCGGTTGGCTGCTGGTTTTCCAGCATGCTTCTCCGACAGAAGCCAGCCGAAACGCTGACATACGCACGGGCAGAATGTCAGCCAGTATATTTTGTACTGGCATTCTGTCCATGTGTATGGGGTTTAGGGATAGACCGATAAACTTGTGAAAAAGAAGCCTAAAGCACCCCCTGCTGAATTAAAATAAATTTACAATATTTAATTCTTTACCAGAATATTAATAACTAATTGTATAGGGGTTATATTGTAGTCACGGACATATTTAAAAAAGAAATTGTATAAATGGTAATTTTCCGCAGAGAGAATGAATACATATTTATCTTTACAACTGTTTGCCTTTAAACAGGGAGTTTAACTTTTATAGTAATCGCTCTGACACTGTAATATCTCTTGTGCAGCTACCGCCTCTGTCAGCTGACAATGATAAAGAACAAAATAAGCCTAATCTTCAGAAAAAGAAATCCATTGAAAACAAGGCTCCTCCAGACAGTAGTGCACAGTCCACAGACAAGTGAGTGTTGCCAAAGAGATCATAGAATTTTGCTGGCCGTTGACATATATTACTACATCTGATTAGATAAGTGACTTTGTTTATATTAAAAGTCAAATAAATATTTTGCTTTCCACAGGCATAGCTACAAGAGCCCTCTGTATAGGCTTCTGGGCAAAAAGCCTGACAAAAAGAACAGCAAAGATGGCCCACTCACCCCAGATGGCACAGAACAGCCATCTTTCCTTCACTCTGCCAAGGAGCCTTTAGCAACAAAACGATCCCTAGATGGTATGTATCATTACTTGCTCTGTATCACGTTACCTTGTTCGTGAAACCTGCCTAATAGTACGGAACTTTTTTAAAGTGTATGTATGTGTATGTGTATATGTGTATATGTGTGTATATATATATATATATATATATATATATATATATATATATATATATATATATATATATATATATATATCATATACACATACAGTGCCTTCAATAAGTATACATAGCCCTTGAAAGTTTCCACGTTTTGTCATGTTGCAATCAAAATTGTAAATGTATTTTATTGGAATTTTATGTGATAGACCAACAAAAAGTGGCACATAATTGTGAAGTGGAAGGAAAGTGATATGGTTTTCATTTTGTTTTAATTTACAAATATCTGAAAAGTGTGGCGTGCATTTCAGTGGTGGCTGGTGCTCAAATTTTTTTTTTTGGGGGGGGGGCAGGGCAATTGCAGCCTCCCTGTACCACCAGTTGCAGCCTCCCTGTACCACCAGTTGCAGCCTCCCTGTACCACCAGTTGCAGCCTCCCTGTACCACCAGTTGCAGCCTCCCTGTACCACCAGTTGCAGCCGGTGTGCCCTATCAAATGCTCCCACTGTGCCCCATCAAACACATCCACTGTGCCATATCAAATGCTATTAGTGTGCCCCCCGCCCACCATCTGTACTTACTTTGTCTTGGTGGCGGTGGGACAGCTCCTCGATGTCTTCTCCCGTCCTCTGCTATAATTGGACTCCTGATAGGCGTCCAATCACAGCGCCTGTTGTTTCAGCCAATCAGGTGGCGGGTAACAGATCCTAGCACCTAATTGGCGGAGAGGCGGTTTAGTGTTAGGAAAGCGAATATTCATTCACTTTTCTAACACAGCTGAGTGACCTGGGAGCGCCCAGCATGGCGCTCACAGGTCACATTTTTTGACGCCTATTAAAGCCTATGGCTCTAATCAGGTGCTCAAAAAAACCAAAAACCCTGCCGCTGTAAATCAGCTGCCCAGCGCCCGAAAAGGGGCCGGGCGCCTGTATAAGGGGTGGCAGCAGCGGCCATAGATAGATTCATGCATGAATCTATCTATTGGTGCTAGAGGGGTGGCAGGAGAGAGGGGGCGGCGCCCGTGCGCCCTTATGGACGCACCGCCACTGGTGCATTTGTATTCAGCCCCCCAGTCAATACTTTGTAGAACCACCTTTTGCTGCAATTACAGCTGCAAGTCTTTTTGGTTATGTCTCTACCAGCTTTGCACATCTAGAGTGACATTTTTGCCCATTCTTCTTTGCAAAATAGCTCAACCTCTGTCAGGTTGGTTGGAGAGCATCGGTGAACAGCAATTTTCAAGTCTTGCACCTGATTATCAGTTGGGTTTAGGTTAAACTTTAACTTGGGCCATTCTAACACATTAATATGTTTTGATCTAAAACACTCCATTGTAGCTCTATCCGTATATGTTTAGGGTCGTTGCCTTGCTGGAAGGTGAACCTCTGCCCCAGTCTGAAGTCTTTTGCAAATTTCGGTAAAGGTTTTCTTCTAAGATTGCTTGTATTTGGCTACATCCATCTTCCCATCAACTCTTACTATCTTCCCTGTCCCTGCTGAAGAAAAGCATCCCCACAACATGTTGAAGCCACCACCATGTTTCACGGTGGAGATGGTGTGTTCAGGGTGATGTGCAGTTTTAGTTTTCCGCCACGCATAGCTTCTTGCTTTGAGGCCAAAAAGTTCAATTTCGGTCTCATCTGACCAGAGCACCTTCTTTCATATGTTTCCTGTGTCCCGCACATGGCTTCTCACAAACTACAAACAGGACTTCTTATGGCTTTCTTCATGCCACTCTTCCATAAAGGCCAGATTTGTGGAGTGCACGACTAATAGTTGTCCTGTTGCCAGATTCTCCCACCTGAGCTGTGGATCTCTGCAGCTCTTCCAGAGTTACCATGGGCCTCTTGTCTGCTTCTCTGATTAATGCTTTCCTTGCCTGGGCTGTGAGTTTAGGTGGACGGTCATGTCTTGGTAGGTTTGTAGTTGTGCCATACGCTTTCCATTTTCGGATGATGGATTGAACGGTGCTCCTTGAGATGTTCAAAGCTTGGGATATTTTATTATAACCTAACACTGCTTTAAACTTTTCCACAACTTTATCTCTGACCTGTCTGGTGTGTTCCTTGGCCTTCATGATGCTGTTTGTTCACTAAGGTTTTCTAACAAACCTGTGAGGGCTTCACAGAACAGCTGTATTTATACTGAGATTAAATTACACACAGGTGGACTCTATTTACTAATTAGGTAACTTCTGAAGGTAAATGGTTCCACTAGATTTTAGTTAGGGGTGTCAGAGTAAAGGGGATATTTGTAAAAAAAAAATTAAAACCATTTGTCATTTTCCTTCCACTTCACAATTTTGTGCCACTTTATATGGAGGAAAAGAAAACTGCGCTAGTCCAGTGAACAATAAGGGTGGACAAATCCCAAAAAGCTGCAATTAATGTGAGATAAACACAAACATAAATAAAAAAAGAAAAAATCGCGCTAAATAAAGTCCAAAGTGAAAAATAAAATGCATTAAAAATTTGTGAATAAATGAAAGAAAGTCCCAATTATTGGACAAATGATGCAGATAATTATTCGCCAGTCAGTGGGTCACGTAAAATGATCACCATGTGAAATGCATGCTTACCAAAATGTACGCCAAAACGTGCAGATGGCCGCAACCCCAGCCTGGGTTTTAGATCTTGTGAGATGAACTAAGACATTTGGGATCCTCTCAAAGCAGCTATGCATAGGTTCCACAGATGTCGATATATATTAACAATAACAATTCATCATAGCGTGATACTGTAAAAATTATGAATTGTGCACAATAGATACAAAAAGCCCTAGCATCGTGACCAACCCAAGAAAGGACAAACACCACCTTGTGAAAAGAGCAACTAGAAGTGTCCCGTCACCACACGGAGGGCCTCCTTACCAGATGCTGGAGGCCCTCCGTGTGGTGACGGGACACTTGTGTGCCACTTTGTGTTGGTCTATCACATAAAATCCCAAAAAAGTAAATTTATGTTTTTGGTTGTAACATGCCAAAATGTGGAGAATGTCAAGGAGTATGAATACTTTTTCAACGCACTGTCATATACTTTCCATAAGAAATGAAACCGCAGCTCACAATACTGTGTTTGCAGCATTTAAGTTTCAGTCCAACTTCATTGTACATGCAGACATCTTGGGGAGTAGAACAATGCACTTAGTACTGCAGCTCTTTGAGATCAGGGATGATCCAGCACTGCCACGAGAAACAAGGGTGTTGTAAAAGTGGTGACGGGACAATCACATAATAATAGTATACAATCACTTCCATCAAAGTTAATACTGAAGCACTTTTACCAGGACTATCTGGTTAGCTAACAGTGGTGTAAAGATCAGTACCAGTGGTGTACATAGGTAAAGCAGAGCACCTAGCAGGGATGGTAGCTTTCTAGCAGCCCCCGCTCAAAAGTTGTGAACAGGAAGTGTCCACAGGGGCTCCAATCTCTTGGTCAGTAAGGCTATGGTAGTGTTGGTCAAGCAAGGCAATGTGTTGTGGGGCTCCACCTATTTTCTAAAGCCTGATTGGAAGGTAGCAGGGGGGCTGCCTTACATCTAATTAACATTCAGGATTATAGCAGTGTAGGTAGGCTCAACATCATACATTTTTATGAAAATACAATAAAAACTGGTGTAAAGTGTAGAAAGCTTGGATCATTGTGAATAATACTAAAATTGTTAGAAAAAACTGGGAGGAAAAAATACTGTGGAAGATGCCATGCAGTTCCAGAATGGACCGTCAAAGGGAGAGGTGGGGGAGATAAATATTAAAAAAAAAAATGCAGGTAAAATACACATGTTGCATAAAAATAAATACTGTGAGCAATAAAAATACACAAGCTTCATGATTCAAAAATCCATCATGAGATACTATAAATAGGCTAAAATATGGACTAGATTACAGTATATTGAAAATGTAAAATAATCCCTATATTAACTGAAAAAAGTGCTAAAATAGTGTGAACATGGGCCACAGACTAGGGCATAGTATTGATTTCATGTGCTAGTGAAGACCCTTCGCGCTACCTATTGGATTAGTGTGAAAAACGTGACAATCAGTGATTTAACAAGCTGCAAAAGCTATAGTGTTCGCAAACACACATAATAGTACATAAATAAATGGATAGTGATTTTGCGCAATAATTAACTGTCGCATACTATAAAATATATGCAAAAGTGATGCTCCAAAATAAAGTTCAACTGATGTGCACTAATATTCTTGATGATTAAACAATCTCCAATAAAATTAATTCAGTGTCTTCACACAACTGCTATGTGCTCCCAGAACTCTCACCTCCAAACAATTTATGTCCAGCCTCAAAGATATGGGAATATCCAGCCTTTAGGCTCCAAACTACAGGATACAATATATCGCCACAGGTGATGTGTCATCAGCTTCTCAAGGCCCATATATTAACACCGATATCCAATATCATGCTCATGACGCCAGGCTTGAAACTTTTACCATATCGTTGTTATAGGCTCTGGTTAGCATGGAAATCAAATGAATAAAAATGGCCTCCATAGTGTAGTATGTTAAAACCAAACAGCAATTTATTAAAGATAAATAGGTTCTTACATCATAAAAAGTGCAATAGGGTAAAATCACAGCGTTTAAACGCTTTCTCGCGTCACTTCCGGTCCACGACTCTATCTGGCCACGCCCAACGCATTATGTCACGACACGTGACTTCATCAGGTAAAATCGGATTGGCTATTGACTGATTGTATTTATACACTAGGTACAGGAAGTGTTATGGCGGCCATTTTCTTGTAGCTGATTTCTGAATTAATGACCACGGCCATTTTCCAAGTAAACAGGCAGTGTAATATAAATAGAGGATCCTAAAACATAGAGAAGCAGTGAGGCTATTTCCCTATGTTGAATATAAACTGATCAGCCATTTTCCAGACGTTCTATAATATAATAGGTAATGTAGCCATTCTCAAAAGTAAATAAATGAATAATTTTCAAATAGAAAAACGATACGGTCAATTTCATATAATGTCTACTGAATTTGTTGGCCATTTTCTTGGAGGTCAACGACTGACTCATCTACATCCCACATTAGCTTTTATTATCTCACGTTATTTTATTTACATTTTTATGTATGATGTAGATTAGTTCATCGTTGACCTCCAAGAAAATGGCCGACTGATTCAGTAGAAATTATATGAAATTGACCATATTGTTTTTCTATTTGAAGTTTATTCATTTATTTACTTTTGAGAATGGCTACATTACCTATTATACTATAGAATGTCTGGAAAATGGCTGATCAGTTTATATTCAACACAGGGAAATAGCTTCACTGCTTTTCTATGCTTTAGGACTCTCTTTATATTACACTGCCTATTTAAAATGGCCATGGCCGTTCATTTAGAAGTCGGCTACAAGAAAATGGCTAACGTAACACTTCCTGTCCCTAGTGTATAAATACTATCAGTCAATGGCCAATCCGGTCCCCTGATGAAGTCACGTGACGTAACGCGCAGGGCGTGGCCGGATAGAGTCATGGACTGGAAGCAACGCAAGAAGGCCATGATTTTACCTTATAGCACTTTTTATGATAGTTTGATGCAAGAACCCATTTAATCAGTTTTTTAATACATTGCTGTTTGGTTTTAACATACTACACTATGGAAGACCTTTTTATTCATTTGATTTCCATGCTAACCGGAGCCTATAACGATATGGTAAAAGTTTCAGGCCTGGCGTCTTGAGCTTGATATTGGATATCGGTGTTAATATATGGGCCTTAAGAAGTTAATGACACATCACCTGTGGCGATATATTGGAGGCTGGATATTCTCATATCTTTGAGGCTGGATATACAGTGGGGACGGAAAGTATTCAGACCCCCTTACATTTTTCACTCTTTGTTTTATTGCAGCCATTTGCTAAAATCATTTAAGTTCATTTTTTTTCCTCAATGTACACACAGCACCCCATATTGACAGAAAAACACAGAATTATTGACATTTTTGCAGATTTATTAAAAAAGAAAAACTGAAATATCACATGGTCCCATGTATTCAGACCCTTTGCTCAGTATTTAGTAGAAGCACCCTTTTGATCTAATACAGCCATGAGACTTTTTGAGAAAGATGCAACACGTTTTTTACACCTGGATTTGGGGATCCTCTGCCATTTCTCCATGCAGATCCTCTCCAGTTCTTTCAGGTTGGATGGTAAACGTTGGTGGACAGCCATTTTTAGGTCTCTCCAGAAATCCTCAATTGGGTTTAAGTCAGGGTTCTGGCTGGGCCATTTAAGAACAGTCATGGAGTTGTTGTGAAGCCACTCCTTCGTTATTTTAGCTGTGTGCTTATGCTCATTGTCTTGTTGGAAGGTAAACCTTCGGCTCAGTCTGAGGTCCTGAGCACTCTGGAGAAGGTTTTAGTCCAGGATATCCCTGTACTTGGCCGCATTCATCTTTCCCTCGATTGCAACCAGTCGTCCTGTCCCTGCAGCTGAAAAACACCCCCACAGCATGATGCTGCCACCACCATGCTTCACTGTTGGGACTGTATTGGACAGGTGATGAGCAGTGCCTTGTTTTCTCCACACATACTGCTTAGAATTAAGGCCAAAAAGTTCTATCTTGGTCTCATCAGACCAGAGAATCTTATTTCTCACCATCTTGGAGTCCTTCGGGTGTTTTTTAGCTTTCATGTGTCTTGCACTGAAGAGAGGCTTCCGTTGGGCCACTCTGCCATTATGCCCCGACTGGTGGAGGGCTGCAGTAATGGTTGACTTTCTACAACTTTCTCCCATCTCCCGACTGCATCTCTGGAGCTCAGCCACAGTGATCTTTGTGTTCTTCTTTATCTCTCACCAAGGCTCTTCTCCCCCGATAGCTCAGTTTGGCCTGACGGCCAGCTCTAGGAAGGGTTCTGGTTGTCCCAAACGTCTTCCATTTAAGGATTATGGAGGCCACTGTGCTCTTAGGAACTTTAAGTGCAGCAGAAATTTTTTTGTAACCTTGGCCAGATCTGTGCCTTGCCACAATTCTGTCTCTGAGCTCTTCAGGCAGTTCCTTTTGACCTCATGATTCTCATTTGCTCTGACATGCACTGTGAGCTGTAAGATCTAATGTAAACAGGTGTGTGGCTTTCCTAATCAAGTCCAATCAGTATAATCAAACACAGCTGGACTCAAATGAAGGCGTAGAACCATCTCAAGGATGATCAGAAGAAGTGGACAGCACCTGAGTTAAATATATGAGTGTCACAGCAAAGGGTCTAAGGCCCCTTTCACACGATCGGACCGTTCAGGTCCGCCTGTCAGTTTTGACGGCGGACCTGAACGGATGCTCAATGCTAGCCTATGGAGCGACGGATGTCAGCAGAGACATGTCCGCTGACATCCGACCCGGTCCGATCCGCAAAAAGCAGACGGATGGCCTTACTACGTCCGGATCCGTCGCTGGCGGATTGGATTGGGTAAGATCTGATGAAAACGGACATGCTGTCCGTTTTCATCCGATCCCTCCATAGGCAGCAGCGGCACCTGACAAGCCCCTCCCCGCTCAGTGAGCAGAGAGGGACCTGTCATCCACCGGTTTGGCGGAGATCAACTGAGATCTCCCGCTGAGCCGGCGGACTCCGTGGAAGCGGAGTCCACCTTGTGTGAATGAGGCCTTAATACTTAGGACCATGTGATATTTCGGTTTTTCCTTTTTAATTAATCTGCAAAAATATCAGCAATTCTGTGTTTTTCTGTCAATATGGGGTGCTGTGTGTACATTAATGAGGAAAAAAAAATGAACTTAAATGATTTTAGCAAATGGCTGCAATATGACAGAGTGAAAAATTTAAGGGGGTCTGAATACTTTCCGTCCCCACTGTACATTGTTTGGAGGTGAGAGTTCTGGGAGCACATAGCAGCTGTGTGAAGACACTGAATGAATATTATTTATTGGAGATAGTTTAATCATCAAGAATATTTGTGCACATCATTTGAACTCTATTTTGGTGCATCACTTTTGCATAAATTTTATTGTATATGACCGTTCATTGCTGCACAAAATCACTATCCATTTATTTATGTAGTATTGATTTCAACCTCTTCATTTAAACCTGCTGGAGCTATAGTATCCATATATACTAGACCAACAGGTATGTTTATATGTGTTTCCTTATATATACTGTATTCTAGCCTGTACTTTAGCTTACAGTGTTACCAAACTGAGGACCCTGCATTCACTATACTGTATCTGGTCTTTCACAGAACATGGAAATGCAATTATTTTACTAAATATAAATTGCTAAATACCTTTTCTCATAAGCGGTATATAGCAATCTTGTGACTTCCATCAGTGTCTGGCCGAGTACTGAATAATGCTTGTAGGAGGAGTTTTCATTCTCTTCTGACTATCCTATGAGGCTGTATGACTCCTGACCCTCTGCCTGAACCATGCTGATTGGCCCTGTGCTGATCACATGCACGTGTCCAGAAAAAAAAACTCTCTAGCAATATACAGCAACCTGAGCATGTGCAGAGTGCTCCCAATGCTCTGTACTACCAGGAGATTGGGGACTGTGGAAGAAGGGGAGGATTAGCGAAGACAGGATCAAACCGCCTTTTTACACAATGCACAGGATTATCCCCTTAGGTTCCACAGTGAGTATAACAATCATGCTGTATTTATAATACAAGAAATCTGTGAACTATGTCTCCCCCTGATGACTCCTGGAATTGCATGGTATCTTGCTCATATGGGATTTTCCACACTAGTTCTCCTCCTGTTTTTACTAATAATTTTAGTATTGTTTTAACTTTAGAGAATTATTGTATTGAAAAAAACTGGACCAACAGGTATCATGTACCAAGGTTTTCATGTTCCCCGTAAAAAAATAAATGAATTAAAAAAAAAAAAAATATATATAAAAAAACCATCTGTGTTCGCTGAAACGAACAAACCTGATGGACTGGATGGACCCGTGTGTATGTAAAGCCGCATACACACAAACGGAATGTCTGACAGAAAAAGTCAGACGGAAGCTTTTCCTATGTATTCTATTCTATTATCTATTAGAGCTGCACGATTCTGGCTAAAATGAGAATCACGATTTTTTTGCTTAGAGGATAGATCACGATTCTCGCGGCGTAACATCATCTTTCACATTGAAACAAAAAAATTGTGCTAACTTTACTGTTTTTCGTTTTCTTTTATTTATTGAAGTGTATTTTTTCCCAAAAAATTGCATTTGAAAGACCGCTAGGCAAATACAGTGTGACATAAAATATTGCAGCAATTGCCATTTTATTCCCTAGGGTCTCTGCTAAAACATATATATAATCTCTAATGTTTGGGGGTTCCAAGTCATTTTTTTTTTTTTAGCAAAAAATATTGATTTTAACTAGAGGTCGACTGATATATCGGCCGGCCGATATATCGGCCGATATTTGGCGTTTTTTACTTAATCGGCATCCGATTGTGCTGATAAAAAAGGCCGATTGTAACTTCAGCCATGACTTGCAAATGACTTCTGTAATAGAAGTTAATGCAAGTTTCCTGAGGTTATCTGTGGAGAGGAGTCTCTCCTCCTCTGGGCAGCCTGCCAAGTCTGATAAGAAGATACATTTGTATCTTTCAGGTTCTTTTTATCAATAGACTGAACTCCGTGTGTAGAAGCTCTCAGTTTAACCATTTAAAGACTAAATCTTTTCTGACACTTGTTGCTTACAAGTAAAAATCCTGTTTTTTCTGCTAGAAAATCACTTAGAACCCCCAAACATTATATATATTTTTTTAGCAGAGACCCTAGGGAATAAAACGGTGGTTGTTGCAATATTTTATGTCACACGGTATTTGCGCAGCGGTCTTTCAAACGCAATTTTAAAAAAAAGAATACAGTAATGAATAAAAAAAAAACTAAGGCCTCTTTCACACGGACGATCCGTATGTCCGTTTTTCATCCTTCCGTTTTCAGATGAAAAACGGACATACATTCATCCCTATGGAGCGTCGGATGTCAGCGGTGACATGTCTGCTGACATCCGACCCGCTCCGATCCGAAAAGTGTAACGGAGGAAAAACCTACTTTTCCATCCGTTTTCGAATCGGATCGGGTGACGACGGACACTACGGTCCGTCATCATCCGATCCCCCCATAGGGGAGAGCGGCGCTCTAACAGGTCCGTCGCTGCACAGTGTGCAGCGATGCACCTGTCATCTTCCTGCTCAGCGGGGATCGGCGGAGCTATCCCCGCTGAGCAAGCGGATGTTCACGGGGCGGATCATGACTGATCTGCCCCGTGTGATAGAGGCCTAAGCAGTAAAGTTAGCCCATTTTTTTTCGTCCAAAAGTTTTGATTACCTGTTTTGTGTATTTAATATTTAAGTTTTACAATTATACATACAAGTGAACTGATTGGAGGTTTGTTTTGTTTAATGTTTAAATGAAAAAAAATTCTGTATTACTTAAGGCTGCTTTCACACTGGAGCGGGCATGCGTTGATGGTAAAACGCTGCTAGTTTTAGCTGCGCTTTACCGTCATTTTAGAGGCGCTATTCGGCTGCTAGCGGGGCGCTTATAACCCAGCTAGCGGCCGAAGAAGGGGTTAAATGCGCCCCTGAAGCGCCGCTGCCAAAACGCTTTGCAGGCGCTTCGGCAGCGGTGCGCATTCATTTCAATGGGCAGGAGTGGTATACACCGCTCCAAAGATGCCGTTTGCAGGACTTTTTTTTACATCCTGCCAGCGCATCGCCTCAGTGTGACAGCACTCGGGATATCACACTGAGACTGCAGGGGAGCCGTTTTACAGGCACTTTACAGGCGCTATTTTTAGCCCAAAAGCGCCTGAAAAACGCCCCAGTGTGAAAGGGGTCTAACTGTTAGATTTTATGAGATGAAGGGAAAAAAGAAAAAAAAAAAAATCGGCCAAATATATCGGCCAAAAAAAATCGGCATCACATATCGGCCATCGGCCACCGCGATTTCTAAATATCGGCATCGGCCAGAGAAAAACCCATATCGGTCGACCTCTAATTTTAACTTAAAAAGATTTAGACTTTAAGTGGTTAAACTTCCTGCATTTACACGTTGTTTAAAGTTAAGCAGATTGCCCCAGTTATTTTTTTACACAGAAAAGTTTATCCCTTTGATCTAAGAAGGAAGTTAGATACAATGT
Organism: Lithobates clamitans; assembly: GCA_037952925.1. NCBI lineage: Eukaryota > Metazoa > Chordata > Amphibia > Anura > Ranidae > Lithobates > Lithobates clamitans. The sequence continues at coordinate 686,524 of JBBGZY010001129.1, read as the reverse complement.
TTCAAGTTCTAAACTTGGCAGACTGCCTGGATGATTTCTTTTGACAGCTGAGTGAACAGATAATCTCTCCACTTGTTTATATGAAAGAATCGGCAAACTCGGCAGGAGAGATCGTCAGGGGAGGTGAATCGAGATCACGATTTTTTAACGATTAATTGTGCAGCTCTATTATCTATCTATCTTTCCTAAGCTATTCCGATCATGTGTAGGCCTCATCGGACTTTTCGTTTTTGAAAATTCTGACGGCCCTAGAAATGGAACATGTTCTAAATATTTCCGACGGAACCGATTCCTATCGGGAAAACCGATCGTCTGTATGCTGTTTCGACGGAACAAAAACGACGCATGCTCTGAAGCAAGTACAAGACGGAAGCTATTGGCTACTGGCTATTGAACTTCCTTTTTCTAGTCCCGTCGTAAGTGTTGTACATCACCGCGTTCTGGACAGTCGGACTTTGGATTGACCGTGTGTAGGAAGACTGCTTGAATGGAATTCCGTCTGAGAAACCTTCGGAGTTTATTCCTACAGCAAAACCGGTCGTGTGTACGTGGCATAAGGTAGCTTTTTTTCTCTAAATACTAATATAATGGATTCATACATATATATGGATTGGCACCTTCATTTACTGTATGAATATCCAAATGATTGGCCTTTACGACAGCCAATTGAGGAATGTGCAGGAACTCACAATGGTGTGCAAACCGCGGTGGCTGTTTCCAGTTTGTCATTACGTTGTACAGGCTGAGCGCCCCGCTGCTTATTGCATTCACCTGTCATTCCAGCCATAATAATCTGCTAATGCTTGCTGCTGAATTCCATTGTATGCAGATAATAGTCTGTGTGTGGACAAAGACGGTTTACAAACTTTTTTAGGTTGGCCCTGCTAGGGATGTTGCAGCCCTAACTAACTGCTGATTTCACCTCTGTTTACTGTTGCTGCTGCTGATCATTGCACTATTGTCTGCTATCCCAATTGTCCTGGTACAGGTGCTTCAATGTTCACATTGATGTAAGTGATTTTATGCCAATTTAAAGTTAATTTTTCTTCACCAGATCTGTGCCCTTCTGTGTCTTGTGGTATTTATACCTACTTGCCCACAAATATTCATAAAGTCTCCTACATGATGAAGAAGAGTACATTTGCATGTACTTATACTGCCTTGTATGTATATGCATATTCATGCAATAAATATAAATTTAGAGTCAAGCATATAAATGCTTATACACATGTATTTTGAGGAAGCATATATGCATATCTGCCGTCATGCATGCACTGAAATACAAATACAAACATATCACAAACTGCCCCCTATTCTTTCCCTGTGGTCCCTGTAGTGAGTAGGGGTGGGGCAGACTGCACAGATTTGTTTTGTATAACAAGCATGTTGGGGTGAATAGTGGGATTTTTAGGGGCTCTCTTGGGAAAATGTGATTAATTAAAACTTTGTTGTATTCACCGTAGAGTTTGATCCTTTATTTTATTTTTTTAAACTCTGCCTGTCTTTAATAAATAATGTCTTTAAATAATAATATTTCCTTTTAATTGCAATCCTGTATTGCAGGTGCAGCTGTCACAGGCCAAACTACTCGTCCATCTCCAACAGAGCCGACTACTAAAGTTCGCAGGAATCGCTCAATTAAAATTGGTAAAGCTGCCACCGTGTCTGAAACATGGAAGGCATCTTTGTGCAGAGAGATCACCAATTCTACTGAACTTAAACACCTTGATGACTTCTTGTTTGCTAAGGTAATGTACTTATGGTTACCGATAGATCAAACTTTGCGCTAATAAATGTTTGGGCTTTCAGCCCTCTATGCTGAGCAATTTGCAGATTCTGCCAAAAAATAAAGTGGGTGTGGGGTGATATGTTTGGGCAGGAGGAGCCAGCACTGTAATAATGATTTGTTCAAGGATAAGGGTACATTGTTCCAAGTAAGACACACAATGCATTTTACATCAGCCTTTTTTTTTTGTGCTCAAAGTTCAGCTTTAAGTGATGACAAAGTAAATATAATAATAACGTGTAAACTGATATGCTATGCGCAGCTGCGCCATGCAGCGATTGCGGTTTGGGGGGTGAAATTATGGTACAGAACACAGACTTGGAGAAGGTTTGGATTGATCCGGATCCAGCTAAGTGAATCTCTAGATACTATGGGGTAGTGGGCCCGTGGGTAACCACTTCAACTTCTAGGCCCATGGCATGGTGGGAGGCGATTGTCCCGGAGTTGTCGGATTGTCGGAGTTGTTTCTACATATGGTCTGGGAATGCAAAAAGGTGAGACCATTATGGTCGCAGGTGACTGAATTTATCTCGGATAAGTTTGATTTGCCTAACATTTCCTCCCCCCTACGTTGCCTCCTTGGGGTCTTTGATCAAGAGGAGATGAATGCATACACAAAACTGTTCCTTAGGATCCTATTCTTTGGTGTGAGAAAACTCATTGCCAGACGCTGGATAAATGACGAACAGCTGACTCTGGGGATGTGGATAAAAATAAACGCAGATGTGTATTAAATGACCTATGAAGCTAGAGGGGCTCCCAAGAAGTTTAGGAAGGTATGGTTTTGGTGGGTTGACTCTGAGAACACGTTGGAAGAGGAGGGATGATATAGACCATTAGACTGCTTAAGACCATTTTCACTTTTAAATCTATGGCATAGGGATGATAGTGAGTATACTTCTCTCAATGTGGACACAGTTGGGTTCTTGTATCCTATTGAACACAACACTGAATGCTGACATCCCCCAGTAAGGGAGTGGTTTTCTTTGGTAATCCGACTGGTTTTGGTTCTGGTTTAATGTTTAAAAAAAAAAAAGAAAAGCACATATCTCCAGTGTATGATAGGGGTGGGAACCTGGTTTGCTCAGTTAGGAGAATATTGATATGTACAACGTTATTGCTACTAATGTATGTTGGTTTCTTCATTGATCTTGATGTAACCCCTGTCTGATGTACTGTATGACTAATACTCAGGTGCGCAAAAAAATAAAACTGATATGAATAAATATTTAACATGTGAAGTGACTAGGCTGTGTTTTACGTTACATTTTTAAAAATATTTTTAGCAAAAATGCACTAAGCTGCATTTAGGAAGGGGAATTATAAAGGGGGATGTAAGAAACATATTAAAGTAATCGATATAATTATTAATATTATATCTGTGTATTAATTTGTCTAGTCCCTATAATTAGTTGTTCTATTAAACTCTGAGCACATGTTGTTAATATCACAAAAATACCAGGTTAGCTATGAAACCAAACACACGGTACTGCTAGTAAAACAATATCTTATTTTATTTCCCAAGGAATTAGGAAACGTACTAAAAGGGTATTACAATGTTACATGTAGCTTACAATCCGAATATAATATACTAAACAGCATATCTCTACAACATATAACAACAATGAAATATCAAAGATACTTATCACACATGGTTTCATCTGCTGGTTCTGGATGATAAAGGGGGTCTGGGCCACATGGAATTTAGGCCCAAGCCCTCAGTCAGAGCGAGGTCCCAAGATGGCAGAGGGACACCCTTACGGCAGGCATCTCAGCAACCAAGAGAGAGAGCAAAAGCCTGTGTTTCTTTCATTCAAACATACACGCCCACTCGTAGCCACCCCCATTTGCCTTTTATCCAATATACATAGCCGAGAGGCATCCCTTCAAATGTCTGCCCATTCTCCAGGAAGCATGCTATATTGTCCACCAGGGCCAGCGTCTCTATTAGCCCTGTGTCAAATCTAGACATCTTGGCAGCAGTGTTCTCTTTGAAACTTGTAATCACACATGTCACAGCAGGTGGGCTTGAGCCAAGCCCTTTTGCTATGCAGATTCTGCTTGGGGCCACATTCCTCTGTACTTTTTTTTTTTTTTTCAAACTGTGGGACTGCAAGGGTCAGCATGTCTGATCTCAGTTGTAAGAACAGATGTGTGGAAACTTTAGACATAAAACATTAGACCATGTTGACTTCCAACACATATACAGTTGGGATGGAAAGTATTCAGATCCCCTTAAATTTTTCACTCTTTTATATTGCAGCCATTTGCTAAAATCATGTAAGTTCATTTTTTTTACCTCATTAATGTACACACAGCACCCCATATTGACAGAAAAACACAGAATTGTTGACATTTTTGCAGATTTATTAAAAAAGAAAAACTGAAATATCACATGGTCCTAAAGAGGAGGGCCAGTCAAAAAAAAAAAAATTAAAAGTCAGCAGCTACAAATACTTCAGCTGCTGACTTTTAATTGGACACTTACCTGCCCCAGGGTCCAGCGATGCGGGGGATCGAAGCCCCGCTCGTCTCCCCCTCCGTTCAGCGGCGCCGGCATTGCAACTTTTGGTGCCGGGCTGTGGCTTCACAGCCTGGCACCCACTGCGCATGTGCGAGTGGCGCCGCGCGCCGTGATTGGCCGCTAAGTCACCTGGGACCTGTAATGGGTCCCAGATGATTGACAAGAGGGAGGGAGCAGAGCTGAGCCCTTCCTGTGCCGAGAAGGAAGTGATGTCACCAGCCCAGGCACTGAAAGAGGCAGACTACGAGGGACCCCCTAGCAACAGGCATTTAGAGGTGAGTAAAAAATATATATATCCAAATGTTTTTTTGTATTTTTTTTTTTTTAGGATTTTTCATGTAGTTTTTTTTTTTTTTTTTTTTTTTTGGGTGGAACCCCACTAAAGTATTCAGACCCTTTGCTGTAACACTCATATATTTAACTCAGGTGCTGTCCATTTCTTCTGATCATCCTTGAGATGGTTCTACACCTTCATTTGAGTCCAGCTGTGTTTGATTATACTGATTGGACTTGATTAGGAAAGCCACACACCTGTCTATATAAGACCTTACAGCTGACAGTGCATGTCAGAGCAAATGAGAATCATGAGGTAAAAGGAACTGCCTGAAGAGCTCAGAGGCAGAATTGTGGCAAGGCACAGATCTGGCCAAGGTTACAAAAACATTTCTGCTGCACTTAAGGTTCCTAAGAGCACAGTGGCCTCCATAACTCTTAAATGGAAGACATTTGGGACGACCAGAACCCTTCCTAGAGCTGGCCATCCGGCCAAACTGGGCTATCGGGGGAGAAGAGCCTCGATCAGAGAGGTAAAGAAGAACCCAAAGATCACTGTGGCTGAGCTCCAGAGATTCAGTCGGGAGATGGGAGAAAGTTGTAGAAAATCAACCATCACTGCAGCCCTCCCCCAGTCGGGACTTTATGGCAGAGTGGCCCGACGGAAGCCTCTCCTCAGTGCAAGACACATGAAAGCCAGGGACATGTCTGGACGTGATCCAAGGTGGACGTGTTAGAGCTGAGCTCCACACAACCAGGGAGAATCCATCGCCATCCCTGCCTTGTTCCGCCTCATCGAGGCGCCGTTTTAGCCTCACTAGCATCCGGACTCCCTCTGCTACAGCCCTGGTGAGATTTTAGTGAGGATCGGGGTACTTAAACCTCCTCTGGGCCTGTTGCTCGGCCCGAAACGCAGATGCCCGTCACCATCTTGCAGCCCTCAGACCATACAGGGAACTCGGCTTCTCATCCTTGGTGCCCAGGCACTCTGTACCAGTCTGTCAGTGGCAATAATCCCGGAGGGTGCGGACCGTACACAGAGCGGTGGGAAGTCGTCTGGAGACCCGAAACACCGGTCCCCATCCCCCGCGGCCTGACGCTACATTGCGGCCTGTCTACATCCCTGGACACAGTGAGTAGCTGAGCAGCTGCCTGCTTCTTCCACCCTGATTGCCCCCTTGCTGTGACTGTATTCCACTGTGCCATCAGGGGTCCGCTGCCCACACCACTTAGAACCCCTTTCGCATTACACAGTGCGGTGATCCCCCGGCCGGCTGATTCAGGAAAGTCCGCGGCTTCGGCCTACATTGGAGACCGGCGGCCATCTTGCTGCTCCTACTACACCCCATCCAGCTTTATCCAGCTCCATTTGCCGCACAGCTTTCTCCTCGCCAGGTCTGGTGCAAAGCTGGGTCTTTCTTTTTTTTGTTTTTGTTTTTTTTGTTTACAAGGCCATAGTGAACTCACCTTTATACTGAATATATTATTTATTGTTTGGTGCCGGCCCTCACATGGCATTGAATACATGTGAGTAAGGAGGGATCTGTCCAGCTTTCAGCCTTTTTGCTCCAGATATGCCAACCAAGACACCTAAACCCCGCTCCACACTGGGTAAAAGATCCGGGAAGGGATCAGCATCTCACCCAGACGCTTCCGGCTCCATTCAGCGTTACCTAGCTGCGGGAAGAATCGCCACTGGAGCCCGAGGCAGTCAGACCAGAGCCTCGAGACCAAGCGCCTCTCCCTCTTCCCACGCAGCCTCCATGAGAGAGAGCTCTCCTGCCTCCTCGTACTGCTCTGAAATCATGGATGATCCCGGGTCGCCTGCTGGCTCAGAAATGACATCTTTGATGAGCAGTCTTAAAAAAGAAGTTTGCGGGGATGTTCCACAGTCTGGAAAAATCCATCAAGAAAGAAATTATGGCTGTGCGGTCCGACATGTCACACATCTTGGTCAGGGTGGAAGAAACGGAGCAAAGACAGGACTCGCATGCATCAGCAATAAAAGAATTGCAAGAGACTGTTACCCAGTTAGCTTTAGCTCACCGTGCCACTCTCTATAAACTTGAGGACCTCTAGAATCGTAACCGCAGAAACAATCTCCGTGTCAGAGGATTACCTGAAGCAACCAGGGATAATGACCTTGAGCCATCTATCCGAGGTATCTTCAATACCATACTGGGTAACCCTGTCACTGACCCGCTGCGCTTTGACTAAGTACACTGGGCTTTACGACCCCGCAGCGCTAACCCAGACCAACCTCGAGATGTCATATGTCGTCTACACTACTTTAAGGATAAAAATGCCATCATGACAAAAATGCGGAATACCCCTAACATTGACTTCGATGGGGCGGTCATTAATATATTCCCAGACCTCTCCAAGGAAACCCTGGAACGCCGCAGAGCCTTGAAGCCGCTCTTGGAACACCTGCGTTCAGATGGAACTACATACAGGTGGGGTTTCCCCGCCTGTTTGATTGCTACTTAAATTGGCTGCTCCCACACACTCCGCTTCCCGGAGGAACTCTGATCCTTCCTACAAGATCTCAATCTCCCACCCGTGGAGCTCCCAGGTTGGCAGGATCCCATCCCTAAGTTTTCGTGCCCCATGGATCCTGTATGGCGAAAAAACCCCTCAAAGAAAAGGCGTACTTCAATTCCTGGATCTGCACAGAAACATGGTTGAGCTGCGCAGCTCTTTCTATATGCCCGCGCTACCAACGTAGTCGCTTAATCTTACGTTGGTTGTAATGACATGGTCAGATCCCTGTTGCTTCTTTATCTATGGCTCTAATTATGCTTGAATATCCCTGACCTGTTACCATTTTGTATGCGTTTTATACACTCAACTTCTGGTATTTTTTTTTTATTTTTTTTTTGCCAGTTTGACTTATCTGCAGGTTTCTTTGCAGGATTTATACAGTTTAAGGTGTTCTTGTTCTTTTATCCTTTCTATTTTGTTGGAGCTAACCTCCTAAAGTTATACATTTTTTCTTTCACAGGCCGAATGCTGACGGGATGTGTTATCTTTACACTCCCTATATACAGTATTCCCACGCCCCCCCTCCTCCTGGGGTTGGTGAGTGCGAGCTGCCTACAAGGTGATCTACCCGGTCACTATTTGGGGATCTGGATGGTCGCTCGCTCTCTCTCTCCCCACTGGGACCACCGCAGTTTTCTGCGTGATATTCATGTGTTTCCCACAAGATCGTTATTACGTACATATGTATGCTGTGTATTTTTTTTCTCTTTCTTCCTCTCTCTTCTTTCAATTTGTTTTCCCTCACTCCTTCCCCTCTCTCCCACCTCCCAGTTGGTATGCATGGAAGTGTAAGCTACAGGATCTCACTCCGCTATCACAATGGCTACATTAACAATTATTTCCTATAACTTTAGGGGTCTCAATGTTGCTGCTGAACGACACCAAGTTTTGCGGGAACTAAAGCAAGCCGCATGCTCTATTGCCTTTCTTCAAGAAAAGCATTTAACCCACTCAACGTCTGTTAAATTAGCCTCACCCCACTTTCCACAGTGGTATTACAGTCTCTCAGACACCAATAAAGCCAAGGGAATGGCCATTGGGTTTAGCGACAGTGTGTCTTTTCGCTTATCCGATATGCTAGCGGATGATCATGGTCGCTTTCTCTTTCTCAGGGGCTTCATAGGCAACACCCAGTGCACTTTTGCTAATGTTTATTGTCCCAACCATAATCAGCCTACCTTTCTCTCCCAAACCCTCACTAAATTATCACATTTCGCCAAAGGAATTACTATCCTCGCAGGTGACATAAATATGCCTCTTGACCCAATACTAGACACGTCTGAAGGCCAGTCTAACATATTTTTAAACGCCTGACATTTATCAAAAAGCGGCTACTAGATCTTCAATTAATAGACGTTTGGCGCCTACTTCACCCTAAAGAGAAGGATTTCTCACATTTTTCAACACACCACTCCTACTCTAGGATAGACAATATATTTTTAGATCACTTTCACCTTCCTCTTCTACAGTCTTCTCGCACTGCAACCATCTCAGACCATGCACCTGTTTCAATGCGTTTGACCATGCCCACTTTACCACGTCGTATTAATAATTGGAAACTGATTCTCTCCTCTCTAACCAAACTGAGGTTTCCATGCTGTCCTCACATCTGACACAATACTTTAAAGAAAATGTCTCTCCTGAGGCCTCCCCCCCACTTGTGTGGGAAGCTCATAAAGCGACCATCAGAGGACATCTCATAGAATTAGGGGCAAGGAAAAAAAGAGAGCATGGTCAACAAATTGAACAGGTTTTACAACAAATTGCTGACCTTGACAAGCAACACAAACTCTCTCTTCATATTGCGCACCTTAAGGCTCTTACACTCAAACGAGAGGAACTAAAGACCCTTCTTGACTTAGACACTAAAGAAATTTCACTGCCGGTCACAGAAATTCTATGAGTGGGGGAATAAACCAAGCAAGCAACTTGCCAGATCCCTAAAAGATAAGCAGACAAAGTCATTTATTCCCAAAATTAAACTCTCAACAGGTGAACTTGCACACGCAACCCCAAACATCGCCAAGGCTTTTAGAGAATTTTACGCAGAACTGTACAGTGTTAAGAACGATCTATCCTCCTTATCTCAAACAGAGAGAAGGAGTCGTATGCTCTCTTACCTGAAATTAGCTAATCTGCCTAGAATTTCTAATTCAGCTCTTGAGGAACTGGAAGCGGATTTCTCAGTAGAGGCATTCCAAGCTGCCTTAAAATCTTCCCCTTCGGGTAAAGCCCCTGGACCTGATGGGTTCACTATTTTATATTATAAAACGTTTAGCGACATCCTACTTCCTCGCCTCACTGCCTATGCAAATTCAATATCTCATTCTTCAGGTTTACGCCCAGAGTCCCTCTCAGCCCACATTACTGTCATTCCCAAACCTGACAAAGATCCCACCCTCTGTAGCAGTTACAGACCAATCTCCTTAATGAACACTGACATCAAATTATATGCCAAAGTAATAGCTAACAGTCTACTCCCCCTATTACCTAGCTGGATCTCAGCAGATCAATCAGGTTTCATACCCCATAGAGAAGCTAAAGATAATTCCCTGCGGGCAATTTCCCTAGCCCAATACGTGCGGAGGTGCGCCCAGCCCACCCTACTCCTTTCTACTGATGCTGAAAAAGCGTTTGATAAGGTGGATTGGCACTACCTCAAAACAACTCTGCGACACGTTGGACTGGGGCCTAAGATGCATCGCTGTATTTCCTCCCTATATTCCAACCCTACAGCACAAATTCGTATCAACGGGGTGCTGAGTGATCCTTTCACCCTGCATAATGGTACCAGGCAAGGATGCCCCCTATCCCCTATCCTTTTTGCTATCACCCTAGAACCCTTTTTATCCACAATCAGACATAACACCAATATACATGGCATACACGTAGGTAACAGAACCCACAAATACGCAGCCTATGCGGACGACATACTTTTTTTTATACAGCAACCACGTATCTCACTCCCTAACCTAATGTCTGCTTTCTCCACCTTTCAAACGATATCCAACTTTAAAATAAATCTTTCCAAATCTGAAATTCTAAATATTAATCTTCTCAGGTCGGAAGTGATTTCTCTGAAACCCCTCTTTCCCTTTAGGTGGGAACAAAAACATATGAAATACCTGGGCATCTATCTCACCCCTAATATCCATTCTCTTTTTAGACATAATTACATCCCCCTACTTATTAGAGAAGATTTGCGTAAATGGGCTAGCCTTTCACATTCTTGGCTAGGGAAAGTAAGCATTATTAAAATGAACATATTGCCTCGCATCCTCTTTATTTTTCAAATGATTCCACTGGGTGTGCCTATGGGGTTTTTCACAATCCTACAAACCATGATCTCCCGCTTTATTTGGGGGAACAGCCACCCCAGGATATCTAGAGAGATTTTGTTCCGCTCCAAGTGCTCTGGGGGACTGGCACTTCCAAATTTTAAAAACTATTACCATGCTGTTGTATTGTCCAGAATAGCAGATTGGAAATATGCTAATAATTCTAAACTGTGGGTCCAACTGGAACACTCTTTGAGTGGTGTAGATCTTTCTATTGCTCCCTGGATACCTCACTCCTGTAGGAAACTCTCTCATACTACTTCAGCCCTCACCATATCCTCTCTGGACATATGGGACGCCATACACAAGAAATTCTCTTGGAAATATAATTCCCCTCTGATGCCACTCCTCAATCACAACTACTTTTTACCGGGCCTACTGGATCCAGGATTTAAAACATGGGCCTCAGAAGACTCTCTTACTGCATCATGTCCTCTGCTCTAACACACTTAAGCCATTGTCTGCGATCCTAAGCCCTAAACCCATCACGTTTTTAGATAAGTGGAGATTCCACCAGTTACAACACTTCTTGAGTTCTTTCTCTCATCCACTAAGAGGCCTGCAAGAATTAAATAGCATTGAAGAAATTTCATCCAAAGGACCCTCCTTTACACAGTATTTCGCTGTTCTACAAAGCTCTTCTAGAGCTTCAAAACCCCTCACACCCACCCTTCCTGGCCAAATGGGAAATTGACTTAGATTCCCCTCTCACAAGCAACCAAAAGGACAAAGTTCTACAACTGGCCCACGTTTCCTCCCTTGCCATAAAACCGCCCGCAAAGCATCGAAGCAGCGGCGCTACCTATTGATTTCAATGGGCAGGGGCGCTTTAGGAGCGGTGTATTCACCGCTCCTACAGTGCTGCAAAGAAGCTGCTTGCAGGACTTTTTTTGACATCCTGCCAGTGCAGCGCCCCAGTGTGAAAGCACTTGGGCTTTCACACTGGGATTGCAGCTGAGGCTTTTTTCAAGCGCTTTTTAGGCGCTTTAAAGCGCCTGAAAAACATGTCCAGTGTGAAAGGGGTCTAAGAATTTCTGTAGTTATGACTGTAAGAATCAAAATACACAGACAAACATTGAGCTTTTATGATCTGATAATTAAACGTATCTTCTGATTTTTCTTTACAGATCAACACCCTACATCAGAATAAAACTGCTATTGAAGGCCTACTCTGCAAAGCAATGGAAATGTTCAGAGAGAACCTCAAGTTCATGTACTCTTCTCCAGTAGGTTGCATACCTCCCATAAGGTTGAGATTTGTACACTGGGAATTTAGTGAAGATTAAAGTGACATTGACGTGACATCGACCAAATATTATCTGCCTGAGTTCATTCCTTGTGCATATGTTTAAATTAGTGATTGATGATTGGATCGCCTGCAGTAAATGTTTGGTGAATGTCACATTCACTGATTTAGAAGTATACCCCGTAAAGTATCTAATAAAAGTATGAGTACAGTGCATGCTACATCAATAGCAAAGTGCTAGAGAACCAGTTACAATAGAGTCCTGGGTACCTGTATTGAACATTTTATATATGTGACTTGTTTCTTTTCAGAAAGGACACATTCATGCTGGTTACAAAGATCTTATGGAAAATTTTCAGCTTCTTGTGAACAACTTAAACAGAGAAAGGAATGAGAAGGATGTGAAGCTTGTCCTTAACCTTTTCCAGTCTTTCCTGGATGAGTTTACACGTGGATACACAAAGAGAGATGACGGTGAATCGCACAAGGTTAATTTTTTATTTTAATGGGCATCCTGTTATTTCACACACATACTAGCAAGCCTAAACTAATAGAACTAAATTTAGAAAATAATTCAGGCAATAATACAGTTTAAGGTACATTTTGTTACTAATAAATATGGCAATATAAACTGCATAACAGGGGGGAAATAACTGGTACAATATATTTTATTTTTGTTTAGCTATGTGGATTTTTTTTCAAACTGTAAAAAAAAAATAATACAATAAAATCTAAAATCATACTTCACCTGTTTGGGTGCCTTACGGTACATGGCTGTACAGGGTTTCCTCTCCCTGTTGGTAACATCCGCTCATAGTTTTCACTTAAAGTGTTACTAAACCCAGGACCCTGCATTCACTATATTTTGTCTCCCACAGTACACAGAACATGGAAATGCAATCAATTTAGTAAATTTAAACTGCTAAATACCTTTTCTCATCAGTAGTATATAGCAGTCTTGTGACTTCTATCAGTGTCTGGTTATAGCTTGTAGGAGGAGTTTTCATTCTCACCTGGTTGTCCTATGAGGCTTCAGGACCCCTGACCCTCTGGACAGTGCTGATTGGCCCTGTGCTGATCACATTCTCTCTCCCAAGAAAAAAAAAACTCTCTAGAAATAAACACCAAACTGTGCATGTGCAGCTTGCATCAGGAGATGGTTTGGAACTGTGGAAGAAGAGGAAGATCAGAGAAGACAGGATCAAACAGCCTTTTTACACAATGCGCAGGATTAACCCCTTAGGTTCCACAGTGAGTGTAACCAGCATGCTTTACTTCATATACAGACTGATTTTACTGTTGTGGGTTTAGTAACACTTTAATGTATGTTCCATGTGGGCGGTACCAGCCTGTTACTTGTGGATGTAAGTACTACTTTTCTTTTTTTGTATTTGTTCTTGGCATATGACAAAGTTGCTATGTCTCTGCTGGATTCTTATTTTTCTAAAAAAAAGATTACACAAAAAAAAAAAAATTGTACTTCACTCCAAGTATTAGTGTTTGTTGCATAAAATAAGCATATTGATTCACTTATTTTTTAAGGAAAAAGATTGTGAATTTAGAACCGTGTATAGCTTTACAAGCCAAAGTGTACAGCATGGTGTGTTTCTGGGTTTTGATTATGAATCCAATAGCAAAAGTCTGGCATCACAAAACCTTTTCTGCCTCTTTTCAAACATTCTTTACATTTTTTTTCTCAGTTGAGAATATGTAAATATGGCAGATACATGTGTTCAATTTTCATAACTAGACCATTTAATTTTCCAACTTCCATACATTTTTAATACCTTCACTCTTTTTCCCACAAGGTCACAGGGTTCATATACACTTCTATTCTTCAATTCTAGCATTACTCACAGGTATTTATTGGTGAGTAATTATGAATTGTATATTTCCAGTGCTCAACACTCAAATGCCCCACACAACCCGTGTCCTTACTGGTTACTGAATGTCTGTACAAATCTAGTGAAAATTAAAAACAATATATCTTCCATTTATCCTACATGAAAAATTTTGGAAAAAAATAAACTCCCCAAATAATTAGATCCTCATACATTAATGGGTCATATTAGGCATGTGAATAAATATGTTAACAGCCACCAAGTGTCATTCTTCCTAATCCCAATAACTATTCAACAGTCAAAATAAACACTTAGTGTAGTATTTCCAACACAAACAACCAACAAAGTGAAATTGTGCAATCCGTAATAGACCATGTGTGCACACATTGTTCCTATCAGTCCAACCACCAATGTGCACCCACATGCAATGGGCTCTTACCAAATGGGTTATTAGCTTATGTAGGAGTAGGTTATTGCGATTTCCCTTGGTCACCAGACTCTCTCTCTCTCCTTGGACACCTTCTATGCCTCCAAAAGATGCTGGAAAACAAGCAGTCCATAGTGTAGTATAATCAAGAATCAACTGATTTATTAAAATATATGGTTACATAAGAAGAGGAAAAGGTAGACAGTATGCTTGGTAACAACGAGGAATGCAGTATTACCACTTCTGGTTCTAGACATCACTTCCTCAATGCATTTGTGGGGAAATTGAGGGTTGTAACTGAGCGCTGGAAATATATAATTTGTAATTGCAGAACTTGTCGGGGGAGATAAGGTGATTCCAGCTGCTGGGGGAATTTCAACTGATTTGAGAGATTGTTCCACTGGTGTTATATCGGTAAATGTTTATTGGTGTGTAAAATGTGGTGAAATAAAAGAACTGTTCACCACCATACTGCTATTTGGTATATATGACTATTTTGTGGCACAGACATGGTCTGACGGATTTCTCTTTAACAGTAGAGATGTGCAAATAGTATTTCCTTTCATTTCCACAGCACTTTAATAATATTTAGTTAGCGTATGTGCACCCAAGTGTGATATACAAACCTATGACATTAGGAGAAAGACAAATGCCTTATTGTTAGCATGATTGCAATGACATTAACAAGTGGTTAGGAATATTACACAATAAAGCTATGTAAAATCCCATCTTATTAATTGCGATCAATAAATGATGTTTGTTGTATCTTTAGCAAAGAAAATCTCAGAAGAAGAAGAGGAAACAGGATCAAAATGTGAGTTTGCTTATGTGTTTTGTATACAAACTGACTAACAATTTCACCACTTTATCAGTCACAGGTCTTTGAGCCATTTATATTTGGTCTTGAGCATCTGCCTCAGAAAAGCAGGACATTAAAAATTGGGAAACACACTCCCCCCTTACATATACAGTGCATCCGGAAAGTATTCACAGCACTTCACTTTTTCCACATTTTGTTATGTTACAGCCAAAATGTTTGTTTTTTTTATGTTTATTCCAAAATGGATTAAATTGACTATTTTCTTCAAAATTCTACAAACAATACCCCATAATGACAACGTGAAAGACGTTTTTTGAAATCTTTGCAAATTTATTTAAAAAAAAAAATACATGTACATACAGTGGATATAAAAATTCTACACACCCCTGTTAAAATGTCAGGTTCCTGTGATATAAAGCTAAAAAATTTCAGAACTTTTGGAAACAAATATACACCTCAATGTGGGATTTTTAAGGCAATGTAGTAGACAGAAGATTGTATTTAAATAAAAAGATAATTTAATGATACACAAAAATTATATAACATACAAAAAATACTTTTGATGATCGTGCAATTAAAAAAAACATCAAATGACATGAAATAAACAGGGAGTCAAAGCTCCTACATCGTGCTACAAGATGCAATCACCACCTATGATGATGCGATGGCGTCAAGTAGCGATATTCCAACGGGTTTCAACTTTATAACATCAAAAAGTCTTCCTCAGGGAAAGATTGCATCACGTTCTGAAGTTTCAAAAATAACAGTATTACTGACAGTGTATATATATATATATATATATATATATATATATATATATATATATATATATATATATATATATATATATATATATATATATATATATATATATATATATATATATATATATATATTGCATGTATTTCATTGATCGCTTGGATTGAACAACTTACATTTTTTTTTGTATAGCTGCAGGAAAAATGCATTCCCAGTGCTACGGGGGGGTTTTTTCGTCATTCGGCAGCAGTGCCCATTCATTTCACTGGGCAGGGGCAGTGGAGGAGCGGTGTATACACCGCTCCAAAGATGCTGCTTGCAGGACTTTTTCTAACGTTCTGCAAGCGCACCGCTCCAGTGTAAAAACACTCGACTTTCACACTGGGGCTGCCGGGAGGCGTTTTACAGGCGCTATTTTTGGCCCTTTCGTGCCTGAAAAAATGCCTTCAGTGTGAAAGTTGGTCTAAAGGAGTTGCAGGAATAACTGGCAAGTACTGGCTGTGTGGTACATGTGACAACAATCTCCTGCATTTTTCATATGTCTGGGCTATGGGGTATAGTGGCATGATGGAGGCCTTTTATTATTTAAAAAAACATCCAAGCCCGGCTAAATTGTGGGAAAATGTGTTTTGGTCCGATGAAAACAGGTTGAACTTTTTGGCCATAATTCCAAAAGATCTGTTTTCGCAAAGACAACAATGCATATAACTAAAAGAACACCATACCCACAGTGAAGCATGGTGGTGGCAGCATCATGCTTTGGGCTGTTTTTCTTCAGCTGGAGCAAGGGCCTTCGTCAAGGTAGAGGGACTTATGAACAGTTCCAAATACCAGTCAATATTGGCACAAAACCTTCAGGCTTTTGCAAGAAAGCTGAACATGAAAAGGAACTTTATCTGTCAGCATGACAACGAACCAAAGCTTACATCCAAATCATCAAAGGAATGGCTTCACCAGAGTTTTGGAATGGCCCAGGCAGGGCCCAGACCTGAATGCGATTTGAAAATCTGTGGGGTATTAGATCTTCCCAAGCTGCAAGGCGGATTAGGTTTCCCTCACTTTGCCAATACTATCAAGCAGCCCAGCTGGCCCGACTTCCAAAATATCACGCTGCTCAGGAAACACCCCTTTGGGTTGCTCTTAAACCTGTGGATTGTGACTCTCTCAGTGGCCTATTTGCTGCGGCTCCACCCAAGGGACTGCAAATCACTTAGGAACCCCACTACACGCCACTCGCTACAACTTTGGGCCAATCCCAAAACCAGGGTTGGACTCTAATCCCCACATAACCCCCTCTTGTCCTATCTCCATAACCCTGCTTTCTACCCTGCGTGGACCTTCCCTTCTACCTTCCATTGGTGGTCGTCCGCTAATCTCATCCAAGCCTACTCATTTACTACTCCTGATGCTTTAAATCCTTCCCTACACTCAGCGAGTCCCATGGCCTTCCTAACTCTAAAATTTTCCGCTATCTTCAACTCAAGCACTTCTATACCCCTTGCTTGCGCACTGACACCTCCCTCCCAGACCTGTCAGCATTCGAACCCACCTGTAATAAAGACCCCCATGATCGGGGCTTAATAGCTCTCATCTACACCCAGCTATTAGACCCCCCCAGACGTTCTTCCCTCCGCTATGCAGCGCAATGGGAAGCTGATCTGGACCTCCAGCTAGAGGCGAAAGACTGGTCTGACATTTGGCTAGCCACCAAATCTGCTTCCCAAAATGTAGTAGCCTTGCAAACCAACTATAAGGTATTAATGCACTGGTACTCTGCCCAGATATCGAAATACCTCCCTTCCTACTCCTTTTGATTGCTTTCGAGGTTGTACTGAACGAGGCACGCACCTCCACATTTGGTGGAGCTGCCCCATAGCCCAAACATTTTTGGCCAAAATCTTCCACATTATTTCTACTCTTGTTGGCAGCACCCTTGACCTCTACCCCTCTATTCCCCTACTTGATAAAAAAAAACTCTAGACCTGACTTGCCCCCAATTCAAATTACTTCTGCAGGTCACAAGAGATGCAAAGCAAACAGTCATAAAAGGCCTGGAAAACCCCCCACCTGAACACTTTGGAAACCAAGCATAGAATCACTAGAGCGATGAGCCACGCTTAGATCGAGGCCATACGCCTCGATAAGGTCACTAAATTTGAGACTTTGGCAACCCTGGGTAGTTCATTTTCTCCCCCTTGATTTTGATAGCTCTCTACTCTGCCCTTAGGTCACTTCCTTCCTAAGTATATACAGACATCTAACCCCCCACACCCCCTCCTCCTCCGGCGACTCCTCTCCTCTCTTCTGCTCCCTCTTGCTTTCCCCCTTCGATCCACATATCTACCTGTGGGACCATGGTCCGATACCCCTAGTTTCCGGTACGTAACCTGACCCTTTTACCATCTCATTCCCAACACTTGCTGTAGCTAGCTCTCACTTGCAAAAGTAGCCCACTGCTGGTTTCAGATCTGTGCCTCACCACCGACTCGCTTTATATTGGCTATATGTCGCATTACTCGCCGGTTTTGAATGCACTGTACTATTGCTGCTACCACTATCTCCACAACTTGAGCTGCGTCTCTACTGGTTCCATGGTTTGATCTACACTCAATGCACTATCTTTGCTCCTAAGGAGCTAAAAGATAAGGTCCTCCATTCCCAGGGACACTGTATACAGACACCATTGTCCTTTCATCTTGCTGAGAAAGATCCTGCCTTCCTCACTTGATAATCCGGGCCAGTTGTGTTGTTTGGCCCTGCTCTTCAGGAGTTTAAGTACACCAACGAAAGTGGCTAGCTGAAGACAGTCTTATCTTTTCTTCAAATGGACTGAAGCTACTAGTGCCATACGGACCCGCACACACATATTCGGGGCTCTGTATATGCAGTGGGTGTGTGTGGGACAGTTTATCTAGGAAGTTAAGCCATTACATGTTGATTTAAATAAAGTGTTTAAAGTTGGGCCTGTGGTGTCAGGGGCATGAAGAGAGAGGCCTGACATAAGAGGGTCATTCCTCTGCTCTCCTGCCTGGACTCATAGAGCTGACCTAAGTAAATGTAACCAATCTGTCACAGATTGCCTCTGCTCTTGGGGTTATTCTCAGGTTTTGAATACCCTGAAAGCAGCCTGAATATGGTATTAAGCTATATTGCTGTTAATCTCAGTTATTGCTCTCCAATTGCATTACTTGAATGTATATGGTTAGCTTTTGTTACTCTTTTCCACAGAAATATTGCAGTAAAGACAATTTCTGTGTTATATCATGTGTTTCTCATTGGTCCTTGCACTTACACTATTGCCAGGTGTGCCAGAGGGGGCTGAGACTGTTATTGGGGTTGAGAGGCAGAGTAACGGACTGAACAAACTTAAGTGGCTTTTCCGGGGGTAGCGCTACACTTCAATAAAAACATTGAACAAGAAAATCTGTGGGGTGATCTGTGCACAGGAGATGCCCTTGCAATCTGACAGAATTGGAGTGTTTTTGCAAAGAAGAGTGGGCAAATATTGCCAGGTCAAGATGTGCCATACTGATAGATTCATACCCAAAAAGACTGAGTGCTGTAATAAAATCAAAAGGTGCTTCATCAAAGTATTAGTTTAACCACTTCAGCCCCGGAAGGTTTTACCCCCTTCCTGACCAGAGCACTTTTTACAATTCGGCACTGCGTCGCTTTAACTGCTAATTGCGCGGTCATGCAATGGTGTACCCAAACGAAATTTGCGTCCTTTTCTTCCCACAAATAGAGCTTTCTTTTGATGGTATTTGATCACCTCTGCCGTTTTTATTTTTTGCGCTATAAACGGAAAAAGACCGAAAATTTTGAAAAAAAATGATATTTTCTACTTTTTGTTATAAAAAAAATCAAATAAATTCAATTTTAGTCATACATTTAGGCCAAAATGTATTCGGCCACATGTCTTTGGTAAAAAAAATGTCAATAAGCGTATATTTATTGGTTTGCGCAAAAGTTATAGCGTCTACAAACTAGGGTACATTTTCTGGAATTTACACAGCTTTTATTTTATGACTGCCTATGTCATTTCATGAGGTGCTAAAATGGCAGGGCAGTACAAAACCCCCCCAAATGACCCCATTTTGGAAAGTAGACACCCCAAGGAAATTGCTGAGAGGCATGTTGAACCCATTGAATATTTTTTTTTTTTGTCCCAAGTGATTGAATAATGACAAAAAAAAAAAAAAAAAAAAAAAATTACAAAAAGTTGTCACTAAATGATATATTTCTCACACAGGCCATGCGTATATGTGGAATTGCACCCCAAAATACATTTAGCTGCTTCTCCTGAGTACGGGGATACCACATGTGTCGGACTTTTTGGGAGCCTAGCCGCGTACGGGGCCCCGAAAACCAAGCACCGCCTTCAGGATTTCAAAGGGCATACATTTTTGATTTCACACCTCACTACCTATCACAGTTTTGAAGGCCATAAAATGCCAAGATGGCACAAAACCCCCCCAAATGACCCCATTTTGGAAAGTAGACACCCCAAGCTATTTGCTGAGAGGCATGTCGAGTCCATGGAATATTTTATTTTTTGACACAAGTTGCGGGAATGTGACAATTTTTTTTTTTTTTGCACAAAGTTGTCACTAAATGATATATTGCTCACACAGGCCATGGGCATATGTGGAATTGCACCCCAAAATACATTTAGCTGCTTCTCCTGAGTACGGGGATACCACATGTGTGGGACTTTTTGGGAGCCTAGCCGCGTACGGGGCCCCGAAAACCAAGCACCACCTTCAGGATTTCAAAGGGCATAAATTTTTGATTTCACACCTCACTACCTATCACAGTTTTGAAGGCCATAAAATGCCAAGATGGCACAAAACCCCCCCAAATGACCCCATTTTGGAAAGTAGACACCCCAAGCTATTTGCTGAGAGGCATGTTGAGTCCATGGAATATTTTATATTTTGACACAAGTTGCGGGAAAGTGACCATTTTTTTTTTTTTTTTTTTTTTTTGCACAAAGTTGTCACTAAATGATATATTGCTCAAACATGCCATGGGCAAATGTGGAATTACACCCCAAAATACATTCTGCTGCTTCTCCTGAGTACGGGGATACCACATGTGTGGGACTTTTTGGGAGCCTAACCGCGTATGAGGCCCTGAAAACCAAGCACCGCCTTCAGGATTTCTAAGGGCATAAATTTTTGATTTCACTCCTCACTACCTATCACGGTTTTGAAGGCCATAAAATGCCAAGATGGCACAAAACCCCCCCAAATGACCCCATTTTGGAAAGTAGACACCCCAAGCTATTTGCTGAGAGGCATGTTGAGTCCATGGAATATTTTATTTTTTAACACAAGTTGCGGGAATGTGACAATTTTTTTTTTTTTTGCACAAAATTGTCACTAAATGATATATTGCTCACACAGGCCATGGGCATATGTGGAATTGCACCCCAAAATACATTTAGCTGCTTCTCCTGAGTACGGGGATACCACATGTGTGGGACTTTTTGGGAGCCTAGCCGCGTACGGGGCCCCGAAAACCAAGCACCACCTTCAGGATTTCTAAGGGCATAAATTCTTGATTTCACTCCTTACTACCTATCACAGTTTTGAAGGCCATAAAATCCCAAGATGGCACAAAACCCCCCAAAATGACCCCATTTTGGAAAGTAGACACCCCAAGCTATTTGCTGAGAGGCATGTTGAGTCCATGGAATATTTTATATTTTGACACAAGTTGCGGGAAAGTGACAATTTTTTTTTTTTTTTTTTTTTTTTTGCACAAAGTTGTCACTAAATGATATATTGCTCAAACATGCCATGGGCATATGTGGAATTACACCCCAAAATACATTCTGCTACTTCTCCTGAGTATGGGGATACCACATGAGTGGCACTTTTTGGGAGCCTAGCTTCATACGGGCCCCAAAATCCAATCACCGCCTTCAGGATTTCTAAGAGCGTTAATTTTTGATTTTACTCCTCACTACCCATCACAGTTTTGAAGGCCATAAAATGCCAAGATAGCACAAAACCCCCCAAAATGACCCCATTTTGGAAAGTAGACACCCCAAGCTATTTGCTGAGAGGCATGGTGAGTATTTTGCAGCTCTCATTTGTTTTTGAAAATGAAGAAAGACAATAAAAACATATTTTTTTTTTCTTTTTTCAATTTTCAAAACTTTGTGACAAAAAGTGAGGTCTGCAAAATACTCACTATACCTCTCAGCAAATAGCTTGGGGTGTCTACTTTCCAAAATGGGGTCATTTGGGGGGGTTTTGTGCCACCTGGGCATTCCATGGCCTCCGAAACTGTGATAGGCAGTGAAGAGTGAAATCAAAAATTTACGCCCTTAGAAAGCCTGAAGGCGGTGCTTGGTTTTCGGGGTCCCGTGCGCGGCTAGGCTCCCAAAAAGTCTCACACATGTGGTATCCCTGTACTCAGGAGAAGCAGCAGAATGTATTTTGGGGTGTAATTTCACATATTCCCATGGCATGTTTGAGCAATATATCATTTAGTGACAACTTTGTGCAAAAAAAAAAAAAAAAAAAAAAAAATTGTCTTTTTCCCGCAACTTGTGTCACAATATAAAATATTCTATGGACTCGACATGCCTCTCAGCAAATAGCTTGGGGTGTCTACTTTCCAAAATGGGGTCATTTGGGGGGGTTTTGAACTGTCCTGGCATTTTATGCACAACATTTAGAAGCTTATGTCACACATTACCCACTCTTCTAAGCACTTGAAGACAAAGCCCTTTCTGACATTTGTTGTTTACATAAAAAAATAATTTTTTTTTGCAAGAAAATTACTTTGAACCCCCAAACATTATATATTTTTTTAAAGCAAATGCCCTACAGATTAAAATGGTGGGTGTTTCATTTTTTTTTTTCACACAGTATTTGCGCAGCGATTTTTCAAACGCATTTTTTGGGGAAAAAACACACTTTTTAAAATTTTAATGCACTAAAACACACTATATTGCCCAAATGTTTGATGAAATAAAAAAGATGATCTTAGGCCGAGTACATGGATACCAAACATGACAGGCTTTTAAATTGCGCACAAACGTGCAGTGGCGAAAAACTAAATACATTTTAAAAAACCTTTAAAAGCCTTTACAGGTTACCACTTTAGATTTACAGAGGAGGTCTACTGCTAAAATTACTGCCCTCGATCTGACCTTCGCGGCGATACCTCACATGCATGGGGCAATTGCTGTTTACATTTGACGCCAGACCGACGCTTGCGTTCGCCTTTGCGCGAGAGCAGGGGGGGACAGGGGTGCTTTTTTTTTTTTTTTTTTTTTTTTTTTTATTAATTTTTTGATTTTTTATCTTATTTTTAAACTGTTCCTTTCATTTTTATTTTTTTTTTATCTTTTTTATTGTTATCTCAGGGAATGTAAATATCCCCTATGATAGCAATAGGTAGTGACAGGTACTCTTTTTTGAAAAAATTGGGGTCTATTAGACCCTAGATCTCTCCTCTGCCCTCAAAGTATCTGACCACACCAAGATCGGTGTGATAAAATGCTTTCCCAATTTCCCAATGGCGCCGTTTACATCCGGCGAAATCTAAGTCATGAAATGCTCGTAGCTTCCGGTTTCTTAGGCGATAGAGATGATTGGAGCCATTCTGGTCTCTGATCAGCTCTATGGTCAGCTGGCCGAATCACCGGCTGCATTCTCAGGTTCCCTGTTGGGACAGGAGAGCCAGAGAAAAACATGGAAGACGGTGGGGGGGGGGGGGAAATCCCTCCCACTGCTTGTAAAAGCAGTCTAGAGGCTAATTAGCCGCTAGGATTGCTTTTACATGAAAGCCGACCGCTGGCTGAAAAGAATGATACCAAGATGATACCTAAACCTGCAGGCATCATTCTGGTATAACCACTCAAAGTCCAGCAACATACCAGTACGTTGCTGGTCCTTGTATTGTAAACTTTTTTTTCATGCAGCCTGTGGGCTGAACGAAAAAAAGATATTGATCGGTGGGTATGCCCACCATTAGAATACCTCCCTTCATCCGCCCACTTCTAATGATGGGCATACATGCACCATTTATATATGCCGAAGCATGGGGGCATCCTCCCGCAAAAGGCAGGAGCAAATTGCTCCTCCACCCACTACTGCCCCCACGCTTCGGCATATATGCTGAAGTATGGAACTGTGGTGGTGAAATCACCTCCGACAGCGCTGGAGTCACGGCTTTATATATCGTGGGAGCAAACGCTGTTGCTGTCAAGATAAATAAATCCGCGCTGCAACTGAATGGCGTACCTGCTAAGCAAATGATGGTTAACAAAAAAACAAAGTAACATTACAGTATAACAGTATACCTTACCATACCCGCAAAGCAAATACAAAAAAAACATAGTAAAAAATAAAACATTTAACGCAACCTGTGCCTACCTAAAATATATATATGCCGAAGCATGGGGGCATCCTCCCGCAAAAGGCAGGAGCAAATTGCTCCTCCACCCACTACTGCCCCCACGCTTCGGCATATATGCTGAAGTATGGAACTGTGGTGGTGAAATCACCTCCGACAGCGCTGGAGTCACGGCTTTATATATCGTGGGAGCAAACGCTGTTGCTGTCAAGATAAATAAATCCGCGCTGCAACTGAATGGCGTACCTGCTAAGCAAATGATGGTTAACAAAAAAACATTACAGTATAACAGTATACCTTACCATACCTGCAAAGCAAATACAAAAAAAACATAGTAAAAAATAAAACATTTAACGCAACCTGTGCCTACCTAAAATATATATATGCCGAAGCATGGGGGCATCCTCCCGCAAAAGGCAGGAGCAAATTGCTCCTCCACCCACTACTGCCCCCACGCTTCGGCATATATGCTGAAGTATGGAACTGTGGTGGTGAAATCACCTCCGACAGCGCTGGAGTCACGGCTTTATATATCGTGGGAGCAAACGCTGTTGCTGTCAAGATAAATAAATCCGCTCTGCAGCTGAATGGCGTACCTGAAAACAAAAAAGTGGTTAACAATAAAAAAGTATAAAAAAATTGCATACCTATAAAGCAAACATGATAAAAACATAACAATAAAACATTGCAGTATAGAATACAATAGAAAAGAGCAGAACAATAGAGAGAGAATAGAGAGAGAGAACAATAAAACGACAACTATTTTTGGTTTTTTTATTTTATATTTTTTTTGTATTTTTATTTTTTTATTTTTTTTGTATTTTTTTTTTTTTTTTAACACTTTTTTTAGTAACTTTAACTTTTAACTGTAACTGTACCAGGTTTGGGTCTCTCAAAATGCGATGGCATCTTGGGAGACCCTGTGTTAGTGTGCCTAGTCTGTGCCGTGCTGAACCCTACGCTAATACTCCACTAGTGTATGGTAGCGTTCAAAACATTCACCAATGCATAGACCAGGATTGTCAGGACAGGAGGGACAACAATACCGGGTGTCACGCCTAAATCCGCGCTTGCTGCAGACACGACATCTTTTTTGGGGGGCTCGTTGGGTAGGGGTACTCTGGAGGACATAAGGAAAATGCCTCCCATGCAGCCGGCTTACTGCATTTGGATTGGGAAGGTGAGGTGGAGCACCATCTGGAAACAGAAGGGCTCTGACGATCTCTTCCTGGAATTTAAGGAAGGATCCAGTCCGTCCTGAAGCTCTGTATAGCACATGAGCATTCAGCAAAGCCAATTGAAATAAGTAAACAGACACTTTTTTGTACCAGCGTCTGGCCTTACGGGCAACTAAGTACGGCGCCAACAACTGGTCGTTGAGGTCCACCCCTCCCATATTAAGGTTGTATTCGTGGACACAGAGGGGTTTCTCCACAACACCAGTCGCCGTAGTAATTTGGGTCGTCGTGTCTGCATGAAGGGAGGTAAGAACGAAAACATTCTTATTGTCCCTCCACTTCATAGCGAGCAAATTATTATACTGCAAGCAGGCTCTCTCCCCCAGCCTAACACGGGACTCTACAAGCCGCTGGGGAAAGCCCCGGCGATTAGGTCGCACGGTGCCACATGCTCCAATCTGATGATCAAACAAGTGACTAAAAAGTGGCACGCTCGTATAATAATTGTCCACGTACAAGTGGTACCCCTTTCCGAATAAGGGTGACACCAAGTCCCACACTATCTTGCCAGCGCTTCCTATGTAGTCAGGGCAGTTTATCGGCTCTACGCGACTATCTTTTCCCTCGTAAACCATAAATCTACATGTATAGCCTGTGGCCCTGTCACAGAGCTTATACATCTTGACCCCGTATCTGGCACGCTTGCTGGGAAGGTACTGTTTGAATGACAAGCGGCCAGAAAACTTAATCAGGGACTCATCAACGCAGACAACTTGATGGGGGGTAAACAAGTCTGCAAAACGTTGGTTGAAGTGGTTTACGAGGGGCCGAATTTTGTAGAGCCGATCGTATGCAGGGTCTCCACGAGGACGACAGAGTTCATTGTCGTTGAAGTGCATAAACCGCAAAATCTGCTCGTATCGTGCCCTGGTCATGGAGGCAGAGAACACGGGCATATGGTGAATTGGGTCAGTGGACCAATATGACCGCAACTCACTCTTTTTGGTTATGCCCATGAGGAGGGAAAGGCCCAGAAAGGTCTTAAATTCGGAGACCGTAATTGGTCTCCAATCTCTGGCAAGGGTGGACTGGGGAATAGTGGCGATGTGTTGACCAGCGTACAAATTGCTTTGGTCCACAATAGATCTATAGAGATCTTCGGTGAAAAACAGCGAATAAAAATCCAGTGGCGTAAAGTCAACTGTTTCCACCTGAATTCCGGGTTGGCCAGTGAAAGGGGGAAGTACGGGTGCTGCAGAAGTGGAAGGTTCCCAATTCGGATTGGCGAATGCAGCAGGAAGGGCACTATGGGCACGACGGGCCTGTGTTCGTCTTCTTCTTGGTGGCAGCGGGACACTACTACTGCTTGCCACCTCGCCAGCTTGAACTGCACTTATGGGACTCGCCACGTCACCACGTGATACTGCAGTGCTGGATGTACGACCAGGGTGTACTAGGCCGCTGGTGCTTGCCAGTTCACCAGAAGGAGTAGCGGCACTAGTACTTCTCTGCTCCATACGAGAGCCCTGCGGTTCATGCACTTCAAGGACAGCATAAGTTCGGGGTCTGGTACGCCTGACCCTAGCAGGGACCACAACTCCGTCGTCAGAGCTATCTGTCATGGAGCCGCTGTCCTCTACAGGTTCGTATTCTGAGCCTGAACTTGACAGATGAGTGACTTCCTCTTCACTATCTGTCATACTCAGAATCCTGTAGGCCTCTTCACTAGTGTACCTTGGATTTGCCATTTTGGCCTCTAAATTTAGGGGTACACTAGTGAGACTCACAGGCAAAAAAGCTCCTGACTGTTAGCGACTATCAAAACGCTACCAAAAAACTGTTAGCGATCGCAGGGATCAGGCCTGACTCTGCGACCGCTGCAGTTATGTGTGCTTAGTGTTTTGTAAGTGTCAGTTATCGATCGATACTGCACTTGGGTGGGCTGGGCTGGGCTGGGCGCAGGGGCAAAACGCAGGTGCTAGCGGGTATCTGGGCTGATCCCGCTAACACTGTGTTTCAGGGAACCCTAAACTGCTGGGGAGTATAGATCTGATCGGATCAGATATCGATCCGTTCAGATACTATAGCACTAAGGGAGGTGTATGCTGCGTGCGTGGGTTTTAGCGGTACTAGCGCTAACCTGACGCTGCCTGGGGCGACGCAGACCTTATCAGATCCTAAAAACTTAACTTCTATCACCGCCGGGCAATTAGGGGGTTAAACCTTTATAAGGTAATAAACGGCGGGTGCCCTAAAACTATAATAAACTATAATAAACTGTAATAAACTATAATAAACTACAAAAAACAAACTATCTAACCAGCGTCACCCGTAACACTTATACGGCGATCGCTGGTGAAAGGGTTAACTAGGGGGCAATCAGGGGGTTAAAACCTTTAGCAGGTAGTATATGGGGGTCCCTGTCGCTATAAAACACTGACAGCAAACCTATATACTCACCTCCCTAACTAGCGTCACCTGTGTCACTAATACAGCGATCAGAAAAACGATCGCTTAGCAACACTGGTGACGGGGGGTAATCAAGGGGTTAACTTTTATTAGGGGGGGGTTAGGGGGTACCCTGGACCTAAGGGGGGGTACCCTAGACCTAAAGGGGGCTAACCTAACAGCCCTAACACTTATAACTGACAAACTGACACCAATGCAAAAAAAAAAAAAACACTGCTATTGGTGTCAGAGTGACAGGGGGTACAGGGGGGTGATCGGGGGGTGATCGGGGGGTGACAGGGGGGTGAAAAGTGTGCCTGCGTGTTCTACTGTTAGTGTAGTGTTGGTGCACTTACTTGGATGTCTTCTCTCCTCTGCGCCGGACGAAAAGACCGCCTCGAGGAGAGATGACATCACTTCCTTTCCCTCTGTTTACATTACAGAGGGAAAGGAAGCATTTTCATTCGCCGGGAGCGATCGGGAGGGGGTGGCCATCAATGGATGGCCTCCCCCTCACCTCCCATCGCCCGCGAACGAGAGCCGACCGTCTATGGCACCGGGGGGGGGTCCGATCGGACCCCCCACCCGCGGGAGGCAGATCACGTATGGGTACGTGATTTTGCCTGCCCGTGCCATTCTGCCGCAGTATATCTGCGTTAGGCGGTCGGCAAGTGGTTAAGGGTGTGCACAGTTAGGCAACCATATTATTTTATTTTTACTTCCCTCCACCAAGATTTCAGTTTTTTGTTCAATTGAGTACAGTTATAGGTCACATTAAAGGTGGAAAAAGTTCTGAAAAGATTTATCTTTGTCTCGTTTTTTAACATTACATAAACCTGACATTTTAACAAGGATGTGTAGATTTTTATATCCACTGTAAGTATTCACAGCCTTTGCTCAATACTTTTTTGAAGCACCTTTGGCACCAATTACAGCCTTAAGTCTTTGAGTATGATGCTGCAAGCTTGGCACACCTATTTTTGGGCAGTTTCTCCCATTCTTCTTTGCAGGACCTCTCAATCTCCATCAGGTTGGATGAGGAGTGTTGGTGCACAGCTATTTTCAGATCTCTCCAGAGATGTTCAATTGTCTGGGCTCTAGCTGGGCCACTCAAGGACATTCACAGAGTTGTCCCATAGCCACTCCTTTGTTATCTTGGCTGTGTGCTTAGGGTTGTTGTCCTGTTGGAAGATGGACCTTCGCCCCTGTCTGAGGTCTAGTGTGCCATGAAGCAGATTTTCATCAAGGATGTATCTGTACATTGCTGCATTCATCTTTCCCTCGATCCTGACTAGTCTTTTAGTTCCTGCCGCTGAAAAACCTCCCCACAGCATGATGCTGCTACCACTATGCTGCACTGTAGGGATGGTGTTGGCCAGGTGATGAGCGGTGCCTGGTTTCCTCCAGACATGACGCTTGCCATTCAGGCCAAAGGGTTCAATCCTTTTTTAAGGGTATTCTCCAATTAAAAATGTACAAGCTTTTCATCCAGTGCTCATTTGACAGTAATGAGAAAATGAGCAGCATGTTGGAGCCTGAGAATATATGGGGTTTAATACTGCCTGTGACTGTTCCTTATGGAGGGGTAACTCATGGTTTTGTGTTATCCAGAGTTCTAGATGTGTCAGACATTCCACACTTTTTGTTTAAGTTGATACTCCAGTATGGAAGTTATGAAATAAAATAGTCCTTTTGCACTCTTTATTTGTAGGTGGAATCCAATGGACATGTATTTGTGAGCTATCAAGTAACCATTGGGCAGTCCTGTGAACATTGTTCTTCAACCATCTGGCCTATGGAGAAGGCATATCTTTGCAGTGGTAAGTTTAAATATGTTAAAAGAAGTTTGTTACCTTTTTCTTCTGCTTTGCTCTTTCCCCCTCCCAACTAGACTTTTCTTCTTCTATTCTTTTTGCTTTCTACCACTTTTGACTCAGATGCTGGTGTTACACTTAGGCCACTGTTGGTCCGGAGTGACTTCTTCTCCAGTTACATTGATGTAGGGTTAGAAGAAGTCCACAGAGTTAAACAGGCAGATGAAAATTACCTGCTAATGCATATACGGACATTGTTTTGTCCTTATTTGAGTTTTCCTCAGAGTTCCAGCATTTTGTTTTTTTTTTCTTTTTCTTTTTTTATTATATTTCTTTGGAGAATGTTTTACTCATACCCTGCTTGGGACTCGTGTAACTTGAGGCTTGGCTACCTCTTAACATAATGGGTTGCTTATAGGTTATATGCTATTGACAGATACAGTTCCTTCAATTGTAACCAGTATTGTATGCTGAGGTTTACCAAAGAAAAAAAACATTGTACTGTTTTCTACTTTCATGCTCTTTTTGATAATTATTGGAAAGAAAAAGAAGTTTGTTAAAGGATAAGTTCACCTTGTCATAAAAAATGAAAAGGTGAGCTAACTCTGAACACCCTCCCCACATCCTCAGTCCCTGCTGCACTCAACTGCTCTGATCACGTAGACCCGCCAACGATTTATTGAGTCATACTCTTCAAAACCCTGGTGCTCCTGCTGTGTGGCACTGACAATGGAATGATCTAACGTCATAGCAGTGTTTGCAGCAAGCAGGACAGCACCATGCATGTGCACTTCTCTGATGTCATCAGGTCGCACAAGCGCCATCCTGCATTCCGGCTGGCTGGGACACATCTTATTTTTAGCAGCAATGCAGCACACAGTTACAGTGGCAGCTAAGTTATATCCACAAGTGTTATTGGGGCACCTGCTGCGGTGGTCTTTATCACCACCAGGTGTCTTGGTTCTTACCAGACACTCCTCAGTTGGTTAGCCACTCCCATATTGGAGGTTACAGGTCTATTACCGTTAGCAAACCATGGCACTTCGCAGGCAGTGAGGTGAGGGAGGAACGATGGGGAGGGCTCCCAAATACCTCTTTCAGCAAGGGAGGACCCCTCTGCATAGTTGGTGCTGGCCTGTGGGTCAGTTTAGTACTGTATCCCTGCCCTTACCTGGTATTTCACTGTTTCAGGGGCACATTCCTCCAGTTCCTTTGTATCTAGGGAGGAATTTTCAGTGGCCATTTCTGATTTGTGTGCACAGCTTTCAGGGGTTCTAACTTGCTTGTAACACCTGAGATTCAAGCATGGGCACTCTCCTTCCCCTTCTCGATCTTTTGCAGGAGGGTGAGGTGTTGGAGGAACAGGTGGAGTCTAAGGGTCCAGGGCTGTCTCAATTGCAAAAGACGGCCAGCACAATTGATACACACAATTTTAAAGTTATGATTTGTAAGTATCCTCTTCTCCTAAAGTCGCTGGATTAGGGTCCTGGCTGCTGCCTAAGAATCCCAAACCTTTACCTGTGCATCCTCATTTGCAGGAAGTGCTGTAACTTGTGGAGGAGGAATTCCACAACAATGGGGTTCTCCACCTGTTACTATTTTGTAAAACGTCAACAGTCCATGGATTTACTGATGCACCCGACTCTGAAACCAGGTTGGCTCTGAAATGGTGAATTTCTATGCAGATGCTGGATGCCTGAAAATCTTTGCTTCCGTTGACTTGGGAGGTTTTGGTGATGGATGCCAGCTTACTGGGGTGGGGAAGTATTCTAGGGAAACCATAAGTTTAAGAAACATGGTCGTTGGAAGAAACAGAGGTTGCCTACCAACATCCTGGAACTTCAGGCAACTAGGCTGGTTGACAGACAGGCAGATCAATGCTTCAGCACTGGTCTGTCTGTAATTCGGGTCCCGCCATCGCAGTATAGCCATACGGCATGGCTGTGGCAAACATCAAGTTGTGCCGTTTAAGACAAAGTGGACCTGGTCTTGTTCTTGGCAGAACTTCATGTTTTCAATGTTGTCTGCTATGCACATTCCCATGTGGAAAACTGGCAGGCGGCCTTTCTCATTCATGAACAGCTGAGCCCTTCTACCAGAGTTGTTTGCAGCAATTTGTCTGCAATGGAGGATGCTCAATGTGGATCTATTGGCATCTAGATTTGACAACAAGCTAGATCGGTTTGTATCCCAGACCAGGGATCTTCAGGCATTTGTAGTGTGCCCTATTGACTCCTTAGGATTAGTTCTTCCTGATTTATTCCTTTCCTCCACTTCCACCTCACCCATTGCACAGGATAAAGGTGGAAAGCAGTCCATTGATTATGATCACACCAGCTTTTCCAAAAAGAACTTGGTATTTAATGATGGGCTTGGGCATGTTCGGATCGAACCCCCCAGGAATCCGTCACTGCACACTGCCAATCATAGGCAATGAGGCATTTCCCAGCCTGCAGCTGCACATACACATGCTGCCTATGATTGGCGGTGTGCAGTTCCGGCTTCCTGGCGGGTTATATCCATCCGAACACACCCGAGCCCATCACTAATGGTATATAGACATCATGGGGTTGATCTACTAAGAGTGGAGAGTGCAACATCTAGGACAGTTGTGCGTGGTAGCCAATAGGCTTCTAACGTCAGCTTGTTGAATTAAGCTTTGACCAAAAAAAAAAAAAACCTGGAAGCTGATTGGTTTTATTTATTTTATTTATTTCAGGTACTTATATAGCGCCGTCAATTTACGCAGCGCTTTACATATATATATATTATACATTCGCATCAGTCCCTATACCCTCAAGGAGCTTACAATCTAAGGTCCCTAACTCACATTCATACCTATACTAGGGCCAATTTAGACAGGATCCAATTAACCTACCAGCATGTCTTTGGAGTGTGGGAGGAAACCGGAGTACCCGGAGGAAACCCACGCAGACACAGGGAGAACATGCAAACTCCAGGCAGGTAGTGTCGTGGTCGGGATTCGAACCAGCGACCCTTCTTACTGCTAGGCGAGAGTGCTACCCACTGCGCCACTGTGCCGCTATGCAGAGCTGAACCAGATTTTGCATCCTCCAGTTTTAGTAAATCAACCCCCATAAGTCTCTTGGCAGACAAGTCTTGGGCAGATGTAAGGATTACTGAGCTGGCCTGCTGCAAGTAGTTCTTGCATCCATAGCAGTAAAAGGGTTATAGGACTTGTGCCTACCATAAATTATATTTTTAATTGAAAATATCTAAGTTAATTTCTGACTGTTTGTTTCTTTCCTATGCCAATCAGCCTGCAAGACAATCTGCCACAAGAAATGTCTGAGTAAGATTCAGTACCGCTGTGCACCTGCTGGAGTAAAAAGTGTAAGTATTATGCAATAGGTCTCATAACAGCATGCGCTCACTAAGCAGGGAAGCGAGTAATCACAGCTGGAATTATTTGGGAAACAGAGAATATTTTATTTAACTTTACATGCTTGTTGCAATTTTTTTCCAGGATTGTATTAGATGTACAGATTTTTAAATTCATCCTTTATTTTAAGAATAAGTTCACTTTAAATTTTTTTTATATATATTTTTTGTTGCAGGAGCCTCTAAAGCATTGCACCAGCGATCAGCAGATGGCTGATGCCATGCAGGTCTCCTGCAGGCCTGTCAGTGTATCTGCTTGCTCGTACCTCGTACTAGGAAGCCGATACATTCTGACCGGAAGAATCAGTGAACTACCACAGCGCTCACTGCACTGTTTTAGTTAATTGAAAACTACAATCTGACAGCCGCAGAGGATGTCAGGACTTGTAATGCATCTATATACAGAGGTCTATGTATGAATGACGCGCCTGTGTGGGTGGAGCCCTGCACAGCTGCGCTGTTTTACCAGAAACTTCTCCCCGTACTACTGTCACAGGGAAAGTGGGCGGCGGCTGCAGCAGTGGAAACATGTTAGATGCTCTACCCTAAAAATGGGTGGAACATCTAAATAAGAGTGTAAAAACAAACGTTGTTGTTTTAGATTTGTTCAGATCTTTTTAAATAGAACAGAATGGAGACTTGTTTCTTTTAAAAAAACGAACCTAAACGGGGGATCATCTGTTTACATCTGTTTGCCCATAGAAATGCATTGCTGTCTGTTTTTCTTCTATCGACAAATGGATAAAAACAGACTTATCACTCATGTGCAAGGGGCCTAAATCTTATCTACTAAAATTGTGTAATGAATTAGGAATGCCAACCTTGGCCAAAAAATTTGTCTTGAAGTATTGGAAAACTAAGGCACACCAATTGTTCTCCATTACAAATCCGTCCTCAAGGCATATATATTTACACATAGTATATCCAGGGTATTTTGGGGTTTCATTTCAACAGTTTGGGATAGAATGGTGAAAAGTTTCTGGACCTTCCTTATGCTACTAAAATAGGACAGAACTGCAACAGCCATGTCTTGGCCTCAGTAGTGAAAGGAAGTGTTGTGATGTCACCTCACTTAAACATAATACAGAAGCTTTGTGTTCTATGGAGCACTGTGTAGCTGGATCTGAAGCCCAGGAAGTGTTTTAGCTCCTGCTTCCAGGGATGAACCAAGCCAGGAGCCACAGAGTCTGGTTTATGTAATAATATGTCACAGTCCTAGCACCATTTACAAATGGCTCTGGAAACTTAACTTTTTTTTAGCGTTTTTCATTTTTTTAAATCAAGTCTTTCCCATTCATCTCTAAATAAGTACATAAGTATTAGTATTCTCAAATTTTCCTTCAAATTACATTATTGGATTAGATATTGGGGACACAAGGACATTTTTGTCTCAAGTTGTGAGAGTTGGTGTGCTTTTAAATATGAGACCTGAGAATAAATGCAGAATTCCTGGGCATTTGATGAATGAATGGAGTGAATAATATGCATGAAAACAGCCTGGGCTTTTTTGGACTTGCCCATTTTGATGCAGCAAAACTCATGCATTTTGTTGCCTGTCAGGTATAAATCAAATAATTTCTTATGCCAAATGGTTCACATCTATGTGCTGAGGTTTGGTGTAAAAAAGAGGGGTAACTTTTCACACATCTGCATTTCCTACCATACCTGCTGCATGCACAGTATAAATCCAGCCTTAAAGTGCAACTAAACACAAAATCAAAAATGTTATATGCTGTAGCTTACCAATCATTGGATGTGGCGGCTATAATGGTTTTCATTTTTTTAGGCTCTTATTCCTTTAGATTCACCTGATGGTCAGCCCATAACATACCTCCTGTCTTAGGGTAGCTTCATTCACTTCACTTCTCCACTATATCTATAGGGGAGCAACGTAGCCCCGCTTGTACAGCAGCAATGTAAATCAGTGTAGAGGCTGTTGCTGGATGGACTAGTAAATTGAGGTGGACTTTACATAAGTGACTAACAATGTAAAGCCAAAATCCAGCTAACACTTTTTAATCAATTTCAGCAATAGTTTTTTTTCCCCTATAATAGCTGACCATTGTAACTGTTACGATAGCTACATCTTGGTAACTCACAATTTGATAAATTCATGTGTTTTAAAAGGTAATTGTACAACTTCCAAATCATATGACATCTGCCTACATACACTCATATGTTTGAACATTTTCCAAGCAAGAACTATCACTCAGGTCTTTAAAGAACAAAATGTGGGCACATACAACTATTAACTTTTAAAAATCAATAGTTGCATAGTCTATTTATAAGCAGCTAAGGTGTATAATGACTTCATCTGCAGGATGTTTGAGTCATGGGCAGTTCATTATAGTACTGTATGGAAAATGATTTTTTTTTAATCCTTTTTTTTTTTCTCGTTTACATGTACACAGAACCAGGGCAATCATCACTTTGGTGTTCACATGGCTGACTTAACCGAGATAACTACTGTACCTGTTGTTATGGAGGTACTTCTTGAGTACCTTGAAATGCATGGCTTGTACACAGAGGGTATCTATCGTAAATCTGGAGCAGCCAACTGCATGCGAGAACTTAAAACATCCCTGGAGAAAGGTACACATGGATTGCATAAAATTGATATCTCTGTTTACAACTGTGTTTGTTTATTGTGATCTGTTAAAGCTAGGCTTCAGCAAAAGCCTTTTTTACATTTTTGGTTAGAACTACTTTTTAAGTATTTACTGCTGTCTGAATCCCCACAGTGGAGATCTTTCATTCTCCAGAAAACAAAGTTAGTGGAATTTAACACAATAAAAGCACTTTTTTTTTTCTCATCCATTAAGGACTCAGGAAGTCATTACTATCGACTATAGGATGATTGCACACTAGCAAACAAAAAGCAGTTGTAGGGCAGCCAGGATAACCTCTACTACAACCAACTTGACTCAGTTTTTTGGTAGTGG
The DNA here is from genome assembly GCA_037952925.1 of Lithobates clamitans. Taxonomy (NCBI): domain Eukaryota; kingdom Metazoa; phylum Chordata; class Amphibia; order Anura; family Ranidae; genus Lithobates; species Lithobates clamitans. The sequence goes on along the minus strand of JBBGZY010001129.1, from coordinate 650,806 downwards.
CCTAGGAGGATGGATTTCTTTTGTTGGGAAAAGTCTAACCTTTTTTGCTAAAGTTTGTTTTGTTTTGTTTTGTTTTTTGTTTTGTTTTTTTCCTTTTTTTTTTTCTCTATTTTTCTTATCAAGATTCTTCTCTGCATCACTGCTAGAGCTGGTGGCCTATCCTCAGCTTGTTCCAGAGCCATTGGCATTGCCACAGTGGTTGCCCTGTCACTGAACACTCAGTGAGTAGGTCAGTCGGGCTAAGCACCAAGAGTTACCTCACCATTTGGATCACTGGGTGCCATTAAACTTCCCACTCCCTACTGGTCTGTACCAAGGAAGGTGCTAACACTGAGGGATTGATAATTAACATTTAGCGTTCCCTTTCCTATAATTTAGTGATGCAGAAACAGGTTGTTCCTACAGCACGTTTACAGTGACTTTGGTCACCCCTGCCATTCGACCCTCATTGGCTGCCAGCTATCTGGCCTTTGTGAGTACCTGAGGCCTTTCCTCATACCCTAACCTTAGTTGCTTAGTGGTTGTAACATGTCTGCATCTATCCTGATGCCACGAGTGTCCCCAGCTCACACTCTAAAAGTTCTGGGGGCATTTGTTGTGTGTCTTCTGAAGTCACTGACGTATGTAATCTGGAATTTTGTTACCCTATGATTTTAAGGTCTACTTCGTTGCCACCCTCTTTAACTCTGCCGGATTGGGCCAAGTCCCCTGCCCTATTATCTGGGGTCTACTACAGTTACCCCAAGTTTTGCGGGTACATTCCCCCAATTCTTTGTTGGTCTTGGCCACAGAGGTACTAAACTTGCTCCATCACCTTTCCCTGCAGAATCTGTTGCTCATCTGCCTACAGCCTTAGAGGCATCCAGCCCCTCAGTCACAGTTGACTCTTTCCTTATTTTGTTAAAAAAAAAAAAGTTTACAAAGGCATCATTATATTTACAGCTATCAAGGATACAGATTATTGAATGTCATACATTGTAAGTGGAGCAGTAACGTCAACTGGCAGGGCCAGACCCGTATCCAAAACAATTTACTTTCTATCAAGTCCACAGAAACCTCTGTTTTTTTATAGACTTGCAAAGAGAGAGAATTAAAGTGATTAAGAAGGAGTCTAAGAAAGTTCAGAAATCGGCATATCAGTTAAAGCGGTAGAAAGAAGACATGGAGAGGGTGAGAAGAATCAAGGAAGTAAGGGCCCCTGGTGGGGGGGGGGAGAGTTGAAAAGGATCTAGTTTTGGTAGAGGTTGAAAGAAGCCTATAGTAGTGTAATGTCTGAAATGGGTCTAATTCTGGCAGCTGAGAAGGGTATCCATGATGTTCATCAGAGATTTAAATTCAGGGGTGTATAGGAAGTAGTTGAGACTACTTATATTATAGGACATACATTTGATTCCAGGCATTGTAGATGATAAAGGAGGTGAGGAAGGGTCGGGTGTTGGGTGTAATCTGGGGTAAGTTTGAGTCGTGAGAAAGGGTGGTCAACTATCAGGCTCCCACTGTAGTTCTCTTTCAAGGAAGTAGTTAGTGGATAGGTCTGGGGAAGAGAGGGAAGGTCACAGGAGAAAAGGAGAGGAAAAACATCAAAGAGGGACGTGGAAGGAAATGAGAGGGGGGGAGCAAAGCAGGAAAGTAAGTATAGACACAAAATCATTCCTAAAGTTCTTGGTTGGTATTCCTGACTCACCCTGATCTGATAAATAATAGGAATGCGTAAATTGCCCCATTCGTCTGATGGGCTAGGTGAGGGAAGAAGGAGGCAAAGCAAAGTTGAGATAGGTAGGTCAGTTTGCGGCCTCCTTCAAGGGTTTCACTACTTCAGCTTCTTGCCACATGCTGGCTTCTGTGGGCTCATTCATTGAGGTAGTGTGTACTAGTCTCTGACTAGTGCTGGACATCCCCCACATATTCCTATAGGCACAAAAAAGAACATTAAAAAGGATTGCTAGAAAACATTTCCGGATCCTTAATCAAACCAATTCTTTCTATTACCCCTTCCTACATCTTTCCTTTTTGGAAACCTTACAAGGATGTTACAAATCCCGCACATGTATCCCTAACAGACAAGGTTCTATGTCCCATCATGCCCTTAAAACCTCTGTCAAAATTGTTGCAGTGGTTAGACTCTTGCAAGATCTCTTATAGGCCTGCCACTATGTCTACTGCAAAAGCTAGACTTCTTTGTGGTCTCCAATAGACCTTCCGATATATCCCTCATACAAAAGTGCCTATAATAACAAACACTACGTGATGGGTTATTCTCCATAACTATTCACACCCCAATGTAGCCCTTACATTACTGAAAAATCACCACATTCGGTGGTGCTATTTTATTAGACTTAAATCAATATTCCAGGGTGCCTTGGGAGACCTTGAACTACAAGGTATCTGAACATAAGTCTTTGAACCATATTCCCAAATACTGATTTCTCACTATTGATCCCACATCTTTCTCAGGCTCCTCATCCAACCTTGTACTGTCTGGGGTAAATAGGTCTAATCTTCACATCAATCTTATTCACATTCTCCCTTAGCAGAGTATTTTTGTCTATCTGGTCCTACGTTCAAAAACATACTCTCACTACCACCCCTTGGTTGCCCTTCTCTGAGAATTTCTCAGAGGACTCTTTCAAAACAACCAGTGCCCTTTTTTTTTTTTTACCACTCAGAGTCACTGGGACTCTCCTCATCACTACATGGGTAGGTTAACTCCACTACCTAGAGCCTCTTTTACTCCCTATTTCCAAAACACATATATTCATTGCTTACAATTCTGAGGCTCTGCCTTGAACTCTGATTTTGCTGTGTTTCCGTATAAGGATTCTGAATTACATTCGCCCCATTTATGGGCTGACGAGACATTCTGCTCTTGCCTTCTCAAAAACCTGACCTTGTGTACTGGTCAGTTCTATTCGCCAAATTAGTTTTAGAAAAGGTTGCGCTGCCTTTGTCCTCAGCACTTCCCTTAAGCATTATTTTATTCCTCTAGACAGCATATCAAATTCACTGATATTCACCAGTTAGGCACATTTCCGCTCTAGGTTTGGTGTCTCTGTTTCCATGGGACATGCAAATCACTTCCACCATACTCTGCAATTTATCATGTAACATAGTTTTTCCTTGGTGTGATGTTGGGGAAACCCCCTACCAGAACTTTTTCATCCTGTTTCTCATACTGGGATTGTCTTTGGCATGGTCAGACACAACTAGCCCTTGGTACCCTGCAGGTCTTGGCTTGGTTATATATATCTTTTTCCTAACACCTAGGCTCTTGCATTCCTTTTGCTTTCTTTGCAAAAAGTTGCTCTTCTCCTCTTCACCCTCTGAGGTCTTCTTCAGGTGCCCTTGCCTATGCAGAGCCATCATCTTGTGTTTAAAGAGGTTACTCCCTTAAAAGATCCTCTGTGAGAATAGGCCTTTCTTCTGTGTTGCCCCTGGCAGCTGTAGTAATGCACTACTGTGAAAAAGTTTTCCGCAAGTGTGAAAAATGCAATAAATGACGAAAATGCAAAGTAAATGATCACAAGATAAATCCAAATCAGACCAATATTCGGTGTGGCCACCCTTTTGCCTTTAAAGCTGCATTAATTCTAGGTATACTTGCACACAGTTTTTGAAGGAACTTGGTAGGTAGGTGGTGCCAAACATCTTGGAGTCGTAACCACAGATCTTCTGTGGATGTAGACTGTCTCTTCATGTAATCCCAGATAGACTTGATGTTGAGATCTGGGGTCTCTGGGGGGCCTAACCATCACCTCTAGGACTCCTTGTTTTTCTTTATGGTGAATATAGTTCTTAATGACATTGACTGTATGTTTGGGGTTGTTGTCCTGCTGCAGAATAAAAGTTGCCCGAAGGCACTCATTATTGTGTGTGTGTGTATATATACAGTGGGGACGGAAAGTATTCAGACCCCCTTACATTTTTCACTTTGTTATATTGCAGCCATTTGCTAAAATCATTTAAGTTCATTTTTTTTCCTCATTATTGTACACACAGCACCCCATATTGACAGAAAAACACAGAATTGTTGTCATTTTTGCAGATTTATTAAAAAAGAAAAACTGAAATATCACATGGTCCTAAGTATTCAGACCCTTTGCTGTAACACTCATATATTTAACTTAGGTGCTGTCCATTTCTTCTGATCATCCTTGAGATGGTTCTACACCTTCATTTGAGTCCAGCTGTGTTTGATTATACTGATTGACTTGATTAGGAAAGCCACACACCTGTCATGAGGTCAAAGGAACTGCCTGAAGAGCTCAGAGACAGAATTGTGGCAAGGCACAGATCTGGCCAAGGTTACAAAAAAAATTTCTGCTGCACTTAAGGTTCCTAAGAGCACAGTGGCCTCCATAATCCTTAAATGGAAGACGTTTGGGAGGACCAGAACCCTTCCTAGAGCTGGCCTTCCGGCCAAACTGAGCTATCGGGGGAGAAGAGCCTTGGTGAGAGAGGTAAAGAAGAACCCAAAGATTACTATGGCTGAGCTCCATAGATGCAGTCGGGAGATGGGAGAAGGTTGTAGAAAGTCAACCATCACTGCAGCCCTCCACCAGTCGGGGCTTTATAGCAGAGTGGCCCGACGAAAGCCTCAGTGCAAGACACATGAAAGCCCACATGGCGTTTGCTAAAAAACAGCTGAAGGACTCCAAGATGGTGAGAAAAAGGATTCTTTGGTCTGATGAGATCAAGATAGAACTTTTTGGCCTTAATTCTAAGCGGTATGTGTGGAGAAAACCAGGCACTGCTCAACACCTGTCCAATACAGTCCCAACAGTGAAGCATGGTGGTGGCAGCATCATGCTGTGGGGGTGTTTTTCAGCTGCAGGGACAGGATGACTGGTTGCAATCGAGGGAAAGATGAATGCGGGACAGGGATATCCTGGACGAAAGCCTTCTCCCGAGTGCTCAGGACCTCAGACTGGGCCGAAGGTTTACCTTCCAACAAGACAATGACCCTAAGCACACAGCTAAAATAACGAAGGAGTGGCTTCACAACAACTCCCTGACTGTTCTTGAATGGCCCAGCCAGAGCCCTGACTTAAACCCAATTGAGCATCTCTGGAGAGACCTGAAAATGGCTGTCCACCAACGTTTACCAGAACTGGAGAGAATCTGCAAGGAGGAATGGCAGAAGATCCCCAAATCCAGGTATGAAAAACTTGTTGCATCTTTCCCAAAGACTCATGGCTGTATTAGATCAAAAGGGTGCTTCTACTAAATACTGAGCAAAGGATCTGAATACTTAGGACCATGTGATATTTCAGTTTTTCTTTTAAATCTGCAAAAATTTCAACAATTTTGTGTTTTTCTGTCAATATGGGGTGCTGTGTGTACATTAATGAGGAAAAAATGAACTTAAATGATCTTAGCGGGGGGGGGGGCGTGTCCAAGATGGCGACGAGAGCCGACGTGTTTTAGCTCCGCCGTTCGGATCATTTATCCGCTGCTAAAAAAAAAACTCCGCCTTAGTCCCTTGAACCCGCTGGTCATTCCTGGCTACAAACGGGGGGGGGGGGGGGGAGCAGTGCGCCGACAGTCCCACAAACAAGCCGGGACTGCACACCACGTTGGAAGGAAGGCCGCAGCTGTCCCTCACATCATGGCATCCCAGGAGGAAGAGGTGAGTCACGAGGCTGCGGCTCCACAAGCCCCTCCAGAACACACAGCACTCCTAAATGCAATTAATGGCTGTAAAACAGCTCTGACTAAGAAAATGGACAGTGTATACATAGAGCTGGGCCTTATCAGGAGGGACGTTGATGCTTTCAGGGGCAGGATGACAGAGGTGGAACAGCGTGTGTCTGCAGCTGAGGATGTACAGAGAGAGCACACGGTTGACCTCCATTCCTTAAAAGTCAGAGTTAAACACCTCGAGTCGTGTGCTGAAGATGCTGAGAATCGCAGCAGACACAATAACCTGCGTGTCAAAGGGCTGCCTGAGGGAGCAGAGGGCAAAGACACTACCCTGTTCACGGAGCAGATGCTGAGGTCTCTTCTACCCCATGCCTCCTTTTCTCCCCATTTTGTGGTGGAGCGGGCCTACAGGATTCCACAGTTAAGGGTCCGCCAGGGCCCCCCCGCGTACTTTTATCTTTAAATTGCTCAACTTTCAAGACGGAGATCTTGTCCTGAGAGAGGCCAGAGGAATAAGAGATCTGAAGTATGAAAATGCTAAACTACTGATATTTCCAGACTACTCCATTGAGACACCGCGTCAAAGGAAATCGTTTGATCAAGTGCGTTCCCATCTTCGCGCCAAAAATCTGAAATACAGCATGCTGTTCCCTGCCAGACTCCGGGTTCAAGATGGTGAATGAGTGAGATTTTTCACATCCCCAGAGGAGGCGTCCTCCTGGCTTGACACGGTCCAAGTAGGATAAAGCAAGTATATGTTCCATAGCTTGTGTTCCACTTGCGTTATAACTTTTTTTATTTTTTGCTATGCATTCACCTGTGGCTTTCTATCTTTCTCTGATGATTGACTCTGCTTCCCCCCTGCTGACATTGTATTTACAGAGGGCAGGATGAATCTTCTGCCTAATTGCTTCCTGGAAGAATCAGAGTCCCATGATCTAGTGCTCCCCTATTGTCGGAGACTAGGTGTTGTCTCCCCCTATACTTTTCATCCCTTTTGCCCCATCTGCAATCTAAGGGGAACACCATTTTAAGCCAGGGGCCCATGTAAGCCTCTGGAACACTCAAATACCTGTACTAAGTTTTGTACCCCCAGCTTGCTGGGAGACCAGCATCTCACTTATCATCCGGACGACCCTAGTTGTTATGGGTCAGCAAGCATATGTACAGTAAGCCTCTTGCACATGTTACCTCCATGGCTTGGCGGTTTGCCAAGCGGTTTTTGGGAAGCAATGCCACCCACTGTTCTGAGGGGGGCTGGCAGGGAGGGGGGATGGGGAATGTTTTGTTTCTGTTATTATTGTTTATGTTCTGATTTTACTGATTATTATGTGTATGTATACCTGACACAGACATGTGGACCTACAATTTTACCGCCCCTTGAGGGCTACTCCCTTGAGGTAACAGGGATGTTCGTCTCCGCTCCATCTGGGTTGGGCTTGTCCTCTGAAAATTCTCCTAAATTTATGTGTTGGACGATCGAATGGCATCTTTGACAATTGTCTCGTGGAACACCAGGGGCCTTAACTTCTCTGTGAAGCGGTCACTGGTGTTCCAGTTCCTAAAAACATATAATCCTCACATGTGTTCTCCAGGAGACCCGTCTGGTTGGAAGGAAGACCCTTGGCTTGAAAAAGCCTTGGGTTGCTCATTTATATAACTCAACTTGAATTTTGCCAGGGGGGTTAGCATCCTAGTGCTCAAGTCCCTGCCATTTAGACTTCTGGGGCTGGTGCTTGACCCGGATGGACGGTACATAATAATACATGCAATGGTGGAATGCTTAGATCTGCTGTTGGTGGGTGTTTATATACCTCCTCCTGCCTCGACTAAGTTACTTCACAAACTGAGTCCTCTTATTGCTAATTATGGTACGGACAATTTGTTGCTTATGGGGGTTTTCAATATGAGAACCCTGGGTTGGATCGTTTAAACGCACTGGGGGAGTCCACATCGGATCTGTCCATTTGGGCGAGACTTATAGGTTGACAGATTTGTGGAGTTGGTGCCACCCTAATGATAGGTCTTTTACCTGCCACTCGGCCACGCATAGGACTCTCTCACGCATAGATTTGATATATGCGGGGAGACCTCTATTGTCCAGGGTACAGCAGATTTCCATCCTGCCAAGGGGAATATCCGATCATGCACCACTTCTTCTCCAGTTGTCTCTGGAAGGTTCCCCTGCAGATAAACTGTGGAGATTGTGGCGATTTTGGATCTCTGACCCTGGGGTCGATGCGGGGTTCCATCAACAAATGAATAACTATTGGGTACTAAACCCTGGGTCGGCCCCGGCGGCGGTAGTGTGGGATGCCTTCAAGGCTTCCTCCAGGGGTCAATATCAAACACTGATTGGTGGAGTCCGCAGACAGCATAGAGCAGATTTAGTAAAGGCTGAAGACAGGGCCACCTCCCTGGAGCGACAATACACCCAGACTCGCGATCCGGAACTTTATACTAAACTTCAGGAGTGCACTAGAGAGGTAATGCTAATCCACACCTCACTGACCAAAAAAAAACTACTGCAGCAATCCCAGAGGATCTTTGAGGAGGGTGAGCGACGGGGTAAACTGCTGGCATTTGTTGGTCCGAGAACAGTCGGCCTCCATGAGCGTTCCCTCACTGATTGACAAAGACTGGGTCAGACAGGTTTCCTCTAGAGCAATTAGTGAGGGGTTCACGTCCTATTACTCAGACCTATACTCTACTCAGGTGGACTATTCTATGGAAGACCTCCACATTTATCTCTCAGATGTTGATTTCCCTGTCCTGACAGATACCTACAGAGACCAACTTGATTCCCCTATCACCATTGAAAAGGTCCAACGGGCCATCTCCTCGCTCCAGGCCCAGACGGGTTCCCGGCTGAGTTCTACAGAACATATGCCGAGGAGCTAGCACCCAAATTTCACTCTATGCTCCTGTCATCGCTGAGAGAGGGGGCCTTGCCGGCTTCCATGTCTGAAAGCGGTGATAGTGGTTATTCCCAAGCCGGGTAAGGACCCTGAACTTTGCAAATCCTATCACCCGATCTCCCTGATCGACGTGGACGCTAAATTGCTGGCCAAAATTTTGGCGACCGGTTGAACGGGGTAATTACAGCTCTGGTCCATCTGGATCAATCCGGCTTCATGCCAGGCAGAGGAACAAACATCAATATCCGTAGGCTGTTCACCCACGTTGATCGGGCTGGAGAGGGCGACACAGGAGTAGTGGCTGTGCTCGATGCCAGAAAGGCATTCGAATTAGTCGAGTGGCTCTTCCTCTGGGAAGTGCTGGAATGCTTTGGATTTGGACCTAGGTTCATCTCCTGGATCCAGCTTCTTTACAGAGACCCGACTGCCCGCGTTAGAGTAAACTGCCTATTGTCAGCCCCATTCAGCCTACACAGAGGTACTAGACAGGGGTGCCCTCTGTCTCCGGGGCTTTTTGCCCTAGCGATTGAGCCCTTGGCGATCCTGATACGTCAGGATCAGAGAGTGCGAGCCCTTCAGGTTGGGATAATCCAGGAAAAAAAAAATCATGCTTTATGCTGATGATACCCTGTTGTATCTGGCTGACGTGGGGGCCTCCCTAAGCTCTGCCCTTGAGATAATAGACCAATTTGGGAAATACTCTGGGGTTCGAGTTAATTGGGACAAATCAGTCCTATTCTACCTCCATCAATCGGGACATAGGGCAGTTACTGACACTCCACTCCAATGGGTGGATGAATTTAAATATCTCGGAGTGATTATCAGAGCATCCATTCAGGCATATATGGAAGATAATATCTCTCCCCTACTGACCCAGTTTAGCAAGAAGTGTTATCTCTGGAAAACACTTCCCCTGTCCCCGGTGGGAAGGGTAAATCTGCTAAAAATGGTATATCTCCCCAAGTTTGTATACTTCTTCAGGAATACTCCATGCCCTATCCCTAAATCTTTCTTCCGAAAATTGGACTCCATTATCTCTACCTTTGTCTGGGCTGGGAAGATCCCAAGGCTGGCGAAGCGGACGCTCTAACTCCCCCTATCCCAGGGTGGCTTGGCAATGCCTCACTTCCAGCTCTATTATTGGGCAGCAGTCCTGGTCACGGTCCTGTGGTTGTTTGCCCAGTCCAGACAGAACCCGGCGGTGACCCTTGAAGCGGCCATCCTGGGATCCTATGCGGCTCTGAGTAATCTACCCTACAGGGGGTCCAGAGCCCATCCCCAGATAACAACTTTAATGCGTACAACCATACAAGTATGGCAAAGGGCTAGGGCTATTTACAAAATGGAATCTGTCATCTTGCCCCATACAACCTTATGGGGCAATCCCATGCTACCTCACCTCTACATGCTTCCGAATCCCCAGTTATGGGCAGCTAAAGGGATAATCAGTCAAACATATTTACACAGATGGGTCCTTTTCCTTCCTTGAGATGTTGAAAGCCAGATATTCTGTTCCGACCTCCATGACATTTAGATAATATTAACTCAGACTCCCGACCCCCTGACTCTACAGACTGACAGTGTGGAACGACTGCTCATTGCTAAAATCTTGGACAAACCCCTATCTTCCCTTTACTTTTATCTGTCAGTTGTGTATATGACATCCCTGACTAAAGTATATAATAAGTGGAAGACTGACATTCCAGAGCTGACGGACGAGAGCTGGGAGGATGTGGTATCTGACTATACTACCAAGATGATCTCAGCAAGGGATCGCTTCATTAAACTTAAATTCTTACACAGAGCATATTACACCCCTGTTAGACTAGCCAATATATACCCGGGAACGAGCACCCTATGTTCCAGATGTGGTTCATCCCCTGGATCATTTCTCCACATGGTGCGGTCTTGTCCGAAACTGAGCTTCTATTGGGAGGGAGTATTGGAGACCCTGGGATCCTTTGGGGACTGGTCTCTTAGACTAGATTAGGCCCTGGCATTACTTGGCAGTATGGAAAATGTTGAGGCCTCACGACATAAAAAATTGTTCTTGTTTTATGCTTTATACTACGCCAGACGAGAGATTCTCCTTAAGTGGAAGCTACCCACCCCTCCCACCCATGATATGTGGATTGCCACTATTAACTCTCTCCTGCCAATATATAAGCTAACGTATGAGACTAAAAACTGCCCCAAAAAATTTGATAAGGTCTGGTCTCAATGGATTGATGCACATGGTCAGGCCCCCTAGGGCTCATGGTTACCCTGAGTAATACTACTGGCTCCTGTGGTGCCTTTTGCTTATATCTGGATATGCTCTCTTAATAAGTGCCTGCTGTTCCCCCCCTCCCTTTGCCCCCCCTCCCCCCTCCCTCTTACTTTCTTCCTATTATCCTTTCTTTTTCAAATCCAGTATTGATGCCATGAATCGGACTACTTTACTGTTTAATACTAATAGAAACTGTTAACCACTCAGGAAACTAATTATCAAGTGTAACTGAACAACTATTTGATCTATTGTGACCTTATGTACAATGTAATGTCCATATACTATGTTATTGTCAACTTTAATACTTTTAAATAAAAATCTATTTACTGTAAAAAAAAAAAAAAATGATTTTAGCAAATGGCTGCAATATAACAGAGTGAAACATTTAAGGGGGTCTGAATACTTTCCGTCCCCACTGTATATATCTCTATCTCTCTATCTCTCTCTTTTATATATAATCTCATTTCTTTTACTTTTTCTTTCTTGAAAAAGAAGACCAAACATCACATACAGTATGACACAAAACTTTAAATCACCAGTTTTCCAAATAGCCAGATTAAGAAACATCACTCAGTGTCGTGTGCTGTCACGAAGTCGATGGCTACAGAGAACGAACTGACCAACCATCCCAGAAAACATGAATCGAAACAAATGAAGGGAGGGAGAAAGACAACCATTACATCTAGCAAGGCAAAGATTACCCATTTCAGAACCACAAGAGTGATGACAGAAGACCAAGAAAAAACTCCCCCACTAAAAACCTATGCCAGCCAAATATTTCAAATTTTGACCAGTCATCATCCGTCCAGAGCACCTGCTGCCATTTTTCTGCACCCCAGTTCCTATGTTTTATTGCATAGTTGATTCGCTTAGCCTTGTTTCCACATCAGAGGTATGGCTTTTTGGCTGCAGTTCTTCCATGAAGACCACTTCTGAACAGACTTCTCCAGACAGTAGATGGCTGTACCTGGGTCCCACTGGTTCCTGCCAGTTCTGTGCTGATGGCACTGCTGGACTGCTTCATGATGTGTCTTACATCTGCATGTGTTTCATCTGCTGCATTAGGTTTCCTTGGTAGACTTGGTATCTACGGCCTTCATAGGGTGATCATCTCAGCATTTAGTGCAACACATGTAGTCAGTCACAGGATGCTATACAGGTCCAGGACCGTGGTCCATTCTCAAGGAATCTAGTCTCTGAGAACCACTTCAGGGTTTTGCCTACCCTAATGGACGAACCCTGAACTGTAGATACTTGTCCATGACACTGGACTGTAAGACATCTTTTAATATAGAAGAACGCGGGTATATTTAAATTGCATTCACTTCAGTGTAAACTTCTCAAAATTGGTGCTAAAACTCAAACACTCAGAGCTTTGTCTCAAGTAGATGACCAGGTTTTAAATCGCACCACTTCCTAGAGCCCTTATAATGTACTTGGGCACTTCCTGCCGCCCTTTCTACACCCCAGTTGCTGCATCCTCCTTCTGGATATGCTTTACCAAATATTCTGCATCCTACTCCATGAGTACCCCACAAGGGAATTGCCCTCCCCTTAGCTCTGCCAAAGGCCCACACAACCCTCAACCTTAGCGTGAGGATGCTCTCCGTAAATTGGAGCAGGACCCAATTCTAACACTGGTCTCTGCATGCGATTCTAGCTCTGTTTCAGGCATGCAACAAGCGGCCTATCTGACAAAAGCATCTGTCACAGTTCCTCAGACAAATAATGACTTTAATACAGCCATCTACGCCCAGGGATCAAAAAGGTCATGCCTCTTCTCCTACTCCCACTTCTCAACCAAAGTTGGATCCCAATATGTCTGTCCTAGATGAGGCAGACACAGAAGGGATGAAGAGGACATAGAGGCAGTATTGCTGGAAGCCGCTGAAGATTTTTCTTCCCCAGACTGCTACAGTTAAAGAAGCTTCATGCAATATGCTTGCTAATGTGGAAAAGATCACTGCAGCTGTTTGCGGAAGCCTTGACATTGCTTAGATTGTGTCTCTTCCATTCCACCATGCCCCTTTGGGTGTGAAGAAACCTGCAAATCTTTAAAGACATTCTCCGCTCATGAACAAATAGAATGTGCAATCTATGATGATTGAATCACTTCCAGAAAAGATTTTCACTCCTCCCACAATCTTTACTGAACTCTATCCAGTAGCAAAATTGTTTACTAAAAAATGGTCTATTCTTGTAGTTGATCCTTCCGTCTCATTTCTAAATGAACATTTCACTGTACGTACTGAAGACGTTCCTTCTTTCAAAGATTCTGCAGTTTTGAGACCTTCTTAAAGGCTCTCTAGGATTGTGCTTTCACAAACCATTTACAGCAATTACCTTCTGCTTTTTTTTTTTTTTTTTTTTGTGTGAAGATGTTCTAGAATATGTAATGAGACACATTTCCTGAATGATCTAAATCGCCATTTACACATGCAGAATTTTGTGGCTAAAAGCCTGGACATTTCAAGTCCCTTGTAAAAGACCCATCTCAAGGAAAAGCTCTGTTTGGGGCGTCGATTTATAAATGATGTCACTGGAGATAAGGTTTTACTTACACAGCGGAGGATTCCAAAACTCCCCTCCTTAGGAACAAATAACTTCACATTCCAAAATTTCACATAGAATTTGCAAAATCAGTTATTTCCTTAGACCAGGGGAAGACCTAGCATCCCTACAAATCTAAAATCCTTATTTGCATATTCCCATTCATCCTCAACAGCGCTTTCTGTGCTTCAGAGTGGTAGACTATCACTTCCAGTGCTCTCACCCTTTATTCTATCACTTCCAGTTTGTCGCACTTCCTTTAGGCCTATCCTCCGCTCCTAGAGTATTCACTGAGGTCTTACAACCTCTTCTATCCCTTCGCAGAAATCAGAGCATCCAGGTTCCAGGTTATAGGTTACCTGGACTTCTCTCCCTTTTCAACTATCTGCAATAGTCTACAGTTCAATCCAGATGCTCCAGGACTTTGGCTGGGTGATCAATTTTCAAAAATGCGCTCTCCAACTTTCTCTGGAATACTTGGGTCTGCTCCTGGAGACATTCCAAGCAAAGGATTTCCTTCCAGAAAAGAAAATCCTCTCTGAGCCCAGGATCAAGAATTAGTCAGACAACCCACAAAGAGATTCTCCATGAAAGGTTCTAGGCCCCACAGTAGCCTTCTTTGAGGCTGTACCATTCACCCAGTTCTATTCTAGACCTCTGCAACAAAACATTTTGTCGAATTGGAACAAACTTACTCCTTCTCTTGACCTGCTTATGCTTCTAGTCAACCAAGCATGGAATTTCCTAACTTGACGGATCACCGTCCCAGCCTTGGCAATGGGGAAATCCTTCCTTTCCTATTACTGGAAAGTGGTTACAGATGCCAGTCTTTCAGGCCAGGGAGAAGTGTTCAAGTCCCTCACGATGCAAAGAATATGGCCATCTGCAGTAACCAAGCTTCCCATCAACGTCCTTGAGCTCAGAGCAACAAAGATAGCTCTGCAGCGCTGGACATCCGGTCAGGATGCAGTCAGACAAATGATACTCCTGTGGCCTACATCAACCACCAAGGGGCACCAGGGTACTTGCAGATCTGAAGGGGGTGATCAAGATCATCTCAAGGATGAATACTCACTGTCCAGTGATCTCTGTGATCCAGGTCCCAGGAGTGGGCAACTGAAAAGAGTTCTACCTTGGTCACTACTGCATGGATCAGGACGAATGGGCCCTTCACCCAGACATATTTATCCTAAAATGTCAGAAGTGAGGGACACAGGATGTAGACATTATGGCCTCCAGATTCAACAACAAACAAAATAGTTTGTGGTCATTACCAAGGTTCCTCTAGTGCTTGTCTTGTATGCCCTGATAATCCCCTTTCCTCAGTTCAGGATAATCTATGCCTTCCCTTCAGTCCAATTTCTACTTCATCTGCTCAACATGATAGAGCATGAAGATGGTGCTTACGCTCTCTAAAGGACAGATCTTCTCCTCTTTTAACTAGATCAGTAGTAGTTTCCTGAGCTTTCTGGAACTAGGCCTCTGAGGCTCTATTTTGTAAGGCCGCTACCTGGTCCTCTGTTCATACATCCAGTCCTTTTTCGAATACTTAGCTTTGTCCACTGGTCCAAATCATTTGGTGAAGGGGGGATTATGGTGTGGGGTTGTTTTTCAGGGGTTGGGCTTGGCTCCTTAGTTCCAGTGAAGTGAACTCTTAAGGCGTCGGCATACCAAGATATTTTGGACAATTTCATGCTCCCAACTTTGTGGGGACAGTTTGAAGATGGCCCCTTCCTGTTCCAACATGATTGCACACCAGCGCACAAACAAGGTCCATAAAGACATAGATGAGCAAGTTTGGGGTGGAGGAACTTAACTGGCCTTCAGAGTCCCTACTTCAACCTGATAGAACACCTTTGGGATAAATTAGAGTGGAGACTGCGAGGCAGGCCTTCTTGTCCACATCCATGTCTGACCTCACAAATGCGCTTCTGGAAGAATGGTCAATCATTCCCATAGGCACACTCCTAAACCTTGTGGACAGCCTTCCCAGAAGAGTTGAAGCTGTTATAGCTGCAAAGGGTGGGCTAACTTAATATTGAACCCTACAGACTAAGATGGCAGTAAAATTCACATGCGTGTAAAGACAGGTGTCCTAATACTTTTGGTAATATAGTGTATATTCACTATATCTGTTTGATATGTTTTAGTTCTCTTAAATTGTATGATTTTTTTTTTTTTTTTTTTTTACCTTTTCATATTTTTGTCTACACTATATTGTAATAACTTTTTTTTTTTTTTATTGGAAAACAGACCCCACCTCCGTGAAGCTAGACAGGTATGCAATCCATGCTATTACTGGGATCCTAAAACAGTGGTTACGTGAACTGCCTGAGCCTTTGATGACATTTGCGCAATACAGCGAGTTTCTGAAAGCAGTGGGTAAGTTTAATGTGCATAAAAACTGTTTGTCAAGCTAAATGTGTGTCTTTACCTCTAATTTGTGCTGCCTACTTAGAATTGCCAGGGAAGCAAGAACAGCTTTGCACCATTTACAAAGTCCTTGGACAGCTTCCACAAGCTAATTACAACACCTTGGAGAGACTCATCTTTCACCTTGTCAAGTAAGTAAAGTGCATGATCTTCTCACAATCAGCCAACAGAGCTTTCATGTGTTTTGTGAGACGGAGAGCCAGTGTTTCCTAAAATACAACTCAAAAAGGTTTTAAAGCCTTAAGGTTTTTCATCTTAATGCATTCTATGCACTAAAGCATTTGATACCCCAACACTTCATATGCCTGATATGTGCCTTCTTTACCACGTACTTGTATGAGAAAGTATCCTGTTTTTTTAATTGCTTCCTTTATGTGAAATCCCTGGTGTTCCTGCCAGTTCTTCTACTTTCCTATTAAAAACTGACCACATTACACAGAAGAGCACACTATGGGTCAGTTCTCTAGCTATGCTGGGATCTTAGTGTGCTCTCCCCCAATAATCAGACTTGTCCTGACACACCCCTGCTGCACAGCCGTTTACTGAGAAGCTCAGTTTGCTGCTGCTTCTCCCCCAGCTTATGCAGCTGAGAACAGACGCAATGTGATCACTTCTAAAAAAGGGAATAAAGGTATTTATAATGGGATTTTTTTATGTCTATACAAAAATGATTTGCTTTTCATTTCTATTTTAAACTGAATGGGTTGTTTTACAAGGTGAACGTTTACAATCACTTTAAGGACGAAAAGCCTTCTCTGCTGCAGCTGCCCCCCAAACCCCCCCTTTTCCTGAGCCCATTCGATCCAGCAATGTGCATGAGCGCAGTGGCTCCCGCTGCTGTCTCTCTACTCATTGGACAGATTGAAAGCAGAGGGAGCGATTGGCTCCCGTTGCTGTCAATCAAACCTGGTGACATGAGAGCCGGGGGCGGAGTAGCGGTACTCAGGAATGAGCGGCTTTCACTGGCAAAACCATTGCACAGAGCAGGTCAGTATAGGCATGTTTTGTTGTTTTATATGATATTAAAAAACAAAGCTTTACAACCACTTTAATGCTGAAGTTTAATCAATTATAGGTCCCCCTTCCCTCACCTACATGCTAATTAAATGTTTAAATGAAATCTTTCTGTTGTCATTACATTGGGTATTTTAGAGCCAGTGGTATCATCACTGGCCCTCTGTGCATATCAGTGCAATGTAAGCAGATCATGGCTGATGGGAGGGGCCAGCAAGGCGCTGTATATTGCTTTCTTTTTTTTCTTTTTCTTTTTTTTTAATTATTTATTTATATAAATTTTTCAATACAAAATTACAACCATAAATAACTCTCTTCCAACAGAGAGAATACATCTCACTTTTAATAACAACATTCCCACCCCGAAACCCCAGCTAATTCCCCCCCTCCTCTTCCTGACCCTCAACCCCCCCCCCACCCCCCTCACCCCTTTGCAGGTTTAGAGTAAACAGTTCTACCTAGGTTGTCAGATAATACCTCAGAATCAGTCACATCTTGTCACCTCCTTCAAGTAGCTCCACGAGTTTTTATAAATCCGCCATCCTGACCATTTTTCACCCCGAGTTTCCTCCTCCTCAGAATCCAGTCTTCCTCCATCTCCTCCCTCCATGTTATATATCTCATTTATACAGAAGAGCCAATCTCAAATATTCGGACTCTCTGGTTCAAGCCAGTTCTTTGCAATCTGTCTCTTGGCCGCATCCAGCAGTATAGGAACTGCGGAGTTTTGATATTGCTTAATTGGCTCCTCTGTACCATGGAATAGACATACCCATGGGTCTTCTGCCACGGTTTTACCCGTAATAGTTTTAATCAATTCCGTTACCAAATGTGTGCTATCGTCCCAACAGCTCCACACTTTCTCCAACATTCCCCTGATTTCTCTGGATCAAACTTTTTAAGTTTGTCTGGAGTGGCATACCACCTAGCCAGACATTTGTAATTTATCTCAGTCCTTTTGCTGTCTACTGCTGTTTTATGTAGCAACTTCCAGATTTTTAAAAGTGTATTTTTATCGCAACGTGTCCCTAATTCACTTTCCCACGCCTGGATATAATGAGGTATCTCCACCTCCTCTCTCTCACTTAGAATTTTGTACACTTGTGATACTAGTCCCCTCTGACGCTCCCCCTCACAGAGCTTTTCTAGTGGTCTATATTCTTCAACCCCCCTAAGGGGTTTTTGCAATTTTCCTATAAACATAGACAGCTGAAGGTACCTCCAAGGATCGATAAACAAATCCTCAGGCTTCTCTTTTAATTCCGAATACGTGCATATTTTCCCCTCTCTAATAACATCTCTTATTTGTAAACTATCCCTTTTAATCCAATTCCCTCCCACCTCCCTCTTCCCCGGTGCAAAAAAATTATTTTCTTTAAGTGATATCAAAGGTGAGTTGTACGTCCACTTATTTTGCATATGTACCTGATCCCATAACTTCAAAGCGTTATGTGTTAGTGTCGGCAACCATTCTGTGTCTAGTGATCTGTATTTGGGTGGATTCCATATTATGTGATTTAAAACCTTATTACTCATACTGTGTTCTATATTTACCCACCTCCTTTCTAATCCCCCCTTTGACCATTCAATAACTCGTGTCAAAACCACCGCTATGTAGTATTTATAAAAATCTGGCAATGACAGTCCTCCTTTCTCTTTCCGCCTGCTCAGGACCGAACTAGCAATTCTAGGCTTTTTACCACCCCAGACAAACTTCAGTAATAGGCCTTTTAAAGCCCTAAAATACACCTGGGGGAGAGGGATAGGGAGCATCTGGAACTTCTATAGAATTTTGGGCATTATAGTCATTTTCACCGGGTTAATGCGTCCAAACCATGAGAGGGGGCGATAGGACAAACCTCCCACCTCTCGTCTGATTTCGTCTAACAGGGGGATATAGTTGTTTAAATACAAATCCTTCAGATTATTCGAAAGCTTGACCCCCAAGTAGCTAATCGTTTTCCTCCAAGGGAAGGGGAAAGACCCTGCAAAGGCTCTCCTCCTCCTCCTTTCTCACATTCATATTGAGTACCTCCGACTTCCCGAGATTGATTTTAAAGTTTGATACCTCCCCAAATTTTTTCAGATTTTTCAGAATGTTCGGGAGAGTAATTCTAGGATTTGTGACAAAAAACAGTATGTCATCGGCGAAGGCCGCTAATTTATGTTCCTCCAGTCCTATTTTCACCCCGCTGCAATCTGGATCCCTCCGAATGGACGATAGCAGAGGTTCTAGGGTTAGGACGAATAGGAGGGGCGACAGCGGACATCCCTGCCTCGTACCATTATCCATTCGGAAAGACCCAGAGGTCACCCCATTAATTTTCACAAATGCTGTTGGGTCTGAGTACAGTGTTTTCACCCACGAGATGAATCTCTGGCCTATCCCCATTGTTTCTAAGGTTTTAAACATCCACCCCCAGTCTACCCTGTCAAACGCTTTTTCTGTGTCCGTTGACAGGAATAGAACTGGGGGCCCGTCTCGTTTGATGGACTCCGCAAGGAGCACAGACCTTACTCCGTTATCTCTGCTCTGCCTTACTGGTACAAACCCCACCTGGTCTGGATGCACCAGGTCGGTCATTTTACTTCTTAACCTCCCTGCTAGGACTTTGGCAAATAACTTTACATCAGCATTTAACAATGATATGGGTCTATAGCTGGAGCATAGCTCCCTATTTTTGCCTTCCTTGTGGATTAAAGTTATGGCCGCCATTAATGCATCCCCTCCCATTTTACAATCTGAGCCTAATGTATTCCAATAATTAGTCTGGGAATTAATATTTGTTTAAATTTTGACAGATATAATGAGGTAAATCCGTCGGGGCCTGGGCTTTTCCCCTTGGGACTACTTTTAAGGGCCTCAAGTATTTCTACCTCTTCTATTGGTCTATCTAGGAGGTCTCTCTCCTCTTCAGATATTTTTACCACTTCTGCTCCCTCCCATCTTCTCCTCCCTTATTACATTCTCCTGGTCCTTTTTGTTTGATGGAGTAAAGGTATTTATAGTACTTTCTGAATTCTTCTGCTATTTCCCTACTTGAGCCTATTATTTCTCCTTTTTTGTTTTATATTTCCATAATATAGTTCCTCTCTCTTTTCTTCCTCAATATCTTTGCTAGATGTTTATTACCCCAGACGTATCTCTCTATTAATAACTTGTTAAAGGCTCTTTTTGTATCCTGTTCCAGGCTGTCTCTCAACTCTTCTCTTTTTGCCACTAACGTCGATAACTGTCCTGACATTGGCCTTTTGATTTTTTGTAAACCTGTTCCAATTTCTGAGTTTCTCCCATGAGTTTTTCCCTCTCCTCCCTTCTTTTCCTTTTCAGCCCGGAGCCTATCGATATAAGCACCCCTCTTATAAACGCTTTGTGCGCCTCCCACAGCACCGCCGGTGAGATTCCCTCTGTGTCATTAGTTCTAAAAAAGAATTCTAATTCTTCCTTTTATTTTTTCTACTACTTTAGGATCTGATAATAAGTTTTCATTTAATTTCCAAGAGTAGGACTGATTTTGTATTTCTGTGATCCTCAACCTTAGTGTTACTGGCGCGTGGTCTGAGAGAGAAATAACCCCTATTCTGGACTCCTTGACAGAGTCCACAAAACTGTGATCCACCATTATATAGTCTAGCCTCGAGTACGTCCCGTGCACAGGGGAGAAAAAGGTATAGTCCTTGATTTTTGGATTCTGCATCCTCCACACATCCATTAAATGATTTTCCTTTAACCTTTTTTTAATCATACTTATTTGGGCCTTACTTGTCCCCTGTGCCCAGGACGTACTATCATATTCAGGGTCCAGACAGAAATTAAAATCTCCCGCCATCACCACCTCTCCCTCCCTGAATTCCACCAACTTAGAAAGCAACTTCTTCAAGAATGCCGTCGGGTTTTTATTGGGGCAGTAGACATTTACAAGTGTGAGCTTTTTTTTATCAAACATACCCTTAAGAAACAAAAAACGACCTTCTGGGTCCGTCAATCTCCCCAATTCTTGGAATTTCACGGACCCAGCCAGCCCTATTGCAACCCCCTTAGATCTACTTATTGGTGTGTCACTATAGAACCATTTGGGCATCCTTGAAGAAAACAGCTTGATATTTCACCCCTGCATCAAGTGTGTTTCCTGAATGAATGCGACGTCCGCTTCATAATGCTGTATCTCCCTGAGAATCTTGTGTCTTTTACCTGGGGAGTTCAGCCCTTTGACATTGTAGGACAGTAGATTTAACTCAGCCATATCTGTGTTTCACCCCATTTCTTCTACCTGATTCTGTATACTCCTGCCCTGCAATTACATCCCTCCTCCCTTCCCCGGCCCTATCGGCCATTGGCCTGAACAAATAGGACCCACTTGGTCCCATATCCCAGGCCACTTCCCCAGGGGTGGCTCTCCACCAATGGCCACCGGTGCCCGCCTCCCTGCCACCTCGATCGGTAGAGAGAGTGGGCTAGCAGGACCTTGGCCTGCATTCCAGTCGGGTCGCAGATCACAGCCCTGTCATTCCAGCCCTATATATTTTATGTTTCTGTATCCCTAAACCCCGTCCCCACCACCTCCCACATCTGGAAACAAAAGTTCACAAAGTCACATTTCCGATCCATCTCTCCATCCCTGCCCAAGACATGAGGGGCAATGGACGAGAAGGAGAGAAAGAAAGGGGACAAAAAAAAAAAAAGAAAAGGTCCTCAATTCTTCTCTTCCTCTTCTCCTTATCCCCGTATCTCCTATCCGATTTTCTTCACATAGGCATATCTGGTGGTGTAATGCCCAGATTTCCACAGAAGTCCCGTATTTCCCCTGGATACCTCATTTTAAAAGTTCTGCCTTCTTTTATCACTAGTAGGGATGTTGGAAACCCCCAGCTATATTTCAGGTTGGCCATTTTCAGTTGATCCAATAGGGGTTTTAGTTGCCTTCTTCTTGCTAGCGTTCCTGCTGATAGGTCTGAGAAAATTTTTAACTCCTTGTTTTCATAACTGAGGGGGGGAGCCCCCTCTGAGATTGGACCATATCTTCTCCTTGTTTTCATATGAATGAAACTTGACTATTACATCTCTTTGGATTTCTTGCCTCATATTTGGGGGTTTTCGGATCCTGTGCACACTGTCAATCCTCAAGACCTCATCTTCTCTTCTTCCCAGGATAGGATTAAATAGTTTCTGCAACTTGGTTCTCAAATCCTCGTTTTGTTGTTCAGGGAGATCTCTTATACGCAGATTTTGTCTTCTGCTTTGGTTTTCCTGTTCTTCTAATTTATACATCAATAAACGATTATCATGTTGCACTTTCTTCATTTGTTCTTTTAGGTCCTGTATCCTTCGCCTGTGCGTCTGCTGTTTCTTCAATTTCTTCCATTCTATGTAGGAGATGGCTCATGTCTGATCGCACGCTTAAGATTTCTGTTTTAATAACATTTTCTAACTTCATAAACATTTCTGTCATCTCAGCTTTACTTATAGTGGATATTGTGTTTCTTATCTCCTCAGAATCGCCCTCACCGCGCCCTCTTTCTCCATTTCTTCTTTGGGCTTCTCCCCCTGTCCCCCTTTTGTTTCAACTGAGTTTTTTTATCTTTCGTTCCTGATTGCTTCATATCGGTGTCCGGGCTTTTAGTATTTACTTCCTTCAGATATTTCTGTATTGTGCTTGTGTTAAGGCTCTCCCTAGGAGTTTTAGGTTCAGCTGTTCTCTGATTGCGCCCTCTCATGCTTCACCGGGTTTACTTAGGATATGCACAATCCCAGGACCCGATCGTGTGCCCGGGTTTCACCCAGTGTTTTGACCTTTCAAAAAAGCTTTTTCTATTGGCCCTGATAGGCTATATATAGTGCGCAGGGAGCAAGCACCCAACACATTTATAAAACTGTGGCTTAAACCTTAGGCTTCCCACCTTCTTCCCGTCAATGCCTCCTTCCTGATAATGCCTTTAGGGATTAAACAAGTAGTTCCCAGGGTAAGAGGGCAGGGATAAATGGACACAATCTTGTTTACTCCCTTCCTTCTTCCTCCTATGATTTCACATCCTGCTTTGCCAGTCCATATCCATTATCATTTCATACTTCCATAGATCATTAAATCAAAGAAAAAATAGTCATACCTGGAGGGGAGGTCTTCTTCTGAATTTAAACTCACCAGCTCCTTGTTTTTGCAGAGTGCTGTATTTGTGTTTGTTTCCAGATGATCCAGACTCATCTAGGTCCAGTGTGGGGTAGGGGGGGATATCGCTGTTCATCAGCTTGGTTCCCGTTTTTGACCCTGGCGCTGTTGTGTGTCCGTCCCAGAGAGAGTCTATCAGGCCTCCCTCCGCTCTATCGCTCTGCTCTCCAGCCGGGGTCTCCACGTGGGGATCTATTCCTCCTCGTATTGCCGGAGTGACAGGGACGCCGGCCGCATCCTCTCAGGCATGTATGGCGCAGAGCGGCAGCGATACCTCACCACGCCTATCCATCCCTCCTCCCTTTGCTGGAAGCAATAGGGGCAGCAGCTGCGTCCTCACAGGTACACAGGGTAAAGCGGCTTCGGTCTCTCTCCACGCCGCTCTCCCTCTGTACGCCAACCCACACTGTCCAGCACGCCTCCGTGCTCCGCTCCGGCGCCACCTTCGGCCCCTCCCCCCGTCAGATGTTCACGTCTGCATCGCTCCTCCAAAAAGAAGAATCCTGTATATTGCTTTCTAAAAACATAACTGTAACCTGTCTCAGTATTCCCCCTCTCAAAAGTCCCCAACATTGATGCAGGCAGTGGACATATTCTTGGGAGGAGTTATGCACACATGACAGTCTGTAGTAGTAAGCTTTCCAGGTAGGCTGCATTTGCATGCAGACCACCCTAGGCATGTCCACATGTGATATTGAGCCTCAGTGATTTAAAGAACTGAAGCCCAGGGAATGAAATGGACAGGTCATGGACAATCGGTGTGTACAACTGTGCAAGACTAAAGGTAAGGCTGGAGTTCAGCTTTAAGCCCATGAAGTTTGTCAAAAAAAAGCAATGTATGTATGATGGATTGATTCAACTAGTATTTTCTTATTTATAGGGTTTCTCTCTTGGAAGATGTAAATCGCATGTCCCCAAATTCTTTGGCAATAGTGTTTGCGCCCTGCCTGCTTCGCTGCCCAGATAATTATGACCCTTTGACGAGCATGAAAGAGGTGTCAAAAGCTACTGCGTAAGTAATAGACCTACAATATATGCATGTAATTCTGCTTTCGTGAACATTGGGTGTATCACATTTGTGTTACAATATACCTTGAAATTTTTGTCATTTCTTGTAGATGTGTGGAGATGTTAATTAAAGAACAGCTAAGACAATACAAAATCAAAATGCAGGAAATTGGCCTTCTTGAAGCAGCAGAGACACGTGCAGTGTGCAGGCTCTCCCTTTTGAGGCAAAGCACAGTAAGTGACAAGTCCTCTCATAATTCTTTACTATATCATCTGTTTAGTTATGCAATTTAATCATAATTTTTAACTGCATATTTTCATGTCGTAACTTCCTGTGTGTAAAATTATAGCTAGTCTTTTATAGAAGTAAACTGGGCATACTTGTAATGTAGATAGAAACAAGCTATTGAATGCTGATCAATCACTGTATAGTCCCTGGAAGTGTATTTTTAAGAATAAATTCAATTGGAAACTGTCATTTTTTTATTGCATAGAAAATTTTGTTGTAAATATATTTGAGGGCTGTGACAGAGCGATGAGGGAGCCCTAGAGAGACAAGTATGGCATGGTTAGGAAGTTATCTTTACATATACACACTTTCAATTTGCCCTCAATGGACAGAGAGATGGTATCTCTTTAATAGGAATACTGGTAAATACATTTTAAAAGTAAAGTGTAATGTATTGAATTAAGTGTTAACGCCTGAGTGTTGTTGTCTCCTCCTTTTTTTTTCCCCCTGTGACAGGCTTGGCCTGGTCATTTAGAATTTATTTCTCCTATTGATGGCTTCCTGGTAGGTATAGTTGCTTTCCACCACATCTGCATGCCACCACTGGAATCACTAAAATAGAATGGCAGATAATTAGAACAGCGACTAATTATAATGGACAAATGTCTTGCTGTTGTGGGGTTTCAAATGGGTTTTTTGCTCATTTAGTTTAAAAACATTTTTGCTGACCTTCAGTCTAAATTAGTCCCCAGCTTAGAAAAGTAGATTTACCCACAGTTTTTTCTATTATTTACAATTCCAAAGTGCCATAAAGCATCTTGGAGCCCAGTATAAGCAGCTAGAGTGATGATTCATTTTTATTTGTCCATTAAAATTGTTGCTCAGCAGGATTTCCCACTGCATGCACCTAGATCTACTATTTGCTTTTAAAAATTAATGGCTGTGAAGTACCTTAGGACTGCACTGATCAAAACCTCCTTAAGGACATAGGAAACAAAAACTGTTTTAAATGACCACATCAAGACGGATATTTCAGTTTGTATCAGATGCTGGTAAAGTGGTTGTAAACCCCATTCATGAAATTTGACCTAAGCTAGTGTTTACTTATCTCTCTCCAAAGCTCGGACTGCCCTGTCTTTCTGCTGCTTTGTTCCTCTGTTAGCAGAGTCACTTCTGACAAGTTCTCTGACACATGAGATAACCGCAGCTAAAAATTTGTTTTGGGGAGGGTGCTTAGAGGTAGATGAGCAGAGAGCTTGTCTGTTCATAATACAGCTCTGCATGTGCTTTTGTTCCTCTATCTATGTGGAGTGGGGGTGTGTGCCTTTCCTCCAATCCGCTCTCACACAGTGTAAGCCCAGACTTCACACCCACCCCTGTGTGCTACTGAAACAGGAAGAAAGATTTTTAACACCATCTGCACTTTCCAAAGAGGGTAGGAAGGGCAAGACAGCAGATATACAAGTAAACCTATGTAGGAGGATTTGTTTCATCTCTGTGTATTACCTGAGGCTGTTCACTTCACTGGTTACTGGAAAGGGTCTGCAACCACTTTAACCCACCTAACCAATGTCTGCAGAGCTGCTGTAGCAGTTATGTTGGTGCCCTTTCTATCTTGGGTTTTTATTTTATGTTGGAAACAGGCCTACAGGAGGGATAGGGACACCAAACGACACCCCTGGCTTGTACAACATATGGTATATATTTAAAACATATATCATACAGATATTTGCACAGCAGTTTGAGGGGGTTTAGGGAGAACGCAGAAATGTTTTTATGTGTTACTTTTTGACACTCCTGTTTTAGCAGTGCTAACACTTGGAATGCCCTTAACACTGCAATCTCTGTGAGATGCAATAATTTGGTGTATTACTTCCAGCTACCAAACTACCGTATTTTTTGCTCCATAAGACGCACCTTGAAGTGCAGCCTGACTATTGCACATAAATGCAGCCTGACTATTGCACATAAATGCAGCCTGACTATTGCACATAAATGCAGCCTGACTATTGCACATAAATGCAGCCTGACTATTGCACATAAATGCAGCCTGACTATTGCACATAAATGCAGCCTGACTATTGCACATAAATGCAGCCTGACTATTGCACATAAATGCAGCCT
This sequence comes from Lithobates clamitans, assembly GCA_037952925.1. NCBI lineage: Eukaryota > Metazoa > Chordata > Amphibia > Anura > Ranidae > Lithobates > Lithobates clamitans. Next base: position 624,457 of record JBBGZY010001129.1, on the reverse strand, counting down.
GACTATTGCACATAAATGCAGCCTGACTATTGCACATAAATGCAGCCTGACTATTGCACATAAATGCAGCCTGACTATTGCACATAAATGCAGCCTGACTATTGCACATAAATGCAGCCTGACTATTGCACATAAATGCAGCCTGACTATTGCACATAAATGCAGCCTGACCCTTGCACATAAATGCAGCCTGACCCTTGCACATAAATGCAGCCTGACCCTTGCACATAAATGCAGCCTGACCCTTGCACATAAATGCAGCCTGACCCTTGCACATAAATGCAGCCTCTCTGTTGCCCACCAATTGCAGCCTCTCTGTTGCCCACCAATTGCAGCCTCTCTGTTGCCCACCAATTGCAGCCTCTCTGTTGCCCACCAATTGCAGCCTCTCTGTTGCCCACCAATTGCAGCCTCTGTGCCCACTAATGTCAGTCTCACCATTTTCTGGATAACACAGCGCTCTCCTCCCTCTGTCCTCCGGCGCTCGTGTGTAATGGAGCTGGGTCAGTGTGCAAGGTCCCGCCCCCCTAGACCGGTTCGTGTGATAGGCGGAACACTAATTCAATCTACTATCACACGCGACGGTCTTGGGGGGCGGAACCTTGCACACAGACCCAGCTCCGTGACATACGAGCGCCGGAGGACAGAGGGAGGAGAGCACTGCAGTCGCCGGTAGGCCAGTCCGGCCCTGCTCACAGGGGCTTCAGATGTCTGTCCTCCGCTCTTCTGCCTCTCTTCTCGCGGGGGCGGCGGGGGGGGCGTTGCCATCGGCGGCGGCGGGCGGTGCCTAGCATGCATTCACTCCATAAGACGCAGAGACATTTTCCCACATATTTCTGGGGGAAAAAAGTGCGTCTCATGGTGCGGAAAATACGGTAATTCTGTAACGGAAATACCACTTTTGGGTGTACTGAGCCTTTGCAGGTAAACTGACTTTTACCATATTCGTGTTTGTTACCTGAACCCCAGTTTAGAATATAGTGTTATCCAAAATCAGTAAGAAGTCATTAAAACTCGAGTACCTGGTCACAAACAGGGTGAATTCTAAGGAAGTTAAAGTACATCTAAAGCCAAAACTTTTTGTATTTTTAATTTTGGATAGAGTAAAGAATAGGTAAAACACTTCTTATTTTTTGCCATCTGTGTCCCAGAGATTTCACTTCCTGTTCAGTGTATACGAGAGGGAGTAATGGAAGAGCTCACAAAAGTAAGGTAAATTCCTTCTTGGTCATCACCAGGCAATTTTAAAATTTTTGGATATTCCCTCATTTTGGTCACCAGGACAAATAGAGGGATGAATCTCCCCAGCAGGGACACAGACTGCAGTAAAAACTACACAGGGGTTCTAACCCTTCACCACTCTAAAATGTAACGTTTTGGGTTTAACATTTTTATATTGTACTTGTGTTTAATTACATTTTTAAATGACAGAACAAGAGCCCATCTCCCAGTGGAAATGGTTTACCTGATATGGTGGCAGTACAAGAGGAGCAGTTGACAGACCCTGACTTAGCCCGAGAATCAGAGTTCCTGATAGAGAGGATACAATCTATCAAGGATGAGAAGTAAGTGAGACTTGCCTTATACAAACAGGAAGACCCCCAAGTGGTAGTGATAAATGATGTTCTCATCACGTGTTGTTTTCTCCCCATTCTTTCTGTTTTACAGAGAGGACATTACTTACCGGCTACCGGAGCTTGAACCACGTGGATCAGATGAAGAGAATATGGACTCTGAAACTTCAAATAGCACTGAGAGCTTATTGGATGATAGAACTGTTCATACAGTAAAGGAAGGTCAGTATTAAGGTAGTGTGTCCCTTATATTACTTCTATTACTGCACTGCATGCCAAATTTGTTGCAACCTTCTTGTACTCAGAGCTTTTAGAAGGTTCATGTTTTGTGCAGGGAAACTCATTTTAAAACCCCTATATATACAGTGGGGACGGAAAGTATTTAGACCCCCTTAAATTTTTCACACTTTGTTATATTGCAGCCATTTGCTAAAATCATTTATATTCATTTATTTTCCTCAATGTACACACAGCACCCATATTGACAAAAAAAACACAGAATTGTTGACATTTTTGCAGATTTATTAAAAAAGAAAAACTGAAATATCACATGGTCCTAAGACCCTTTGCTGTGACACTCATATATTTAACTCAGGTGCTGTCCATTTCTTCTGATCATCCTTGATGGTTCTACATCTTCATTTAAGTCCAGCTGTGTTTGATTATACTGATTGGACTTGATTAGGAAAGCCACACACCTGTCTATATAAGACCTTACAGCTCACAGTGCATGTCAGAGCAAATGAGAATCATGAGGTCAAATGAACTGTCTGAAGAGCTCAGAGACAGAATTGTGGCAAGGCACAGATCTGGCTAAGGTTACAAAAAAATTTCTGCTAAGGGTTCCTAAGAGCACAGTGGCCTCCATAATCCTTAAATGGAAGATGTTTGGGACGACCAGAACCCTTCCTAGAGCTGGCCGCCCGGCCAAACTGAGCTGTCGGGGGAGAAGAGCCTTGGTGAGAGAGGTAAAGAAGAACCCAAAGATCACTGTGGCTGAGCTCCATAGATGCAGTCGGGAGATGGGAGAAAGTTGTAGAAAGTCAACCATTACTGCAGCCCTCTACCAGTCGGAGCTTTATGGCATAGTGGCCCGACGGAAGCCTCTCCTCAGTGCAAGACACATGAAAGCCCGCGTGGAGTTTGCTAAAAAAAAAACACTTGAAGGACTCCAAGATGGTGAGAAATAAGATTCTCTGGTCTGAGACCAAGATAGAACTTATCGGCCTTAATTCTAAGCGGCATGTGTGGAGAAAACCAGGCACTGCTCATCACCTGTCCAATACAGTCCCAACAGTGAAGCATGGTGGTGGCAGTATCATGCTGTGGGGGTGTTTTTCAGCTGCAGGGACAGGATGACTGGTTGCAATCGAGGGAAAGATGAATGTGGCCAAGTACAGGGATATCCTGGACGAAAACCTTCTCCCGAGTGCTCAGGACCTCAGACTGGGCCGAAGGTTTACCTTCCAACAAGACAATGACCCTAAGCACACAGCTAAAATAACGAAGGAGTGGCTTCACAACAACTCCCTGACTGTTCTTGAATGGCCCAGCCAGAGCCCTGATTTAAACCCAATTGAATATCTCTGAAGAAACCTAAAAATGGCTGTCCACCAACGTTTACCATCCAACCTGACAGAACTGGAGAGGATCTGCAAGGAGGAATGGCAGAGGATCCCCAAATCCAGGTATTAAAAACTTGTTGCATCTTTCCCAAAAAGACTCATGGCTCTTTTATTTCTTTTTTAATAAATCTGCAAACATGTCAACAATTCTGTGTTTTTCCGTCAATATGGGTGCTGCCGAAAGACAGCTACAGCGCGGTGGGCTTATTCTGGGTGGACGTCCTCCCAGAATGTTGCTGGAGCGCACTCCCGCAAACATCCGTGACCGCCGGGTCTGGAAAACCCAGCGCATCACGGATTGCGGTAAATGGCCGCTTGTAGCGGCCGTTTACCACGTGATCGCTCCATTAAATGATGGAGCGATCACTTGTAAACAAACCGGCGTCATGACATGACACCGCTTCCGCCCTCCCCTCTCTGTACCAATTTGTACAGTGCGAGGGGAGAGGTCGTTTTTAGCAGCGCTGTAGGCTGGATCTGAAGTGCCCACAGCGCTGCTCTGTGCCCATACTGTGCAATACTCTGCAATTTTAACAGAAACAAAGATTTTTATTTTTTTTTTACAGAATTTTCATTTTTTTTTTTTTTTTTTTTAATCGCAAAAAAATTTTAAAAAAACCAGCGGTGATTAACCACTTCCCGCCCGCCCTATAGCGGATTGACGTCCGGGAAGTGGTTCTGTTATCCTGACTGGGCGTCATATGACGTCCAGCAGGATAACATGCCGCAGCGCGCCCCCGGGGGCGCGCATCGCGGCGATCGGTGGAGCGGTGTGTCAGTCTGACACACCGCTACACTGATCTTGGTAAAAAGCCTCCGGCGGAGGCTCTTTACCACGTGATCAGCCGTGTCCAATCACGGCTGATCACGCTGTCAATAGGAAGAGCCGTTGATCGGCACTTCCTCACTCGCGTCTGACAGACGCAAGTAGAGGAGAGCCGATCTGCGGCTCTCCTGGCAGGGGGGGGTCTGCGCTGATTGTTTATCAGCGCAGCCCCCCCGCAGATCACCACACTGGACCACCAGGGATTGCCACTAGGACCACCAGGGAAGGGGCAACATGTGGATGGCCAGGTATGTACCCCATGGCCATCCATGTGTGCCAAATCTGTGCCAATCAGTGCCCACAAATGGGCACTGATTGGCACAATTATGTTGCAGTGATGCCCAGCAATGCCACCCTTAGGGGCATCACTGCAAACAAGTAATGCCACCAGTGCAACCCATCAGTGTCCATTCATGCCACCTGTCAGTGCCCATCCGTGCCCATCTGTGCCAACTATCAGTGCCACCCATAAGTAACCATCAATGCCACCTACGAGTGCCCATCAATGCCACCTATGAGTGCCCATCAGTGCCGCCTATTAGTGCCCATCCGTGCCACCTATGAGTGCCGCATACCAGTGCCACCTATCAGTGTCCATTCATGCCACCTGTCAGTGCCCATCTGTGGCAACTATCAGTGCCACCCATAAGTAACCATCAATGCCACACCTATGAGTGCCCATCAATGCCACCTATCAGTGCCGCCTATTAGTGCCCATCCGTGCCACCTATGAGTGCCGCATACCAGTGCCGCCTATCAGTGCCCATCATCAGTGCCCGTCGGTGCCACCTCATCGGTGCCCATCAGTGCCCGTCAGTGCAGCCATATCAGTGCCCGTCAGTAAAGAAGAAAACGTACTTATTTACAAAAAGTTTTAACAGAAACAAAGAAAAACTTGTTTTTTTTCAAAATTTTCGGTCTTTTTTTGTTTGTTGCGCAAAAAATAAAAACCGCAAAGGTGATCAAATACCGCCAAAAGAAAGCTCTATTTGTGGGAACAAAATGATAAAAAATTTGTTTGGGTACAGTGTAGCATGACCGCGCAATTGTCATTCAAATTGCGACAGCGCTGAAAGCTGAAAATTGGGCTGGGCGGGAAGGTGTCTAAGTGCCTGGTATTGAAGTGGTTAAATACCACCAAAAGAAAGCTCTTTTTGTGTGGGAAAAAAAGGACAAATAATTCATATGGATATAGTGTTGCATAACTGAGATATTGTCATTCCAATTGTGAGAGCACCGAAAGCTGAAAGTTGGTCTGGTTAGGAAGTGCCCAGTTGTCAAGTGGTTAATGAGGAAAAAAAATGAACCTAAATGATTTTAGCAAATGGCTGCTAAATAACAAAGAGTGAAAATTTAAGGGGGTCTGAATACTTTCCGTCCCCACCGTATTTTGTTTCTGCCAAAATTAGGTATAAGGATATTTCAAGTGTTAAGCCCTCGTACACACGGTACGATTGTTGGAAAAACCGAGCGTCTGATTTTTGTCAAAAGGGCGTGTGCCAGGATCTTATCTTGCATACTAATGGTACACAATTGTCGTGCCACAAACGTAGTGACGTACTACGAGGAATTTCAGCTCCTGAGCGCCACCCTTTGGGCCCCTTCTGCTAATTTCGTGTTTGGTGAGCATTGATTCTGAGCATGCGTGTTTGTACCTTTGACTTTTCTGTGACGGATTTGTGTACTGACCATACGAAAATCTGATGTCAAACCGTTGTCCGCCGAAAATGTAGTGGCCTGCTTCCAACATTTGTTGGCCGAAAGTTGGACAACAATTTGTCAAAAGGAGCATACTAATGGTAAGATTTTAGGACAACAGTCTGTCAACAGAGAATCCCCTGTCAACAGTTGTACCCTGTGTACGAGGTTTTACTCTACTTTTGCTGGGTGAGAACAATTCTCTGGTCATTTACATTCATGGTGAGAATTTAGGGAAACTGAACTGTACCTATGCTGGTTTTGGAACTCTCACAACACAAATCCCAGTCCCTTTCTGATTCCTAACTGCTTCCTAGTCTTCCTGCTTTAGTTATAAGACTGATGGTCATTTTCTAATAGAAAACTCATGGCAACAGCTGTAAACAAATCACATGAGAAGGAAATTTATTTGGGGTAGTTTTGTATAACCGTGTACTACACCCCCATACAAAGAAGCCATGTTTGAACAGTTGCCTTCTAAAAGAATAGTAAATCTTTAGTATCCTCTTAAAAGAAGCTTACTCTTTAAAAAAAAAAAGAAAAGTAAAACGAATACTCAGACATGAGAGCAATCTTATGCTTACATAGACATGTAGCCTAACCTATTAAATAAGGTTAGCAATGATTGTCTTGAAATGAGAAATGACAGCGACTCTGGTCAACATTTTCCACAATCAAGTGCATGTTATTCTGTATGTGTCACAGACGTTGACTTTGATTCTAGTCCAGAACAAACTTGAAGAACATTGTCCTGAGAAGCTGCCTGTAATGTTGGCAGATCATTCGTGAATTGGATTTTGTTAGTAAGGCAATTATTTGAAAAAGCTATGTAATGCTCAGTTGTTACATTCTGTTTACTTGGCCAGATTTGAAGGCATTACATGTCCCTTTTAAATAATGCATGCAGTTGCTATCACTAGGTAAGCAAGAATATGTCTTACATAGTTATCACGTTTTCTTCTACAGCAACATGTGTGATGGACTCTGCTGTTAAGCCACAACCAGTTGAGAATCCCAAACTTCTTCCATCCAAAGCACCTCTCTTCGCTTTGTCTGTGCCTCCAACAACTGTCAAGCGAAGACCGTCCTCGTTTCTTGCAAAAATGAGGGGTCCTAGGCGTAGCCCTGTAATGCCGAATGCCAACATAAAATTGCCTCCTGGGTTAACAAAGGCAGTAGACTATTCTGAGGAATCCAGTAATATTCGGAGGAGGGAACAGCCTGGGAGGAGAACAGACAGTATCCAGTCTGTCTATATCCCTGAAGGAACAGAGCTGGGGACTGCACAGGGAACTTTAGAATATGAACCCACTGCCAAACTTAAACGGCGCTTTTCAGACCCTCACCTCCAGATTCCCTGCTCAGAGGAATCCAACCTCTAAAACATCTTCTGATCAACAATGCAAGATGTACTGTATGAACGTCATGTTTTATAACGGACAAGCATGTTTCTTGAAACAGAGGTTTGGAATTATTCGAGCTTGTATGCCAGTAGAAATGGCAAAAGATTATGTGAGATATTTAAAGTGTTTGCCCATCTGTATAAGGATTCTGTATTAAGATGAATGTATAAAGTGTGTGTAAGGAGTGAGTGTTACCCTCCCTACAGTATTGTAGGTTATTCAGATGCAATCCTTTCATTCCAGTTTTGCTATACAATAGGACCAAAGGTGAGATTATTTTGCCTTGTTACAGTAATATTTTTTAAACATTTATTACATTAGCATTTTTTAAATGTTGTTGCCATTTTTTACATAAATATATATAACTAGTAACGGGCCAAAATATTGTTTGAGAATGCTGGAGGTTGGGGTCTTCTATTTTAAGTGTTTTTGTTTTAAAGAGTTGACAGAGTGCAAGATACATGGGTCTTAAAGGAGAATTCTGATGTGTTTTTCAGAGGATCAGTAGTAGAAAACCTAACATCTCTAAAAAAAAAAAAAAAAGCGCAATTTTTTTGCATAGTGAAACGAGAAGATTTACTTGAAGCCGGAGAACCGCATTATGACTTATTAGTTATTAAAGCTGGCTTACCTTGCTCATGTAAGCACTACTTACTCTTCAGGCCCATTCACAATTGTATATTAATGCAACAAACCTGCTCGAAGGTCGTTGGAGTGCCATCACAATGAATGAAATTACATCTTACTGTACAGTAAAGTGCAATGCAAATACTGTGCATTGTGGTGCACTGATTTGCTAAAATGTATGAATGGGCCACCTTAATGCACTGCAAGGAATTACTAAAGTGTAAATGGGCCCCAAGAAATTAGGTTATGCTGCACATCCTGAAGTTTGACTAAACCAGGACCTGTGTAGCTTTGCTACCCTGGGATTGCAAACATAATGCATTCCTAAGCAGAAAATCACTAACCATTGCAAACATCTGACAGAAGCTGCTTCTCTTGTTATTTATGATTGTTTTCATTAGACTCTTCAATAATAGGGAGCAGTCTGTGTGTTTAAAATTACCTTGTTATCAAGACATAGTGCTGTAAACTTTGTGTCAGTGATCTCTTAATCTGGCCATAGATTGTTTGGATCAAATGGATTCCTTCATCTACACATTTGAGGTGAATGAAGAAATCCTCCCCATTGCGCTATTGTCTTCTGACAATGAGACTCCTGTGTCAGATTACACCGATCAGCGCTAATTAAAAGAAGGTTTTCCAACATTTCTGTTTGAGAGAAGCCATTCATTAGATCGACTTCTCTCTAATGGGATCAAAGTTGCTGAACCAACTGAATTTCGATCCATCGTTAGCCAGCTTTACCCTTTGTGTACTGCTGCTGCACAATTGCACATAGAATTGTCCATTGATATCTATGAGGCTGACATATAATCCTGACAATCATGAAGAGATCATGTGAGAGCGTTTGCAGAGCTAGAGCTTCAAATGTGGCCAGAGGGTTTAATTGTAACGTTACACATGGGCTGTCCCTTCAAAAATCACACAAAATAAAATAGACAAGAGTTCTGGGTGGCAGCATTTCACAATAAAAACAACTAAAGGTTTTAGGCAGGCATGTTTACAACCTCATGCTGGCAGTGGACAGTTTCATGTGCCTTGCCTTTTCTATTCTTGTGGGCTACACAGAAGTCACAACAGTTTTTTCCAGGACCTGTTATACCCATGGGCTCTCCATCGCCATATTGCACACAGATGAGAAAGATGCAGGCATTCCAAAATTAACATGTTGTGCTTATTCATACAGTAAAAGTGAGCCTAACATTTATTAATCATGGCCTTGACGGTATTATTACCTAGATGTTTTTTTAAAATATATTCTTATGACAAAGAAATTGAGTTACCATTCCTTAAATATGATGAGCTTCCCCTTAAATGCCTAGATCTGTAGTAATTGGACATTTTCTGTTACTGGTGCAAGCAATGCATTCACTTTAGTTTTCTCTCTCTGGAACAGGTGAGTAATGATACCAAGGGCAATGCCAACTTATTACTGGACTGGAAATATGTTTTTTTTCTGTTTGCAATTTATTATGGAAGAAATGGTACGCAAGTTATTTAGCGGTTTTCTTATACTGTTACAGTACCGTTACAGTTCCCAGGTTTGTAATTTGCACAGCTTACATTTATATTTGTTTTATGTAACCCCTAAGTGTCAAAGTGCCTTATTGCCGAGAGATTGTTTTCGCATAATGAACTTGGTGTGCAGCACTAACAGAGTGACCTTCCTCGTTCTTACACAATCAGTGGACCAGATATGAAATCCTTAGTTTTTTCTAACATATGCCTATCATGACATTAAAATGTCCCTGCGGTAGTCAGTTGTTATTATTGAAGTCTGCTTGTGTTCTTTCCATGTGAAGAAGCACTAGCAAAATGTTAAAAAAACTTGCTTTTGTCAAAATCATTAACTTTCCAGTTTAACTAGACATTCTCTTTCTGCACGAGTATCCACCTGCTGCAGGGTTTTTTTCAACACTGAGAAGAAATCATTCCAGGCAATACATTTAAACACCCTGAAGATCATCCTTACATCAGTGCTGTGTGTTACTCAATAGTGGGGTCGATCAAGGTGGAAATCATTCACAGCAGAAATCTGTTTCCCATGCATTAAGGGACACATGAATACAGATGCAGTCAGGTTATACTACCACCTACAAGGAATATTGGACACTTGCCTGGTTTTTGTGAGTACTTGAGATCTTGCCTTGCACCTTGGGCCTAGTCACATTATGTAACATGTCTGCACATAGGCAATGAGGGGGCAGTCCTGCTACTATGAGTGACCCCAGCCCATACTCCCCTACTAGTTCTGGGTTTGATTACTTGGTATCTTTTGAGGGAACTTGTGCCAGCAATCTGGTCCTGGAACTTGGTGTCTGCATCAACTGATTCTTCTAGAGCTCTATTTGGTGATGTGAATTCCGCTCTCCCGGGGACATCTAGGTCCATCTTTTGGCAACATGTTGACTCTTTTTGAGACGCCACAGAGTGTCCTGCCATCACATCAGAGTTACAATACCTTATTGATCCAGTGCAATTTTTCCTGCATTGGGAGGCTTAACCTGCTGTCTCCATTCTTGGATCTTTTAGAGCTCCTACTGCTGCCTTTTCACTACACCCAGTATTTGAGGTATTCCTCCATGTTAACTTTAAGCACCCTGAAGGGTTCTGGGCCCCACATAAGTGTGCTGAAATTATTCGCCTTTTGAGGAGTTCATCAAAAGGTGGCCCCTATTCCTACTGTTGATCCACCAGTGACCCGCATAATTGCTTATGTGTAAGGATTCTACTGACAGGCAGGTTTCTTGCAACCCACCTCATACTGACTGGTTCTTTTCTTTTTACTGTGTTGGCAATGACATTAATCTGTCAAATTGGGTTGGATCCCTCAAAAGTGATCTCTCCACTGCTGGGGTAGACCCCTGTTTCATGGAGCATGTAAACAAATGTCTGGAGTCATATGCTTCAGTTGTGATGTCTTGTTTATACATTTAAGCTTATGTCCTGCATGGGTCTGATGTGTATGCTCCTGGGATACTGACCCAGTAGTCTTCACACTGAGAGGTGAGGTTTGTGCGCCTCAGATGCTATGCGGCAAGTAGAAATTATCACTAGAAGTCCCAGAGCCACCCTAAATTTTCAAGTGCATACATCTAATTACGGAAACTTAACGGTTTTGTCAAGATTCCTGTCCCCCTTTCAATCGCTGTTAATGCTCCGTTAAACCTTGGAGGATAATATGCTTGTTGGTTCCAAGTCTTGTGCTCAGGGTTCTGCAGAATTCTTCTGCAAGGCCAAGTGACACATTTGGATGTTCTGGTGGTTCCTAACTCACTAACTTGCATTCCTGCTTATCCTGTTAGTACCCTACCCCCTTTAAGTCATGTTGAATTTTATGGGATCAAATCCTTGTGTTTTCTAGCAGTTTCAGGAGTAACTTCACACCCTTTGACGGATATTGTTTTGTGCTGATACCATAAATTCTCCCATATATCTTGTTTGTGAGATTGATTGCAACCCCTATTTTTGTCATGGAGATTCCACCCCCTTAATTCGAAGGATTGGAGGTGTAAAACTGACCATAGATGGGTTGATATTTAGCTGGTTCAGCAGGGATCATGCCTGTTCGACAGAAGTCAGAGCTACTTTTGTCGAACAGGCTTGTTGGAAAATGTTTCTTAATCAGCTGGCTACAGCCGCTGATCAGTATATTCTGACAAAGGAGGTCCCTCTGTCAGAATACAGTGTCCCAGCAGGGAAGATTCCTCTATCCATCTCACTTGTGTGGATTGAGAAATGCATAGACGTTTTCTAAAAAAGCGAATAATCTATGGCCAGTGTAAGGCCTTGGGCCTTTCCATGTAGACTGGCTGTGCTTTCTCGCTTGGAATGTTTTTTTGTACTAGGTCTCTGCTTGGGACCTGTCCTTCTGGGTTTGTCCCCGATGTTTTTGGTTGACAACATCAGTTTGTAGGTCTTGTCTTTTGGTCTATTAAAGAGACACAAGACCCACCCCTCTGTGTTTATTTTCATTATTCTGGCACTTCTTTACCACAAACCTCAGGCATGCTGGCTAGCGATTTTTTTGTTTGCCAGTGTCCAATCTTCCTGTAGGTGGCAGTTTTAACTGTGTCTGAATTTGTGTCTCTCAGTGGACCTCAAAAAATGGATTTTACGTTAAATGCAAAGCTCTAATGTAATGCATGAAAAAAGGTGCACATCAACATGAACGTGTGTCAACATGGAATTCAAAGCACAGTACAAAGCTTATTACATGTATTCCAGTGGAAAATGCATCTGCACAAAATGGATGGGAGTGAATGTGGCCTCAAAGACTTGGATATCTATTAGGTGTTGGTGAAATTTGCAGGACTCCTGTTCGCTTGTTAACAAAATGTAAATCTATTGGATATTTAATAGTCTTCTGATATAAAAATATGCAATTTCTTTTGAAATTGGCCTAGCATAAATTAAAGCTTTTTTTCACATCTATAATAACCATTTGCTCATAAAATCATATTTACCTCCCCTTATTTAAAACAAGCATATATTTTTTTTCACACATTTGAATGTAAGGCGTTAGCAGTAAAATCTTTTTCTTATTCTTATTGTGTTTTCTTATGTATGTCCAGGCTTTTAAGTGTACATTCTATCGAAAGAAAAAATGTCATCTACTCTTTGTTGGTACAAGGACCTGTCCGGAGTGCTAAATGTTCAACTACCTCCATGTTTACAGAATGTTTATATAGACTTAAAGCAGTATTAAACCCTAACCAAGAATGTAAAATATTGCAGGTTACCAATTATTAGAAGAAGTGGCTGTATGTTACCTTTTTTAGGCTTTTTCCCCCTCTGTTATTACCTGGGTATATGGCCAGTAACCCACCACTTTGGATGAATGCGCACAGGGGGCAGATTTGGACAGCAGCATTGTCAGCCTGGGAGGAGGGGGGTGTTCAAAGTACTAGATTTTAATACAGTAACAAATTGAAGCCAAACTCCAGCTAATATAGATCCAGCTTTATAATCAGTTACAGCGATGTGTTTTTTCCTTTTGGGATAAAGGTTTTCCATTAAAGCTGATCATTTTAAGCACCCCTGTAAGCGTTAAATGGTCTGTCTAATCCCTGTAACTGCAAGAGTATTTCTGCTGAAAAACAGCAGACTTACTGTCTAGATCACCAGATGGAAATAGAGGAAATCAAGCCTTAAAAAGAAAACGAATGCAGCCATCACATTTGTATTGTTGGTAAGCTGCAATATAATAAATATTTGCTTTTGGGTTTAACATGGTTTTAAGGGGGCTAAGTATAAAAAGTTTGAATCTGACAAACTTCTGCACAGCTCCAATGAAGCTTGCAGTAGTCTGTGTATTATAATTATTTCCTATGATAATATGATATATATCAGGAAAAAATGCATTATGGCCGTTTGATGATTATGTTCATAGGAGATAATTATATTAAAATGCAGCAAGTTTTGTTGGAGCTGTGCGGAAGTGTGTCACATCAGATAACTTTTTATACATGGACCATTATGTGTTTCTACACCTATCAGCCATAACCTGTCACGGCATGGACTCAACTAGACCTGTGAAAGTATGCTGTGGTATCTGGCACCAAGACATCAGTAACAGATCCCTTAAAGTGGTTGCAAATGCATGCATTTTTCTACCTTGATGCATTCCCTGCATTAGGGTAGAAAATGTCCCCGTACTTGTATGCCCATCCCCCCACCCATTAAGTACTTGCCTCACTCAAGCCATCACTGTGTATGTCAGTAGTCTCTCTCCTCTCTCCCTGCATTCACAGGGCAGAGGGGCAGCAGGGTGAGCCATTGGCTCATGTTGCTGTCAATCAAATACTGAGAGCGGGCGGTGGGGTTGAGCCGCACTTTTTGTGTCTATGGACAAACATAACCCAGCTAGGGAGCCAGCCTGCATGTGTACCTCCATTAGAAGCAGCTTTTTATGGTGATGCATGGAGAGGAGTAGAAGGCAAGAGCACCAGCGGGGGGACCCCAGAAGAGGAGGTTTGGGGTCGCTCTGTGCAATACTAGCAGGTAAGTATGACATGTTTGTTTTTTTTTGTTGTTTTTAAATGGCCTTTAAAACCTCTTAAAGTCCTGTAAGTTGTGTAGTAAGGCCTCCATAGAGCGGACTTGTTTTTCCAGCACACCCCACAGATGCTCAGTGTGATTGAGATCTGGAGAATTTTAAGTCCAAATCAATACCTTAAACTTGTATTTCTCAAACCATTCTTGAATTCATCAGAGCAGGCCACCTTCTTCCATTCCTCGGTGGTCCATTTCCATTGTAGGTGCTTTTGGCTGTGGACATAGATCAGCATTGTCACACTGAATGGTCTGGGGCTACGCAGCCCATTATGCAACAAACTGCAAGGAACTGTGTTCTGACTCCTTTCTATCAGAACCAGAATTATCCTTTCAGCAATTTGAACTACAATAGCTCTTCTATTGGGCCGGCCTTCACTTCTTACATGCATCAGTGAGCCTTGGCTGTCCCATGGCCAGTTCATTGGGATTCCTAATAAATCCCACCCACCTAGAGGTGCCATTGTCACAAGATAATTAATGTTATTCACTTTACCTGTCACAATGTTATGGCTAATCGGTGTATATCTCCTTTTATAAGTGCCTTTTAATCATAGGTCCACTTAAAAAAAAAAATGCGGTCTCCTATATCCCAGGCTAGATCAGATCATTCCTGGATACAAAACATTACTGCAAGGGGTTATATTTTATGTGGTAGTTGGGTTAGGGAAGCCATAAAGCACATGATATCTTTATAAACCGTTGTAACCAATTCATAGAACCAAGATTCATAATACAGTAACGCACATTGCTAAGACTGTTCATTAGGTGGGTCTCTGATTTATTTTTTTAAATATTATAAAGCAGTGTCCTCCCTAACTGCAATATCAGTTTTAGATGGAACGGTACTTTAAATTTCAGAACTTTCTTTCTATAAATACAGTTGTTACAGCTGCTACACGTGTTACATGCCAGGTATTTTGCTGTTTGACCTTTCAGAGGACATTTGAGGGTTGTTTGATAGTCTTGGAACTGATTGGTTCTTGTACAACAGAGTAATATTTATTGATATGCAAAGGACCTGGAGACTAGTACATAAAAACAAAAATAATAGTGCATCACAGCACCATAGTCTTAACAAGAATGTTGCATTTTGCAACTTAACAAAGCATTTGTTTTTATAACAACCTTGCCTAAACGGCATATCGCGTTATTAGCTCCAGAATGTGTGATCAATGTATTAGCCTTACTTTTGTCATATTGATTTAATATTTGACATTTTTGCTAATGGCCACTCATAAATAAAGGCAAAGCACACAATGCAGATATAAAAACTTGATTCAGACCTGGTCCACATTAAAGGTCACAGAACCAGCCACTTTAAAGTATTTCTTGTTTTACAGATGTCTTATTGTATATAGATGTATAGACTTACTGGATATGAATTTTCATGTCTTGTATGTGTAAAATACATACAAACATCTTTGTTAATAAACGTATAACTGGACACTTTCTGCTGTGTTTGATTTTCTAATGATTTAGTCACCTAAACAGTATGCCTGTGTGTTTTTCTTGTTACAGTAGAAGTGAAAGCCAAACTGGAATGTTTACCCATTGCACATTTGCAATAATTAAAGTGATTGTAAAGTCTCATTTTTTTTTTCTCTCTAAAAATAATGAACATGTTATACTTACCTGCACTGTGCAGTGGTTTTGCACAGAGCAGCCCAGATCCTCCTCTTCTTAGGTCCCTCTTCAGCGCTCCTGTCGAGCTTGCTATAGGGGGAACCTGAGCCGAGTCACAGCTCCATGTGTCCATTCAGACACGGAGCCCCCATTCAACCCCACCCCCTCTCTCTCCTGATTTGCTAACTAACTTTGACAGCAGCGGGAGCCAATGGCACCACTGCTGTGTCTCAGCCAATCAGGAGGAAAGGCCCGGATGGCTGAGGCACTCGTGGACATCGCTGCTGTGTGATGAGGCTCAGGTAAGTAATAGGGGGTCCTGGGGCGGCTGCTGCACACAAGTTTTTTTTATCTTCATGCATAGAATGCAAGAAGCTAAAAAGACACCTGACTTTACAACCACTTTAAGATATGCTCCTGAAACAACCTGCATAGATTAAGACTGGTTACTGCTGTGTTGGTATCCAATAGTGTAACTGTAGCTAAACAAAATGCAGTAACTGCCAAGGGTCAAGGGCTAATTCAGTTTGTACACCATGTAGTATCCCTAGACTTAAAGGAGAAGTCCAGCCTGAGCTTGTTTGTCTGGGCTTCTATGGGTCACAGGAGTGCAATACATTGTGCACTCCTGTGACCCATTTTCAGCAGAGAGCGGTCTGAAGTCCGCTTTCTGCTGACGTCACTGGAAACAGTCCAGGCACCACATCATCACGACAATGTCTGGATCCGCCAGGTGCCTGAACTGATGACTGTCTCAGCCTATCGGTGAGCCGCGGAGACCTGAGACGGCCGCTCCCTGCCCCTCCACAGCTCAGCGCTCCAGTGAGTGCGGAGGGGCAGAGCAAAGAGCTGTTGACAGCTCAGGGAGCTATGAGAAGCGAGCCATCGTCGGCTTCTCAGTGCAGAGGCGCCGGGGGACAGATGCAGCATCAGTCCGATGCTGCATCCACCTAGGTAAGTATGATGGTTAAAAAAAAAATCTCCTTTAACCACTTCAGCCCCGGAGGATTTTACCCCCTTCCTGATCAGAGCACTTTTTGCGATTCGGCACTACATCGCTTTAACTTACAATTGCTCGGTCGTGCGACGTTGTATCCAAACAAAATTGATGTCCTTTTTTTTTTTTCATACAAATAGTTTCTTTTGGTGGTATTTGATCGCCTCTGCGGTTTTTATTTTTTGCGCTATAAACAAAAAAAGAGCGACAATTTTGAAAAAAACGCAATATTTTTTACTTTTTGCTATAATAAATATCCCCCAAAAATATATTAAAAAAACTATTTTTTTCCTCAGTTTAGGCCGATATGTATTCTTCTACATATTTTTGGTAAAAAAAAAATCACAATCAGCGTATATTGATTTGTTTGTGCACAATTTATAGCATCTACAAAATAGGGGAAAGATTTATGGCATTTTTATTTTTATTTTATTTTTTATTAGTAATGGCGGCGATCTGCGATTTTCTATCGGGACTGCGACATTATAGCAGACACATCGGACATTTTTGACACTATTTTTCAACCATTGTCATTTATACAGCGATCAATGCTATAAAAATGCATTGATTTCTGTGTAAATGACACTGGCAGTGAAGGGGTTAACCACTAGGGGACAGTGAAGGTGTGTCCTTGGGAGTGATTCTAACTGTTAGGGGGCTGGGCTTTAACACACAGGACAGTGATCACTGCTCTCGATGACAGAGAGCTGTGATCTCTGTCCTGTCACTAGGCAGAACGAGGAAATGCTTTGTTTACAAAAGCATCTCCCTGTTCTTCCTCCCGGTGACACGATCGCGGGCACCCAGGGGACATTGAGTCCACGGTCATGCGCCCGCAACATCGCTTCTTTTGCCTACCAGAGCCATTCTGCCGACGTACATCGGCGTGCGCTGGTCGGCAAGCTGTTAAAGCGGAACTTTAGTTATTTTTTTCATCTTTCTATCTATTATTTCTTCTGCCCTTGTTGTTTTTACTTTGGATAGTAAAACTTTTCTTTTTCTGCCAGTAAATACCTTATACAGCCCACTTCCTGTTGGTTGTCTGGTAAAAAGGTCTCTCTCTCTCTCTCTCCCTCTCCCTCTCCCTCTCCCTCTCCCTCTCCCTCTCCCTCTCCCTCTCCCTCTCCCCCTCCCCCTCCCCCCCCCCTCCCATTCAGCGCTGTCAGCCAAAGGTGGAAAGCGCTGATCAGAGTTTTCTGGCGGGGTGGGTCGCCCCCCTGTCAGAACCCAGCAGGGGAGATCGCTGTACTAACTTCAGTGCCTTATTACTGTGTCTCCAACCGGAGACTGTCAGGTTTTTTTCGTTCAACCCACTAGTGTGTACCAGGCTTTAAGCTAGCCAAATCATAAACAGATCGAGGTTCAGCAGGGACCATTAAAATTTCGGTCAGTGTGTGGCTGTTCCTGCTCAACAAAAGTTGATCGTTTGGTTGACTTCTGGCAAAGGAGAATGTTGGAAAATTGGCCTCGATCAGCAGCTGCAGTGTATTCTTCCAGCTGAGGAGCCCCTGTCGTAATGCAATATCCCACTTGGGAAAATTCCTCCATCCACCTTATTTGTGTGGATGGAGGGATGTTCGATCCTCTTTTGATCAGCCTGCCAGTTGAACAAAAAAGCTCCATTCACATTAGTGAATCTCCAAAGTCGCATGATTTCCATCCAGTGTGACTTTGAGCCAACTTTACACTCCAATGGATCTAAGTCGCATCATAAGTTGCACCAAAGTAGTGCAGGCACCTTTTCAAAGTCACTTTGACATACCACATTTTTTTTTTTTTTCTTTCAATATTTTTATTGAAGATGTTCACGAAGAGTAAAGAAATTCCAATAGATATTTTTAAACATTAAGCAATTTCCACAATATGGAATGCATTTAAAAGAAAAAAATTCTGGCTATGGTGATTTTAGTGGATACAAATATAAAAGTTTTAGATTTTTTGAGGTTTCCTCCACCTTGCATCCCAGCAGGGCATGTTTTGGAGATTTGATCAGATTGATGTGAGTGAGAGTAAAAATGAAGTTCTAGATTCTGATCCAAAATCGCCTCACCTGTGCCACTGCCACCATATGTGGTATGCCGTCTCTTCCTGGCCACAGCCTCAAACGCTTTGGAGAACCTCAGGGGAGGTAGCCAATATGGCTGCTACCATATACCATCTCAGCAGTACTTGATTATTTGCTTAAAGAAAAAAAAAATCACACCAAATTGAACGGGTGCCATTTAACCACTTGAGCCCCGGACCATTATGCTGCCTAAGGACCAGAGGTCTTTTTCCAATTTGGCACTGCGTCGCTTTAACTGCTAATTGCGCGGTCATGCAATGCTGTACCCAAACGAAATTTGCGTCCTTTTCTTCCCACAAATAGAGCTTTCTTTTGATGGTATTTGATCACCACTGCGGTTTTTATTTTTTGCGCTATAAACGGAAAAAGACCGAAAATTTTGAAAAAAAATGATATTTTCTACTTTTTGTTATAAAAAAAATCCAATAAACTAAATTTTAGTCATACATTTAGGCCAAAATGTATTCGGCCACATGTCTTTGGTAAAAAAAATGTCAATAAGCGTATATTTATTGGTTTGCGCAAAAGTTATAGCGTCTACAAACTAGGGTACATTTTCTGTAATTTACACAGCTTTTAGTTTATGACTGCCTATGTCATTTCTTGAGGTGCTAAAATGGCAGGGCAGTACAAAACCCCCCAAATGACCCCATTTTGGAAAGTAGACACCCCAAGGAAATTGCTGAGAGGCATGTTGAACCCATTGAATATTTATTTTTTTTGTCCCAAGTGATTGAAAAATGACAAAAAAAAAAAAAAAAAAAAAATATTTACAAAAAGTTGTCACTAAATGATATATTGCTCACACAGGCCATGGGCCTATGTGGAATTGCACCCCAAAATACATTCAGCTGCTTCTCCTGAGTATGGGGATACCACATGTGTGGGACTTTTTGGGAGCCTAGCCGCGTACGGGGCCCCGAAAACCAATCACCGCCTTCAGGATTTCTAAGGGTGTAAATTTTTGATTTCACTCTTCACTGCCTATCACAGTTTCGGAGGCCATGGAATGCCCAGGTGGCACAAAACCCCCCAAAATGACCCCATTTTGGAAAGTAGACACCCCAAGCTATTTGCTGAGAGGCATATTGAGTCCATGGAATATTTTATATTTTGACACAAGTTGCGGGAAAGTGACACTTTTTTTTTTTTTTTTTCATAAAGTTGTCACTAAATGATATATTGCTCACACAGGCCATGGGAATATGTGGAATTGCACCCCAAAATACATTTAGCTGCTTCTCCTGAGTATGGGGATACCACATGTGTGGGACTTTTTGGGAGCCTAGCCGCGTACGGGACCCCGAAAACCAATCACTGCCTTCAGGATTTCTAAGGGTGAAAATTTTTGATTTCACTCTTTACTGCCTATCACAGTTTCGGAGGCCATGGAATGCCCAGGTGGCACAAAACCCCCCAAAATGACCCCATTTTGGAAAGTAGACACCCCAAGCTATTTGCTGAGATGCATGGTGAGTATTTTGCAGCTCTCATTTGTTTTTGAAAATGAAGAAAGACAAGAAAAATTTTTTTTTTCAATTTTCAAAACTTTGTGACAAAAAGTGAGGTCTGCAAAATACTCACTATACCTCTCAGCAAATAGCTTGGGGTGTCTACTTTCCAAAATGGGGTCATTTGGGGGGGTTTTGTGCCACCTGGGCATTCCATGGCCTCCGAAACTGTGATAGGCAGTGAAGAGTGAAATCAAAAATTCACGCCCTTAGAAAGCCTGAAGGCGGTGCTTGGTTTTCGGGGTCCCGTACGCGGCTAGGCTCCCAAAAAGTCTCACACATGTGGTATCCCCGTACTCAGGAGAAGCAGCAGAATGTATTTTGGGGTGTAATTTCACATATTTCCATGGCATGTTTGAGCAATATATCATTTAGTGACAACTTTGTGCAAAAAAAAAAAAAAAATTTGTCTCTTTCCCGCAACTTGTGTCGCAATATAAAATATTCCATGGACTCGACATGCCTCTCAGCAAATAGCTTGGGGTGTCTACTTTCCAAAATGGGGTCATTTGGGGGGGTTTTGAACTGTCCTGGCATTTTATGCACAACATTTAGAAGCTTATGTCACACATCACCCACTCTTCTAACCACTTGAAGACAAAGCCCTTTCTGACACTTATTGTTTACATGAAAAAGTTATTTTTTTTTGCAAAAAAATTACTTTGAACCCCCAAACATTATATATTTTTTTAAAGCAAATGCCCTACAGATTAAAATGGTGGGTGTTTCATTTTTTTTTTTCACACAGTAATTGCGCAGCGATTTTTCAAACGCATTTTTTGGGGAAAAAACACACTTTTTTAAATTTTAATGCACTAAAACACACTATATTGCCCAAATGTTTGATGAAATAAAAAAGATGATCTTAGGCCGAGTACATGGATACCAAACATGACATGCTTTAAAATTGCGCACAAACGTGCAGTGGCAACAAAATAAATACATGTTTAAAATCCTTCAAAAGCCTTTACAGGTTACCACTTTAGATTTACAGAGGAGGTCTACTGGAAAAATTACTGCCCTCGATCTGGCCTTCGCGGTGATACCTCGCATGCATGGTGCAATTGCTGTTTACGTTTGACGACAGACCGCCGCTTGCGTTCGCCTTAGCGCGAGAGCAGGGGGCGACAGGGGTGCTTTTTTTTTTTTTTTTTTTTTTTTTTTTTTTTTTCTTTATTATTTTTTTGCTTTTTTAATCTTACTTTTAAACTGTTCCTTTCATATTTTTTTTTTTTTAATCATTTTTATTGTTATCTCGGGGAATGTAAATATCCCCTATGATAGCAATAGTTAGTGACAGGTACTCTTTTTTTGAAAAAATTGTGGTCTATTAGACCCTAGATCTCTCCTCTGCCCTCAAAGCATCTGACCACACCAAGATCGGTGTGATAAAATGCTTCCCCAATTTCCCAATGGCGCTATTTACATCCGGCGAAATCTAAGTCATAAAATGCTCGTAGCTTCCGGTTTCTTAGGCCATAGAGATGTTTGGAGCCACTCTGGTCTCTGATCAGCTCTATGGTCAGCTGGCTGAATCACCGGCTGCATTCTCAGGTTCCCTGTTGAGACAGGAGAGCCAGAGAAAAACACGGAAGACGGTGGGGGGGGGCATTCCCTCCCACGGCTTGTAAAAGCAGTCTAGAGGCTAATTAGCCGCTAGGATTGCTTTTACATGAAAGCCGACCGCTGGCTGAAAAGAATGATACCAAGATGATACCTAAACCTGCAGGCATCATTCTGGTATAACCACTCAAAGTCGTGAATGGCGTACCTGAAGACAAAAAAATGGTTAACAATGGTTAACAATAAAGCACAGTAAACAGTAAAGTATAAATAATTACATACCTGAAAAACAAACATGATAAAACATAATAACAATAACAATAAAACATTGCAGAATAGAATACAGTAAAAAAGAGCAGAACAATAGAGAGAGAGAATAGAGAGAGAGAACAATAAAACGACAACTATTTTTTTTTATTTCATATATTATTTTTTTTTTACACTTTTTTTGTAACTAACTTTTATAACTGTAACCGGTTCCAGGTTCGGGTCTCTCAAAATGCGATGGCATCTTGAGAGACCCTGTGAAAGTGCGCCTAGTCTGTGGAATGCTGTACCCTACGCTAATACTCAACTAGTGTATGGTAGCGTTCAAAACATTCACCAATGCAAAGACCAGGATTGTCAGGACAGGAGGGACAATAATAGTGGGTGTCACGCCTATATCCGCGCTTGCTGCAGACACTACCTCTTTTTTGGGGGGGGTTCGTTGGGTAGGGGTACTCGGGAGGACATAAAAATGCCTCTCATGCAGCCGACTGCATTTGGTTGGGGATGTGAATGGGGGAAGTACGGGCGCTGCAGAAGCGGTGGGCTCCCAATTAGGATTGGCGAATGCAGCAGGAAGGGCACTATGGGCACGACGGGCCTGTGTTTGTCTTTTTGGTGGCAGCGGGACACTACTTGTGCTTGCCACCTCACCAGCTTGAACTGCACTTATGGGACTCGCCACGTCACCAAGTGTTACTGCAGTGCTGGTTTGACTATGACCGGGGTGTACTACGCCGCTGGTGCTTGCCAGTTCCCCAAAACGCTACCAAAAAAACTGTTAGCGATCGCAGGGATCAGGCCTGATTCTGCGAACGCTGCAGTTATGCGTTTAGTGTTTTGTAAGTGACAGTGATCGATCGATACTGCACTTGGGTGGGCTGGGCTGGGCCAGGCGGAGGGGCAAAACGCAGGTGCTAGCAGGTATCTGGGCTGATCCCGCTAACACTGCGTTTTTGGGAACCCTAAACTGCTGGGGACGCTAGTATAGATCAGATCGGATCAGATATTGATGCGATCAGATACTATACCACTAAGGGAGGTGTATGCTGCGTGCGTGGGTGTTAGCGGTACTGGCGCTAACCTGACGCTGCCTGGGGCTGGTGCTTGCCAGTTCACCAAAATGCTACCAAAAAAACTGTTAGCGATCGCAGGGATCAGGCCTGACTCTGCGAACGCTGCAGTTATGCGTTTAGTGTTTTGTAAGTGACAGTGATCAATCGATACTGCACTTGGGTGGGCTGGGCTCGCCTGGGCGGAGGGGCAAAACGCAGGTGCTAGCAGGTATCTGGGCTGATCCCGCTAACACTGCGTTTTTGGGAACCCTAAACTGCTGGGGACACTAGTATAGATCTGATCGGATCAGATATTGATCCGTTCAGATACTATACCACTAAGGGAGGCGTATGCTGCGTGCGTGGGTGTTAGCGGTACTGGCGCTAGCCTGACGCTGCCTGGGGCTGGTGCTTGCCAGTTCACCAAAATGCTACCAGAAAAACTGTTAGCGATCGCAGGGATCAGGCCTGACTCTGCGAACGCTGCAGTTATGCGTTTAGTGTTTTGTAAGTGACAGTGATCAATCGATACTGCACTTGGGTGGGCTGGGCGGAGGCGCAAAACGCAGGTGCTAGCGGGTATCTGGGCTGATCCCGCTAACACTGCGTTTTTGGGAACCCTAAACTGCTGGGGACGCTAGTATAGATCTGATCGGATCAGATATTGATGCGATCAGATACTATACCACTAAGGGAGGCGTATGCTGCGTGCGTGGGTGTTAGCGGTACTGGCGCTAATCTGACGCTGCCTGGGGCGACGCATATCACCGCCGGGCGATCGGGGGGCTAAACCTTTATTCGGTAATAAACGGCGGGTCCCCTGACACTATAAAAAAATAAACGAACTAACCAGCGTCAACCGTAACGGTTATATGGTGATCAGTGGTGAAAGGGTTAACTAGGGGCAATCAAGGGATTAAAACATTTATTAGGTAGTATATGGGGGTCCCTGACGCTATAAAACGCTGACGGCGAACCTAGATATTTACCTCACTAACTAGCGTCACCAGCGACACTAATACAGCGATCAGAAAAATGATCGCTTAGCGACACTGGTGACGGGGGGTGATCAAGGGGTTAAAACTTTATTAGGGGGGTACCCTAGACCTACAGGGGGGTAACAGTAACTGTGCTAACACAGTAACTGTCACAAACTGACACCTAGCAGTAATCAGAAAAAAAAAAAAAAAAAAACCTGCTGGTGTCAGTTTGTGACAGGGGGGGGGGGGGGGGTGATTAGGGGGAGATCGGGGGGCGATCGGGGGGGGGGATCGGGGTGTTTTGTATGCCTGGCATGTTCTACTGTGTGTGTGTGTGTGTGTGTGTTGGTGCACTCACATAGATGTCTTCTCTCCTCGGGCCGGAACGGAAAATACCGAGCCGAGGGGAGATGACATCACTTCCTTTGCTGCTGTTTAGCATACAGCAGCAAAGGAGTGTTCTCATTGGCCGGCGGCGATCGCGAGGGGGGGGGCCACGAACGGATGGCCTCCCCCTCGTCTCTGATCGCCGGGGGACAGAACGGGACCGCCTCGGGCGGCGGGGGGGGTCCGATCGGACCCCCCA